>JAPKLX010000183.1:0-195797 GCA_026898415.1 Leonotis leonurus
TATATATATATATATATATATATATTGATTTGCTTATATAGTTTACATATTCGTGTAATAATGGATAATGGATCATGCAACAAGATCAGAATCAGACAAAAAAAACTAGTGTTTGATAGAGTACTTAATTGTATTCGAGTATATACTATGTTTCTGAACTTCACATGAATAATAATGGATCATTCACGTAATTAAGATTAAATAATACTCACACCGCTCTCCCCATTTTAAGCTGTACTAATCATATGCTACATCATTTAATTATGCATGTGATTCCTTCCAATAACAAATTATGCTGTGTGTAAACTGTTATTCGTTTAATAGTGATAGCCAGCTAGGTAATATTCCACGCAGTGTTTTAAAAACCTGACCGGACCGGTCGGTTCGACCGGTTTAACCGCAAACCGGCTAGTGAACCGATCTATTGACCCCTTACGAACAGGTTGAAACCGGTGATCCGGAAACCAAGTTCATTGAAATTTTACTTAATTTTTTGTGAAAAATGTAAATATTAGGAATTGAACCATTGACCTAAAACAAAATAATCCAACACCATAACCATTTGTGCTAACTAAGATATTTACTTAATGATTTTTAATTAATAAACTTAATTTTATACGCCTATTAAAATTACTGTTATATTGAAATAATTAAAATTGTAAATACTATTTATTATTTTTATTCTATCTTAAAGATATTAAATTATTATTCATAAACTTATAAAAATGATGATAAGAGACATCATGTTTTTTTATACCAGTTTCTGTATATAATTTTTTTAAATATTATCTTGTACATGTTTATATTTATTAATAGTAACTATTATAACTACTATTTTATGAAATGTATAAAGTTGTGAAATTTGAATTGACTTTTATATTCATATATTTAGAAATATAATATAATATTCTATACGGATCGTCCGTTTTTTATAAAACGGTTCAACCGATTGAATCAGTGACCTAGTGACCCTTTTAGGAGACTGGTCCAGTTTTTAAAACATTGATTCCAGCGAAGTAAATTCACAATGAATGATTAGCTATAAACAATTAAAAAAATTTAAATTAAAATCAAATCAAAATCCCCCCCTTTTTTTCTAATTCCCTAGATTCCAATTCTAGATATGTATCTCGATATATTGTCTGGCGTGTACACCAGCTTTATCTTTTGGAAAATATCAAATCAAACAATATTAAAATATTTTATATTCTTAGTATAGTTAGGTGTGATGGAGGGCCTGGGTTTTGGGTGGAAGAAGGCAGGCATAGGCATGCATTTAGGATTATCATTGTCTTTCCACTAAACTAAAGGCATGCATGTATCATTAATTAGTTAGAAGAATTAATTATTATGTTTGGTGGTTCAGTTTTGGGGTGTGTGTTGTGTATATATGGAGAGACATACCTTCATTGATTCCTGATAAAAAAGAAGCATCATGTCGGATCGGAGTTTATTTTTTAATCCAAACAACTTTATTAGTATTTGCCTGCCCTCCACTACCCACATTCATCTATTTATTTGACTAGTTTTTGGATATTGTTTTCATAATCATGGCTATGGAGTTATTTCACTAGTAAATTTCCTGACAATCAAAGAATTTCGTATCATCAGCATTCCTGCTTTGCTCTTTTCACCTAGAGAAAAAAGTACTTAGTATTTCTGTTGAAAAATGATACTGTATAAGAATGTAACTGGTTCAAATAATATTCATAATTAATTAAAAAATAGAAGACAAATTAGCACTTTATTTCCTACAAAAACTCTTTCAAACGATTTAGCGAACATGTTAATATGTTATATGTATACGTATATGTAAGTAGGCCATGATATGCTGTGGGAGAGAACTCAGAAGCATTGAATAAATTGGATTAAATATTTACAACCCTGTACTGTACAGATCAAGTAAAGGCCTACTATGTCTATGTGCAAGAGATGAATCCAATTCTGCTTCTTAGCAACACCGCACCACCTGAGCCAGACAACCATCTTACAAGCGCCTCCACCTCTCGTCTCATCAGAAGGTATAGAACCCTAGAGAGTTGCCTTCATCTTTGCCCTTCTCAACAGAAATCTGCACATAATCATACATGCAGATAACTAGTAAACTAACTATCATTGTTCTTCTCTAATTCATACATATGAACAAGTAAAGCAAGTCTCATTGATTAATTGGCACCCCTCTGTAGTCTGTTGTCTTAGTGTTTGATAACAAGAAGAACTAGCATACAACTTCTAGTAGCGCAGGTTTCTTCCACAAACCAGAAGTTGTCACAGTCATACATCATGAGGCCAATCCTCAAAGCAGGGAACTCATATTGATGTGATAAGGCCTGGGCGAAAATAGGTGTTGACAAGAAAATGACATAAGTATGCTAAACCTAAATAATAACCAAATACATTTCGTCCCGTGTCTGTGTTTGTTTTGTGATATAATTTCATGTCAAGTCATCTATCTCCAGGGAAGCCTTTCCCGAACCTATTAGCCTCTTTTGCTAGGAGTGGCAAGTCATATATCACAAAACCAAAGGCACAATAATACACATTCTTGAGTATCAGCAGTATTTAGCATAACCAACACAAAATCAGTGAATTCATATACTGGCAATATAGCCAATGCCAAAAGGTCTGTACCACATATATTAGTAAGTAATTTACCAAAAGAAAATCTTCATCAGTACCAAAGGATTTGTGAGCCTGTTCTAAGCACCACGAAGGAACCCTTTCGTGTTTCCTACCAAGAAAAAGGTTAGTGGCATTAGAATCACAATTCAATTATCTAAAACAATTAGAAAGGAAACTATAATTAGATACACAGTTTAATTGGCATGTTTTACGACATAAACCAACTGCAAACTATTAGTTTTTATGAAATCATGGACAAACTCAAAACCTTGAGCTGGCTGGATCTCGAATTTCAAACTCATTCATAACAGCATCATAGCCACAAATAACCACATAGTGACCTGCAGGGATCATAGTCTAAGTCAAGCACAGATAAAATATAACAGCCAAAACTCCAGAAAAGGATATTGTCAATGAGATAATAATATCAAACAGAATTTGATTCATACTCTTACTTCTACTAACAAACCTGTAGTGGGTATTTTAAAGATGTTGCTTTAAAAAATTGAAGTGGGTTTCATAAAGCAGTTTTCCACTAAACCATTTAATATTCTGGAACACATTGGCAACACTTCCATAGGCAGCAAAAGAAGTGACATGATGCAAACACTACATGGCAGGGGCAATCCATAGTCCGGTATGGACAAACATTCAGCAGACATCGATAAGAAAAAACGAAGTAAGTATGGCTGATAGTGAGACTGCGTCGTTCTTACCGGTGTATCCAGGGTCTCCACTGTAGAAATCTGAGATAGAAACATCCTCTAGCTGAGACTGGCTGCATCAATGAAATGTAAAAACTTAAAATCTTAAAATTTTATAAAGACAATTTTGGATGCAAGAAGAAATGAAAAATCATCAGAAGAAAGAATGAAAAATTAGTATTATGGGCTTGATAGATCTCTAAGTGAACTTGAAGATATTAAACACCTGATGAGGTTGCTTTGATTAATCAAAAACTTGGAAACTGAAGAATAAAAACGGCTACAAGTAACAGCTGTGTGTGGAATTCTTTTCAGTGGTTTAAGCCTTGCATTTTTAGAAAATATATAAGAAATGTGATGAATTGGAAAATTTGCTACCCCAGAAAAGAGAATATTCGTCTTGTATTGCTGGATAACTTAATAAATAATGGCCACTCTGCTTGAACATTCATTTGAGTAGATAAAACTTAAAAAGTACAACATACCTTAATTTATGCTGATCGACTAAAGCAATAGCAACATATTTTCCAGACAAGATAAAGTCAGAAATTTCTTTGGCACCAACTGATCTGCACTGTAAAAAGATGAGCATTTGGGTCAATCATACACCGAAAAGTGTGGAAAAGTAAATGACAAAGTTAGACCTTCTGAACCATTTAGCAAGTAAACAAAAGACATAGAGCGTACATGATCTGAAAATATATCAAAAGGAGTTCAGAAACAAGACGACGCGATAAGAAGAGAAGGTGGAGAAAATAAGGTACTCCTACTATAATTGTTCACACAAAAAAAAACAAGAAAATAATAAGTCTCTTAGCATCATTTGTAAGCTATTAGGCAAGAAGAGCTGCAGAAAAACTGATATAGGACCTACATTTATCCAATATCTACAGTTCTTGGCTGGAATTTGATTCTTATTATAAGATACTTGTGCTTCATCTTATTTAAGTAAGATCAGGTTATCAAATATTTTAATATGCTCAGAAGATTTTCACATGCATACAAAAAAATCAACATACAAATATAACAAAGCTATGACTTTTTTTTAAGTGTCAAATTAGAAAACAAAAGGGGCAATGCTTTAACGCAGAGCACTTGAAAATTACACTATGACAAAATAAATTATCAGGAGATAAATAAATAGATTACTGGACATGGAAGTGAAGCCCATATGACAACAGGCCCTGGTATATGATTACTTAGCACACAAACTTATTATTTAGCACAACATGATCCAAAACCTAATAAAAAACATGCACATAATTACATAATACTAGCACAATCATAGCCTAATCTTATGTATATCCCATCATTTAGATATTAATGCCAAATCTCAAAGAAAATCATAATGTAACATGGCACAATTCAAGATATGGACTACAAAAGATCATTTATAGGACCTAATCACCTACAGCACATGTAGCCAAAAGGGCAGTCAACCAATATAAGAATACTATATCAACTCAGATGAGTAGATTTTACCTCTATGCTGATTCCAGCTTCACGAGCTTCCTGGAATAGCATATTTACTCGTCTAAGATCATTAGGCAGTTGGTCCTGCAAAAGGATGTCTTTTATATTGAGCGGTACTCTAAAAACAAGTTCAATTTTAATAAGACACGCATGTAATTGATTCAGCTAAACCCCCTTTGTGGTTGAAACTTGAAACAACTCACATGCACAAGTAATTTAATGAGAATGAACAGTACCTTACCTTGTAAAATGTCTCAACAGAAAAATCTGGATTGGCACCTAATGTAACTGTGCAATATGTGAAGCTTACAGAAAAGCTCTGCAGCAAATATGCTAAATCAACGGTCCAAATACTGAAACATAAGTACAGTTAGCTATCAGAACAAATTTTTATCATGGGAAAGAAAAACATAGCACAGCTCATCATGATTAATATAGAAAGAAAAAACTTGCTGAAAAGTTGGGGGCGTATCATGAATCCCTGGAGTATAAAAATGAACAGAGCATTAAGCATTAAATAAAAGATGGTACCTTGTGGTACAACAGAGCGCCACTAGTTCGTGGATAGTACAGTCATATGCACCAAGGGCTTGCAAAACCATAAGAACACAAGCAAGACCACAATCCCATGTGCTTTGTTGATTTATGTGAGGTACCTAGAACCGAGGCACATAATTCAATTGATAGATGGAGATATTGACATACAAGTGAGTTCAAACATATAAATATATTAATTTAGCAAAATGTAACCTGATGGA
The DNA here is from genome assembly GCA_026898415.1 of Leonotis leonurus. Taxonomy (NCBI): domain Eukaryota; kingdom Viridiplantae; phylum Streptophyta; class Magnoliopsida; order Lamiales; family Lamiaceae; genus Leonotis; species Leonotis leonurus. The sequence goes on from JAPKLX010000183.1 coordinate 5,558, forward strand.
AGCAACGCACGAAGAAAGATAATGTATCAAATAATAGGCAAACTGTAAGACTTGCCTCAATAAAGTGGGAAGAGACTGAAGTTCTGCTGTGGTTGTTTTGTGGCTGCTTGATGGTATAAGAATTGACAATATTAAAGTGATTTTCAGCAGAATCATCAAAATTTTCTTCAATGGCCTTCGAAAGTTTGTTCATGAAGTGATTAAATGACCACATCCTTTTGTATCTTATTTAGTCCTCATCAAAGCAGAACAATGTTCATCTCAGCAATATCTGACCTGCAATGTCTAAAAAATCAATTTCGCCATAATATTGATTGACTCGATTATGAATGCCCAAACGATTGAACTTCACATGATCGAACACCCAGGAAAATGAACAATGATTTTTGCGGTCAATCCAGGCACTTCAATGGAATACATCAAACTTGAGCCAATCATGCCATCTATATCTCATCAAGTTAAACATTTGGAAAAAAAATACTCAGACGACACTAACAGACAACATAACCACCAAGAAGTAGTAGATAAGTCACGAGCCAGAAATGCTATTTAAAAAACATGCTGTTTGAAAGTATAAAAAAGTCTTTCTTTTGTTAGTTTAGAATGAATTGCATGATTTCATCACAAGGTAAAAATCAATATTGATTATAAAACTACAAAAAACAACCCAATACATGCATACACGAATACATTCAGCTCAGCCGCAGCAATACAAACATCTCTTCACATATAATGGTACGTTAGGTTCCCATCTTTGGAAATTCTTGACAAAGTCAGTCGAAATTGCTATCTAAGTTATCTAGACCCTGATCCCTAAAATCACCCTATCGATAAAAACGAGCTGTGGATGATCAAAGCTTCTCCAATAAAATTCTCAACTCCATTCAACAAACACGCCGCAAAGGCGCAAAGTCAATTCGGCAACAATGGTTACCAACTTGCCAACAACTAGAATGTTCTTCGTACAACCAAGGGAAAAAATAATTCGAAGCAATAGCATCCCAACTAACTATTACAACCAACAAATAATCAACTCGCTCAACCAAATACAATGAACATGAAAAGCCAACACCAGAATCGCACTCAAACCGAATATAATCAAATACCTGCATCTGCACCAAAAATTGAAAAAAACCTCGTTTTGGTTTCCTTTACGAGGGAAAAAAGAGAACTGTATTCAAGGAAAAGAAAAGGGGCAACGGGGACAGGAGTGTGTTCAGCTGCACTGTCCCTATAAATGGGGTCCTTTTTTACGCGAGAGAAAACAGACATAAAAGAGGAAGAGGCCTACTGGATTTGGAGAATAGCAAGGAATTGATAATTGATTCAGATTCTGTTGTTCCCTTTTCTTCTTCTTTTCCTTTTCTGTTGTTCCTTTTGATGTATATAAACAGAAATTTCATTTGGCGCAGGTGATGGGGGTTGGGTGAGATTAAAGGTACTTTCTGGGGTTAAATCGAAAATACATAATTTTAACATTCTCTAAGCCCAAAATTTAAATTTCAAAAAAATCAATTGATCAAAATTTGTTGGAGTGTCCATCGGTATCGATTTGATATCGAATTGAAAATCGATTATAAGTATCAAATATTTTGTAAATAAGTTAGTAATTGGTTCTAACATTTTAAAAATTAATGGTTCTCAAATAATTGGTATTAAATTGGGTTTCAATTTACTATATTAACTATTAAAAGTAAAATATTTTATATTTAATTTATATTTTACAAAATATTTATTAAATTAAGTTTAAATATATTTACATTGAATTATTATTATGAAAGTATTTATACGATTATTAAATTACTTAAATTGATAATTTTAGAAATATAAAAAATATAATATTACTTGTTATAATATTAAAAAAATTGGTTTCTTAGTTGATTTCGTAAAAAATCAGTATCAAACTAATCTGGAACTGATTAATCGATAGAATTGATAGTTCCGATACCAAATACCACTACAAAAAAAAGACTTTTAGTGATAAAAATATTAATAAAATTATATATACCCTTGAAGAAAAGTGCTTTTAGTGAAAACAAAAAATGAAGTTAAAAGTTAAAAATTTAATCACTAATGACATTTTTCCGACCATCACTACATGCTTCTCTATTTAAAAATCAATAAAAATAAAATATTATATTTTTTACTCTCATTAACAGTGTTTTTTCTTATAATGTACTAAAAATAGTATTTTTCGATTTCAGGTAATCGATATCAAACCGATGACACCCCATGCACAAGCACAGCACAACCGTACAGGGGTCTTTGGGTCGCATTAATTTATTTTCGATCAATTACTATTATTAAAATGATAATCCATTATTCACTATTTATAGATGTGTAGTATTTTGATTTCAAATCTTGGTAAAATATAAATTCATAAACATTTCAGTCATATATTCCCCTATTTTACGACTAAGCATTTTTATTATTTATGACGTGCTTTTGAGTAATATTTGATTCGGTATTACTGTACTCATTTCTTTCATAAAAAAAGATATATTTTTTCATTTTTTAATAAAAGTCCTATTTTGATTGATGTTTGTTTTTAAATATATGTCTTATTTGAAAAATCTAAATGAAAATATAATATTTTTTCATTTTATCTTTATTAAATAATTTTATAATGTGCAGATAAAATGTGTGAATCCATTTATAAAGTATGAATAAAATAAATTGATAAATAATATATGCATGTTCAACTTAAAACATGAGTCTGAATTTTCGCAATTAAACGAGATCTATAATACGTAGTGACCCTAGTCGTATCTCATGGAAGGCTTACCAGAGCTCTCTAATTCAAGTGCTATAAATTAAACATTGTAAGAGTTCTAAATATTCTATCAAAATGCAATTCATAAGATTAACTAAGCTAACTAATCAACAACAATTTAAATAATGGAAATCCGGAATTAAGGCTCTAGAAGCTAAACACTAGTTTCGATCATCAAATGATATGATTAATACATGCATTCACATGCTCATCTAGAATTCCAAGAAGCTATCTAATTAAGAACTTTCACATTAATAATTAGATCATGACTATAACTTCCGCATTTAGTCACACTATTAAGAATTCCAGTTAAACAAGCAAATATTCGATTAATACGCCTCCGATTTTACCAAAATTGATTGGATTTTGATCTGACACAAAGATCGTCTCTCGATCTCACTCCGCGTCTGACAAATTGTAACGGTGATCAATGACAATTCAATAAGCACGGATCCAAACAACAAGCATGATTTAATAATAATATAAACAATCGAATAAGAAGTTCAACAACTAGTGGAGATCGACTACTCAACCCAATACATAATCAAGAAACAAGAACTCACTAATGATTACGCTATGAGAATAAGCAATCAATATCCACCTTAATCTGTCTCTCCAAGTTGAAATACAAGTAAAAGTGTTAAACTGGAGTTATAAGATTACAAGGATCGAGTTTTCTATAAGAGATATGGAGGATAGATGTGAAAATACATCATTGTTCCCTTAAAAACCCGTTTAGGAACTGTTGCCCAACGACCGCTGAGAAGCCAGCGGTCACTGGCTCGACCTTCTTGACGCATGATTTTTGCAGGCCCAGTGGCCACTGGCCTCTGCTCTCTGTCCTCCCGAGTGTTTGCATCTCAGCGAGCACTGAGAAGCCAGCGCTCGCTGGTCTTCAGCCTCACTCCTTCCCGTCATTTCTCCCGTCATGTCATCCTTGACCCGTGCTGCTTTGTTCGGCTTAACTTTCTTTGCATTTTCGGCATCATTTCAGCTCGTATGCTCTTCTCGTCATTTTACATATAAAACAAGAACAAACAAAACACAACATAAAGCACGAACTAAAAGACACCAAATCGACTCCAAGTAAAAGCTAAACACGACATAAGATAAAAAAAAAACACGCACAGAAACAAACTAAACAATACGTAAATATAATAATTCATTAATATGTGTGGCATCCTGGAGGTAGTACTTTTTTGTGATTAATTAGTAATTATGATATTGTCAAGTCAAATCTTAATTATGTAGTTAGGTTGTAATTGTATTGATAAATATAGTCATAATATATTGACATCTTAGGCACGGTACTCAAGTCCAGACTTGATTATGACGCAATTAAGTTATACGAGCCACTTAATCCTCCCTTTTTAAAGTAATTTTCCCAATCAAATTAGATATACCAGTAAAATTAATAAATTTACATTAATAATGTTCTGATGGCAAATGTATTCATAAAACTTAAATAAGAGTAAAGTCTAAAAAATACAATTATAATCTAAATTTTTGAGATAGAAGACATACGTATGGGGGACAATAAAAAAACAAAATGATGGAAGTACAATCTAGTGAAAAGCTGCACATGTATTTAATTTTGATAAGTTGTGATTATGTGTCGTGGATTATCATGCACGACAAGTTTGACAATTTACTTTGGCGGATTAATTAACTCCGTTTCAAATTTTATACCAACTCGATTTAAAAAGTGCAGCTGGTGTTGTTTGTATATATAGTTTTGAATTGTCACAATAAAGAAGGAAAATAGAGTATTAGAGGCTGCAGATAGAATTCTAAACTCATATAAAAAAAAGAATGTAAACAAATTGTAGTATGTTATTAACTACTTTAAAGATCCTGTTTAATTGCATGTGTTATATATATATAAATCATGACATATATAATTAAATTACAAACCATACTACCATGATAATTATATAGGTAGCAACCGGGATCCCTCAATTTTTTGTTATTCAAACATAAATAGATTCTCTTTCTTTTAAAAAAGTTAGATCCATTCAAATTATTACAACAAAACCCCCACCTTTCTGACCTGTTCAGGGACAAAAAAGTTGGAGCAATTCAAAATTTTCAGCATGATGGAGAAAATGGTACATCTCCAAAAAATTTAAACGAGACGAGAGGCAACCACTATAGTTTTGAATACATATTATTATCAGGTTAATAATAAAAATAAAGGAAAGTCCTTCAAGCACAAATTTAAAAATTTAAACCTTTGATTAGCCAAAGTCAACATAACACACGAATTGAATTTAATAGAGTCCAATTTGATAAATTGTACATTTTGTTTTATACTAACATCGTTTAACGGTTTAGGTAGAAAATGATTTGCATCGGTATCTATATACTTTTAGTAAGTGTTTGTTGCGTTTCTATGGTGACTGACTATAATTAATACGCTTTGTATCTAAACTTAGCTATATTATGAAAGTACTAAAGATTTGAAGTTTATTTTGGAGATAAGATATATGGTGAAATTGCTAAAACATATTTTGAACTTTTAAAAGACACAATGCACTTTGATATTGTCACGCATTATGTTGGTAGAATTTGAATTTGTAATTATTTCCAAATTCGCTTCATTATATTAAAATATGAAGTGTGACGTGTGCCTCATTGAAATATTCATTGCTTGGGAGGATAAAAAGGAAATTAGAACTTATAATATCTTTGGGGTAATAGAATAGTAGAAAATTGAATTAATTGTGGAGTCAGTAAATTTTGGTAATATAAAAAAACCCAAAAAGGGACATATTTATTGTCCTAAATGATTTGGCGGAGAGCGAGTCATCGTCAACCCTACGGCAATGCATGCTTTTCAATTTTACGAACAAACCAATAATTTCAAAATGCAAACCAAACATAGAAAATACTGTGTCTAAATAGACGTTGTTGGATTTTTCTTGAAACAACCTGAAAAAAGAAAATCAGATTTCTGCAATAAAACACGCAGAGCCCCACACTACAGAGTGGAGTAGAAGTGTAGAACAGAGAATAAAATCACTGAGCACAGAATCTATGTTTTCTTACATCTCTCTCTCCAACCCCTTCTTAAACTCTTTCTATTCGAATTTCACCTTTCCTTTTATACTCTTTGGACTTGAGGAGTCTCGATGAACCCATTTCGAATTCAAACTGACCCATTCATTTCTTGAACTAAAGTATCGGGCTTTTCGTCCTCCTTTTTTTTCCGGCCACTTTTTTAAGTTGATTAAATGGAGACTTCTGCTGAGAAGAAAGATGGAACTGACTCGGCGAGGAGGGATTCGGAGACGACTGAGTCTAGTTCATCGAGTTGTGATAATTCTTCTCCTTCCCAATTTGGATGGCCGATTGGGAAGGCCCGAAATCATCTGAAAATTGATGTTTGTGAAGGAAAAACCAAGCCTAATTTGAACGTTGAAAGCGGTGATGACAAATCTAGCATTAAAAAGCAGAGTTCAAAATCTTCCGGTTAGTAAATGCTTCTTACATGTTTTAACTTCTTCTTGCTTGTCTCGTAAATGGTGGATGTTTTACTACATGGTTTATTGCGGGTGATGTTTCCTGTGTGTGGTAAATGACAATTTAATCTGAAACGGTGATCAAGTGGCCCTTCGAGCTTCATGGTTGTGAGTTGTGACTGGTGCTGTTGTTTTGAACTGATTAGAAATTGAGATGATGAAAGAGCGTTTCGCAAAGCTGTTGCTTGGTGAAGATATGTCTGGAAGTGGCAAAGGAGTTTGTCCTGCTCTCACAATTTCAAATGCCATCACTAATCTTTGTGGTAGTAATATTTTCTTTCTCGTTCTATCAACTTCTCTCTCTCTCCCTCATTCCTCTTAAGTTGTTTTTTTTCCTGCAATTTTCTTCTGTAGCTACTGTGTTTGGACAGTTGTGGAGATTGGAACCACTGCCTTCTGAAAAGAAAGTGATGTGGCGAAGAGAGATGAATTGTCTTCTCTCTGTGAGTGATCATATTGTGGAACTCAAGCCTTCTTTGAGAACATTTCCTAATGGGGGTAAAGTTGAGGTAATCCTATGTTTTTTCAGTTATGCTCTAGCTTTAATGGCTTCGACTACCATTTGTGTAGATCATATCAAGTTTTAAGAACATATGTTTGGTGCATTGAAGCATAAACTTGCATATAACTGAATAGGTAGATTAAGTTGATTTATGGATAATTTCTGTTTTGTATTCTCATTATTCTGGGATTTTCTGCATTTCAGGTCATGAGTTGCCAACCAAGATCTGATATGTTTATTAATCTTCCTGCTCTGCAGAAACTAGATAACATGCTACTTGTAAGAATTTACTGAAGTGTTTTTTTAGGCTTGTATGAAAATGTGTCTTATATCACGTCTTGATCCCTCTGCATCGACAGGAAATACTTGATGGATTTTCTAGTACCGAGTTTTGGTATGTCGATCAAGGTGTCGTAGCACCGGAAGAATCTGTGTCGTTCCAGAAAGCTATTCAACGGCAGGAGGAGAAGTGGTGGCTGCCGGTCCCACGTGTTCCTCAAGGCGGACTGCCTGAGGGCACGAGAAAGCAATTGAGTTACAAGCTCGAATCTGCAAATCAGATTCTTAAAGCTGCTACATCCATCAACAGCATTGCTTTGGCTGAGATGGAAGTTCCTCAATCATACTTGGATACTCTTCCAAAGGTTTGATGAAACACCGCGATCAAATTTCATTTAATTTCTTGATGTTGCGATTAAATATCTTTAGTCTAATACGTAAGCATCTCTAAGCAACATCTCAGATAGTTTAGTAATATACTTAATAATCATTTCTTAGAAATATTTCAGTAAAAGCCTAATTTGACATTATTCTTTTGTTTCAACATTCAGACCGAACGAGCTTGTCTTGGGGATGTGATATATCGTTACATTACTTCCGAACATTTCTCCTCAGAGTGCTTACTAGATTGCCTTGATTTGTCCTCTGAACATGCTGCTTTGGAGATGGCAAACCGTGTGGAGGCAGCAATCTATGTTTCGCGTAGAAGACAACAGCCTCCTCACCCGAGCCATTGTTCTGCCAAGTCATCTTGGGGGATCGTGAAAGATCTGGTTACATACAAGGACAAGAGGGAATTGCTTGCCGAAAGAGGCGAAAGCTTCCTGCAATCCTTGAAACAGCGTTTTCCGGGACTCACACAAACTACACTAGATGCCAGCAAAATACAGTACAACAAGGTTTGCATCTTGAACTATGTAATATTCTAAGCTAAGCTATGACCCAAAGGGAAGACCCCCCTAACATTTTCCTGTTTCATGGTGTTGTTTGGCACTGCAGGATGTGGGGAAGTCCATCTTAGAGAGCTACTCAAGAGTCTTGGAGAGTTTGGCATTCAACATAGCAGCAAGAATTGAGGATCTACTCTATGTGGACAACATAAACAAGCAGACCGATAAGCTCTCATCTGCGTGTTTGATGTCTCACAAAAAGATACCAATCCCGTATTCAGTGCCTCTCTCGGGCACTCCATATAGGACAGCGTACACAACACCTAACTTGTCTCCTGCTCCTCTGGTGAGTCCGGCAAGAGGCGAGAGGACACCTTGTCGTGGTTTAGGAGTGAAGAGAGTCCTCACAAACTATCTTGTTGGTGATGCGAAAGCCAACAGTTGTGATGCTGTTTCAAACAGAATAAGCGGAGGGAAAACATCTCATCTGAGCATGGATATTGCAAAGGATAAGCCATCTCCAACCCGCAAACAATCGATTTCGCAGCTTATAGACCGGTAGTGCTGTTGTCTTGTGTAGCTTTAGTTTCTTGTACTTAATTAGTTGGAAAAGGAGGAAAATGAGAGTTTGTGATGGAAACATTTGTATTGTCTCGACAGTTGATGATGATGGTCTTTTGGTGGAACCATCCCATCAAAAATGGATTGTATTATGCAATATCCTCCACGTCTCTGCTGGTAGTGAGGTTAATGCTTAAAATAATATTTTATATTATATGGATGGCAAAAGTATTAAGAGGGAAGAATGTAGATGAAAGTGACAGTGCAGTAGGTGAAGCTGAAGCGAATGCGATCGACTTTCTTGAAATATCAGACTCCACTACTACAACATAACATACGTTGTAAAGAAAAGGCAACAGCAATGCATGATTTCCACTAAATTCCCACAAGAAGGCAGGCAGAGGCCTCCACATAATCATGAATCCCAATCAAAGTGGTGCACTAGAAGGATATTTTTGAGAGGTTCCACTGAAATTGGTGGGTGGGTTTATAAGAATTGTTAGAGGCCTCCTCCAACATCAACACTATATAAACACCAACGCTATCACACCTTATTATTACAATTTACAAACTAACCTACAAACATACATATATTACAATTAACGGCAAATAAATAAATAAAATAAAGAAAATGGAAGCGTGGGTGAAGTGCGTGGTGGTTTTGGCATTCCTGGCAACTGCTGTGGGGATTGATGCAGCAGGCGAGTGCCCAAAATCAACACCGGAGGCGGAGGCGATGAAGCTGTTACCATGCGCGTCGGCGGCGCAAGACCCGAACGCGGTGGTGCCGGCGAGCTGCTGCGCTCAGGTGAAGCAATTGGGAAAGAATCCAAAGTGCATGTGCGCCGTGATGCTATCGAATCTGGCCAAGAGCTCCGGCGTGAAGCCTGAGGTGGCTCTCACCATTCCCAAGCGCTGCAACCTCGCTGATAGGCCTATTGGCTACAAGTGTGGAGGTACCCATTCTCATCCTACTTATATATACAGCCTACAGGACTACTTTCCCATTAATTCCCTCATCTTTCAATCTCTTTGTTTTTTTCCACTGCTACCATAAACCATGTTGAAAAATTCTACAAATCGCCAGCTGATAACTAAATATGATTGTTGCCTACATAGATATCCTGTCAATGTTGTTAATCATATACAAAGGAAAATAAATAAATAAAAATTCAAAATTTTCTGCTGTGACTACAATTTGCAGGCGTTCATTTCTCAAGTATTTTTAAGTTCTTTGAATTTCATTTTCTTGTGTATATATATTGCAGCCTACACTTTGCCTTGAGCCAAGGAAGAAGGTAGCCAGGCATGTTTTGGAAGATGAAGAAGCTGCCTAATTCATTTTCCAGTCATTATCTACCTATATATATACATAAGTAATGTAATTTTCACATAATTAAATAAAGAGTTACCAATATATCTAGCTATGGGTCTTCGTAGACATGTTTTAAGCTTGTAAATATATTACGGTGAGATATATATTGCACAAAAACCAAACCAGTAGAAAAAACTTGCAGCTTCTTTGCAAGATGAATGAAATAATTACAAACCAAAACAAGTAATCCTTATCCACCACTAAATTCATGATTCCGAATGCAACCTTTCACTCGTTAATCCCTGATATATATCCTGTTGTTAAAATATATAGATCTATAGTTTGAAAAAATTACTATTAATAAATCTAATATTTATGAACATATAGTAATACCATCCAAATGGACAAGAGATGATGACATAATAACTGAATAGGAAACTGAACAAATAAGTATTAGCCTTTGATATAATTAAGAAGTTGATCTTTTTATATTTTTGATCTACACTAATAATACATAAATTTTAATTATTAATGTTTCATGCAAAATTTATTAACCAAAGTAATGAATTAATTAATGTTAAACTCGATAAATAATTTAGTGAACATCTGACTTCAGAAATGTAAGCAACAGTATCTTTTACTAATGAAAGATATGCATGAATTGAAGATTATGGTTATTCGTTGCTGTACAAATGTTTGCGAATAACTTGAGTTCCCACAATCAAGAATCATCAAAATAAAAACAGAGCTGGGGTAGGTAATTGAACCTTCTAGATAAATCACTAAGTAATCCAGCACTTCCTCCACATTATGAATTTTAGGATTAAAAATTAATGCTCCAATCACCACAATCTTGATAACCAACAACCATAATATTTAACAACTCCAAATCCTAAATAAGTGCCCCACTATAATGGTGGATTTCCACTCAAACTACAAACTCATTGCACAACTTCAAACCACATTAACCAATCCAAGTGAAGAAAATGCAAGCGTGAGTGTGAGTGAAGTGGCTCCTTGTTATTCAAAGCTCATATTTTATAATCAAACTATTGTTCTTATAATTTTTTTTAAGCCTGTTATAATTGTAAATATTATCACATCTTTTTACCTATCCATTGGTTTAAAAGCATGCCATCATTGAGATAGTTCATATAAACTATAAAGAAACGATGGGATGGGATCATTCGATTTATAAAAAGCGTGGTATCATTAATTAAACATAGAAAAATACATATTACAACTAATTTAACTAAGAAGGGATTCAAGGGAAGGGAGTGCTACAATATTTATCAATTAATTATGTATAATCTGCTCTAATGCTCTCTCTGCTGCCCTGCATATATATTGCTTGTGGTACAAATCTAGCAACACTTTTCTTTGAATTACCTTCTCTTTGTTCAGTGATTCCTTAGTAATACAGAGATCCTGCAACATGTTACAATAATACCTTTTCAGCATGCATATATTCTTTAATGAAAGAAAGAAGCATAAAAAAGGTATGCGCTAGGAAATTAAGGATATATTCCTCCTACCTTGCCACCAATTTCCTCTTGAGGCACCACTAGAATTGCTTTCATTTTGATCACCATTTCTTCCATCTTTCTTCAACTGATCATCATCACAAAAGGCCAATTAAGGTAAATTGAAAAAGTTCATTTTTTTTAATAAAATGATATATAGTATTACACAAATCAATCAATAATATATAACTTACATTTTGTGGAGGATTGTTATGAGGAGTAGTGGGAGAATAAGTTTCCTGGCCGCCATAATAGATGGAAGAATTGTAGTAGCAAGCTGCTGGTTCAACTGATCTTCCATTCTCATCATAACTGTTCGAATTCACAACTTTCTTCATTGCATTGCCTTCTATACTCTTATAATCTAATTCAACATCATCAATCATGTTATCAACTTATGATACATGATATAATAATGAGAGAGTAATAGAATGTGTAAGATATGACAAACCTTTAGCAGTTTCTTGTTTGGCACTTCCATAAGCATTTTTGTAGTCTTGTGGAGAGGAAGAATCTCTTCCACCAACCTGCAATTATATAATGCTAGCTTCTTTAAAATATAGTAGCAATTTTTGTATTTAATGTAATACTGTAATTTAATTTTCACTTCAGAATTTAATGTTGAATATGTATACTGAATTACTGACTAAGAAGAATATTCTCTACCCTCGCACTAGTGTAAAATATCTCAATGGAAGATTCACAACTGTGAAATACTTTTGATCGATCTGTATTATAATCTTGATCATTATCAATGCTATTTTGAAAAGTAACATCATCTTCTCGTGTTTCGGCATCTCTTTTCCAAACTAGATATTCAAGAAATTAAAGAAGAAGAAAAAAAAGCCTCTTTTCGAAAGACAAAAGAAAGGAAGAGAAACAATACTCTATGACCTTTTCTTTTTTTCATGCTACGTCCGTGACCCAATTATGGTTTATTATATGTTATCCTATAAACAATTATGGCTATTAATACTTGTCATTTTTTTTATCATCTGCCAGAATTTCCATAAAAAGAAGAAGCAGTGCATCTACATGAAAATATCAGAACAAGAATACAAAATAGAATTTAAAGTAAGAGATGAGGATGATGAATAGTGAATAGCATACCATGGATGTTTGTGGGCCAAAAATGGTTCCGAAGAAACCTGCAGAGGAGTTGGGTGAATTTGATGAGGTTGAGTCTTTGGGTCCAAACAGATCTGCTGCAAAGGATGAGGACGACGATGATCCCTGCACTTGCTTATAATTTGCTCTCTCCATTTAATTTCCAGAAACAATCTTAATGTAAAAAGTGTAGGTATAGGTATATGCAGAGAAGAAATTAAAAGAGAGAGGAAGAGGGAGAGATACGTGAAGTTAATTGTGAGTGTGAATAAAAAATGGAAGGCTCCCTCATCCATATTTATAGTATAGAATAGATACCCTCCTAGCAAATAAAATAAAATATTATTTGTGGTAAAGTTATACTTAGTATATAAATTGGCCGGTTTCCCTGAAACCGCACTTAAGAGTTAAGATTCCACTTGTAGTAGTACCAAAGCCTTTGACTATTGCAATGCCTCATGCATGTTATTCTCCTATATATGTTACATGCTTCAAATTAACTTAAATTCTTCATCATGTGCTTTTATTGATCGTAAGGGTCAAATGACGATCTAATTTAGATATCCTTTTCGGATTTTGCTATATTCAACACTATAAAGGCCACTACTTATTCTTCATCTTCCTTTTTCTTCTCTTTCTTTTTTGGGGGAGGTGAGGTGTGGATTTTATACACAACAATAGTATGAATTAATTATGAAAGCAGCAGCTGATCCTTACACTTATACTACATACGTAGAGAATTTGTATGAATTAATTAATGGGGATTTAATTAATTAAAGAGGTAGTGTTTGACCAATCAGCATGCATATAAAATTATACTCCAGTATTATAATGTTGCGACACAGGGAGAGAACCTTATCCAGTTATCTGGTCTGGTCTGGTCTGGTCTGGTCTAGGATTATCTTCTTATGTGGGCCCTCCCCCTTAACCCATCACATTTCAGACAGCTGCAGTCATATATTCGGATGATCGGATAGATGCACGCTTGTCACTATCTGTTAATCTTCTTCAAACACTTGACTTTCAATTGCTCTATTCTTTAATTTCCTTGCAGATATATATATGTTGCTCCAATGCCCATGGATTGGATATTTGGATCCACAAAGATATTCATATTAAGCATTTCCCTTCACGAATCTATATATAGGCTAGGGAGGATATTTGATTTTTCGAAAAAAAAGAAATTAAGACTTGATTTCAACATCTGACCATGTCTTCAAATTTCGATTTTAAAAGGATGATTCTAGCTAGAATAAACCTCACTTGGGCTCACTTTTTTTGGTCATAAAATAACTATAGGTAGGGAGAAATAGAATAAAGTGGTAATTAGGAAATATACCCAATTTGCTAAAGGTGTATAAAGAAAATACCCAACATTAAAACAATGTAAAGAATCTACCCACTTTTTTTGTTCTCAGTAACAATCATCACGTTATAATTGGGTAAATAACTAATTTTCTTTCACAAACGTCACATTTCTCTCCTTTACAGAATATTTAATTTTCTCTCTCTTACTCTTCGTATACTCTTTGATTTACTTGAACCAGTCCAATTGAAGCCATTTTCCAGAAAATTTTAAGGTAATAATCTCAAACTCACTGAGTTATTCGGTAGAAATGTCATACCGCCGGTAAACGAGCAACTACCGCCGGTAATGGCGTCACCGGCGGTATTTGCAACCGTAGGACCCTTACCGGCGGTATGAGTATATACATGTATATATTTGTTTTACATGCTATAATATCACATCATAGTTCTAAAAAGTCTTATATATTTGTTTAGATCTTAGTATAACGGTGATGGATTTGAGCAACAGTGTGAACTTAGTATAATTTCATAATTGTTGATATATTGTAGTATTAAAGAAGTTGAGCTCAACGTACAGATCTTAGTATAATTTCATAATTGTTGATATACACCTCAAAGATCTAGTTTCAGTTAAGTTGTTGAGAGATTTTTATGTATTTTGGATGAAATGATGCTGGCAAAATTATAATCTATACGTTATAAGACTTTTTTTGAGCTATGCCATTAGTTTCAACTAATTTAATGTGTTCACTTTGACAACAGAGTTTGTTTTGAGGTTTACATGCATTTCAGATGAGATTATTATGCTAACTCGAAATTGTAATTACTTACGTTTGTACAATGTCAATTTATATTTAGTTATTCGCTTTCTGATTGTGAGTATCAGTATTCTTCTTATTGCTTATTATATTCATTCTTTATTTGTAGATGGATGATTATACACCTGTTTACGTGAAATATGGAGGTTATTGGGATGGATGTATTTATACGGGTGGCCAGGAGCAGACAGCACCTCTCCCGAATAATCATCACCATCACGAATTTAAAATTCTGCATCGAGTACATGTCTATTGCAAGTGAAAATCAGTACGATATCTTCTGTTTGTCGAGATCGAAGAATGGTCGGCTTATCAAATCTCAATTGACCACTGATGATGAAGTTAGAAGACTATGTTTGATCCAATCATCACCTACAGTGTATGTGGATTTGAGGGGAGAATCGAGCAGCAGAACTGAATCCACAAGAATTCCGGACCTCAACTTTGCATGTGGTGACAATTTCGGTGAAGAAGATGGTGGTGGGGGTGATGATGATGATGATGAAGATTACGTTGCGAGTTCAGATTGTTCTTCATCATCTGAATCGGAAGAAGAAGAAGGTCCTCAGATGAACAGTGGTACATTTGCCGAATTTGCAGCATGGATACGTGATGCAGGGGGTATGCGAAGAGTTCTGAAAATGATGTATCCGAGTGTGGATAGTGACGTCGAGTACAACCCTAATACAGAAGGGTTTTTAAGAAATTGGATAGTTCCAATGGTCCCCCTCAATGCTATGACCTCCGAAGTGCTGACGGAAGAAAATCCAATACTCGAAGAGTTAGGTGATGGGTCGATCTTTGATGATAAGGAAGACTTGAACATTGCGGCTGGATTGTGGAACATGGAGAACCAAGCTGAATACAGAGTCGTAAGATCAGACACGTATCGATTGCATTGGGTTTGTAAGTTGTATGAAAGATGTCCGTTCGTTCTGCGTGCTCATTGTCATGGAGGTAGTTGGACTGTATCTGAGTTTCGTGCGCAGCACACTTGTACTGATGATATCTCACATCTTGGTCCGAAAAAGGTACACTCAAAGGTGATTGGCGCATTCTTTGCGAAGAAAATGCGAAATGTGAAAGATATCATAAGACCGAAGGTTATTCAGGAGGAGCTGAGGAGGTGTTTCGGTATGGATGTCAAGTACGATGTCGCACTCAGAGGCAGAAATCATGCACTTGAGATGATCTACGGTAAGTATGATGCATCATTTCAGTTGTTGCCTGGATATCTGCTCTCGGCGAGGGAGGAGCTCCTCTACTGCTACTGGAGGATGAATCAGGCCTCTGCACTCTGGCACGCTTCCCCTTGTCGGCACGGCGTCGAGGGGGCCGAGCAGTGTGGTCCGTGTGCTCAACAGGCTGCTCATCCACTACAATCCTGGCACTCCGAGTGGATCGAGGACCGGAGACTTCCTCAACAGCAACAGGTGGTCGTGTATGTCTAACACGGTGCTGATCATCAGACATATGCTGGGTCCTCGATGTAAGGCTCTTCAAAGGAGCATACGATACCGCCAGCGGACGCGGACAGTCGACAGATGACACATAAGGTAGGGTTCGCTCGGTCTCCTCCATAACTATATTTGTAATATCATAGCACTGCAAAAAATAAAAACATAATTAATTAATTCAAGTATTAATTAAGTACATTAAATAAATATATTAAATTAAACCAAAATTTTAACTTACATCCAAATCCGTGTAGAAACTCCGAATGTCTGCAAGAGCAGGAAGATCTGGAGTCTTCCGAAAATTCCAACGAAGGCATCTCGGATAAAATCCGTCACCACGATACTTCCCGGCAACATTACCCACCCCGGGAAGCAACTCAAATCCCCAAATCATCAACGACCAAGCAGGTCCATAAAAGTGGTATCTCTGATTATCCGGAATTTTTCTTAAATAATTCCGGAGAATTTTGAACGAGTATGCTCCCCACGGGTACTCATAGAAGGCGTCCATGTCTGATGCCAGCGTCCACAGCCACGGAAATACCATCTTCTGAGCATCATGCCCGAAGACGAAAATCGACGCCATCAAGACGTGGGCCAAGCCTAGATATATGTCAGCCTCGTGGGGAGGAATGCGCTTCCGGAAACGCTTCAGCAGATCCGCTCCGGACAAATGGCCACCGCCGCATGCCAACTCAAAAAGCCGAATGCCTCTCGGATCGTGGGGATACGTGCTGTCGAAGGTAGAGCCCCCAAACCGCAGTCCGGTGATCAACGCGTGATCCCGTACAGTATACTCGATATCAGATCCATTGAGGTGGAACCAAATACCGGTACGGGACCAAATGCACCGAGCAACTATACCGTGGAGCGCCGACAAACATACGCTGCCCGGTGTCCATCCTATGAAATGTCCGAAAGGCCCCTCCTTGAATCTGTCAAGCAACTCGTAACCACCGACCTCAAGAAGGGTGATCCGGATCTCCTCTAATACACTAATCCTGTAATACGTATTCGGTACCGATAACCGATCAATAGAATTCGGTCTACGATACCACGGACGCTCCGATACCTTAATAATTAAAACAACTAATTAGCACAATAATCAATTATAACAACTAATTATCAAATTAATCAAAAATAACACCTAATTAGCACAAAAAATATTAATAACAACTAATTAGCAAATTAATCAAGAATAACTAATTAGCAAAATTAATCATTTCTAATAACAAATTAGCAAATTAATCAATATTAGCAACTACTTAGCAAATTATCCAATAATAACAATTAATTAGCAAATATAATCAATAATAACAACTAATTAGCAAATTAATCAATTAAAACAATTAATTAGCAAATTAAACAATAATAACAATTGATTACAAATTAATCAATTATTTTAACTAATTAGCTAATTAAACAATATTAACAACAAATTAGCAAATTAAACAATAATAACAACTAATTAGTAAATTACTCAATCGTAAGACCTAATTAGCAAAATTAATTAATAATAAAAACTGATTAACAAATTAATCAAGAATAAACTTTCAAAAATAATTATAAATCAACCAAATACCATCCCCTAACTAAACACTAAATACATGGCTGAAATCATAAAAATTCGAGGTTCACATGCATGTCAATACCGCCGGTATATACCGTGCGGAAGGCATCTACCGCCGGTCGCCCACACGCCGGCGGTAGATGCTCCGACGCCGGCGGTATTCATGCTCCTGTGAGCCTCTCGCAATTCTAAGACTAATTCCATAATTAACACTTATTGTATATGTATCATGCAAATAATCAAAGCTATAATCATCTAACATATATATACGCTCATATATATACTGTCTATGACTGTAAATTGTTGCAATTTCATAATTTTGAACAAAGGGAAGCAGTAGATATGTGATTATACGAATAATAATGTGATTACCTCAATTTCGTGGGGTATTTCCTCGTCGGAGTGCTCCATTTGAATTATCCTCTGTAAATCGGTAGATGGGGAAGCGGTGGACCGGAGTTTGACGGTGGTGGCGCACGGTATAGATCGAGCTTAGCCTCTGTAATTCGGTAGATGGGGAAGCAGGTGGAGGCGGCGGTGGAACGGCTAAGAAGAGGTGGCGGTGGCGGTGGCGCGCGGTAGATTTCAAAAATGTGAATGAAGGGGAAGAAGGAGAGGAGTTGGGTGGGTAACGGTAGATGCAGTAATAATTATGTTGGTCAAATGTCAAAAAGTGGGTATTTTTTAAAGATGTATTAGGGTAGTGGGTATATTGTTAATGGAGTGTTTGCAGATTGGGTAATTTTCATTTTCTCCCTAGAATAAACCTATAGTCTTCTTATATATACTGGTTCTCAACTTTATATATTTTGTCAAAGCAATGTACGTAGTAATTTGAAACTTAAAGCTAAACCAATGAAATCGCATCTAGCTATATACAGGTATATCAGTATTAGGGATGAAATCTGGGCAGATATTATTCGCTCGATCCGAAATCGTATTCGATCGAGATCTAATTTGGAATGAAAAATTAGTATCCGGTCAAATTCGGATTCGAATTCGAAAATTTGAATTCGGATCCGGAATCTGATTCGCATTACTTAATATCCTCCCGTATCCGAAATTTCCCGTATTTTATAGGATATTATCCGCATAACAAATCCGGATATCCGAATTTTTAAATATTTATTATTTATATTATATATATGTGTGTAACAATCTGATTTTAATTTAGTTGCTAAATGTTATTTTATTTGTTAGCACTTCATATCAAAATTTATATGATACATTTATGGTTCTTAAACTTTGTAAACTACTTTTTGCCGATTTTGAATTCTCGAATTATATTTCAAGATGTATATTTCATTATTGGCAGATACTTTGTGTTTAATTATTTAATTTATTTTGTACTTTCTTGATCCTAAAAATTGTATTTTTTTTTAATTGATACAATTATTATAATTTGTATTTATTCTTCTATAAAATATTGTATCAACAGTTTTTGTATGAAATATATTATCCGATTATATTTATTCGAATCCGATCCGGATCCGTACCATATCCGTCTCATGTCCGTATCTCGAATAATCTGAATCCGACTTTCCCGTATTCGAATTCGAATCCGAGAAAAAAATATAGATTAGAATACGGGACCGCCCGTATTTGATCCGTTTTCACCACTAATCAGTATATGTACCCATTGTTGAAAAATCACACCGATAACCTATTAATTTTGTTACTTAATTGATTATTTTTTTCTATTTTTATAAATAAATTATTTCATTAATAAATGCGGCTTATATTAACAATGATAAATCAACTAATATTGATGGAATTTTATTTTGTTAAAGAGATTATAACCCCAACAAGTACTCTCTCCGTCTCACAAAACTTGACACAATTCAGACGTCCTACTAAGTTTATCACATTCCTAAAATAGTAAAAATCATCCTTTAAAAAGGTGTGGACCATATCACCTTTATCATGCTTACACTACTTTATACACTCTCTTTAATAACCGTGTCCAAAATTGATTTTTCTCTATACTTTGTATACGTATTCAAAATATATTGTAAAATTAATTAGAACGAAGTGTTTAATTCGTTCTTGTTTTTCAAACTTCATTATTTCTGGTCAGTTTAGAAGTTTAAATTTGGCTGGTATATCTACCTGTATATCGAATATTATTTCTGCAGATGCATATGCTAGCAAATATTATTAAACTATGCATTGACGAATAAATATTTTTATTCTTGGGGTATATTTCCATTAATAATCTATCTCTATGGAGAATATTTGATTTGAGAAAAGGAAGAAACCAATTCAACATGTGTGATAATCATGATCTTGTTTTCATTTCTTCAATTATAATAGTATTATTGTAGATATCCACTGTTTTTTCTTTTTTTTCTTTTTTGCCTTTTCTTATCCTTTCCTATATACGTCTCTTGACCTCATATATCTATTGCAAATTTAATTTGCGACGTCCCTTTGCAAAGGATGGAGCCAAATTTTAAATAGGAGAATGAATCAAAGCCTTAATTATATCTAAAGAAAGCTAATTAGTCTTCTTACATAGTGATGCTTAATTCATCAATTAATTCATCATTAGGTCTTTGATATATTAATGTGAACCGCCAACTCTCTTCTGATTTCATGATCATTTATTTTTCAAGGTACTAATTGATGCATTTTTACTGCGTTTATTTTTCAAGGTACTAATTGTTGTGATTTGAATAACTAAAAGTCTAAAACAATATGAAATATTGATGTATGTTGCTGTGACTTTGAATAAATATATAAAAGTATATTATAATGACCTGTTCCAAAGATAAGTCACAGAGTGATTGTATTATTAATTAACAAAGCCAAGATAATTTAAAAGATCATTATCTCTTCGTGGAAGGATATACTATTTTTATACTAATCTGTTTGTATTCACTACCTTAAGGTAGAGATTTTTGCTCTTAGATACATATACTTAAAACTTGGAGTGATGTAAGAAGCATATATATGCTATATCATCCACGTTTAAAAAGCAGCAAAAGGCTAGAAAACTAGGAGTAATGAAATCTCGTTTTCATTATAAAAAAGAAGAACAAGGAAAGCAAAAGAGTTAAAAATTAGACATGGTGCATGCCCCTTGAAGTCTTGAACACAAAATAATTAATTAAAAGGTGAAATATTGTGCAGGAAAGCATTTGATCTTATTAGATAGACTTGTTTGTGATGAATTAAAGCAGTATGATATGGTTAATGCTTCTGATCTCTTTACAAAGATTACCAAATAAAGTGAAATTTCGAACTTTATGTGGAGGAATATTTGGGCACGATTATTAAAGAGAGTGTATAACATAGTGTAAGAGTAATAAAGGTGATAGGGTCCACACCTTTCTAAAATGATAACTTTTACTATTTTAGGAATGTGTCAAATTTAGAGGGACGTTCAAATAAGAAAATTGTGTCAAGTTTAGTGGGACTAAGGGAGTATTATATATGGTACTTACTAATTAGAAATGATTTAGGAAATATAATATACGAATCATCGTCTAGATAAATACTCCAAAGTCCAAACAGACAAATACTTCACTTTTCCTATAAAAAAAAAGGTTTTTGTGTGCATTTATATCTTAAACTCGTGTATAACCCGTTGAAAATTGACAGAAAATTATTTTACAGTATGATTTATAAATATAAATTTTAAAATATTATATATTGATTAATTATAAAAAGGTTATTATTAAAGATGCACTAATTTGTTTAAAAAGTAATATAAATTGATACATTATAAGAAGTAAATATTATTTACGGTAATTTATCGTATATAAAATGTATTAGTAAAAACTCACATTACATATATTTTATTAACATAACTGTAAATCCATACTACATGAAAAATTATATCAGTTGCAAAATATAATTGTTACATGCAGACTTATCCCGTGTAAAAATTATTG
This sequence comes from Leonotis leonurus, assembly GCA_026898415.1. Classification (NCBI taxonomy): domain Eukaryota; kingdom Viridiplantae; phylum Streptophyta; class Magnoliopsida; order Lamiales; family Lamiaceae; genus Leonotis; species Leonotis leonurus. The sequence continues at coordinate 27,078 of JAPKLX010000183.1, forward strand.
GTATATAATCTCAATTAAATTAAATTATAATTTAATACTTATTAAACTGGAAAATTTCAATTAATTAACTATTTATTTTATAACTTAATAATCGAGTAAATTAAAATTTTCAATAAAAAAATATATGTTAGTTTTTTTTAACTCTTAGTCAATTTAATATTAGTAAAATTTTTAATAAATATTAAAATTGATAGTGAATAAATGTGAGATTTAAGATGAATATGAACAATTGTTTGACAATTTTAACAATTGTGTAAATTAAAATTTTTAATAAAATTAAACTATGAATTTAAAATTTTAATCGGTAAGAAATTTAATATTAATGAAATAATTTGTTAATAAAAATATTATATATTTTATTTATTGAATTTTATGAATTGGTGAATATTTTACATTTTATTCGATGAGTTTTTTTGGTGGATAGAAATATTATATATTTTATTTTACTTAATTTTTTTAATAAAAATATTAATGAATTATATATTTCATTATAAATATTATAGATTCTTTCAAAATTATTAAGTTATATTTATTGCAATGCTGACTTAATAATTAATTAAATAAGATTATAATGATAATTTATTACTATATAAAATATAATTAAACCATATTAATAAAATTACCATATATAATATATTTATTTTATGGAATCATTAATTTAAATATTACATATAAATTAAATTTACATTCAAAAAATTGTGATTTTGCCACGTTAGCCTTGAGTTAAGGAGATAGGTTCAATAGGATGTGATTATATAGATTTGAGTTTAAAATACAATTGCGTTCATCTTATTTCTGTAATAGTAATAGTTTTCTTTACATTTATATTTGTTTTTGTAGGGGTTTTTCTTTACTTTTGTTGAGGTTGGCAGGGGTTAATGTAACTTTGAGCTTTTGATGTATATATTTATTTAAATTTTATAAAGTTGGGCCTCCTTAAATGATCAAGCTTGAATAAACCGTACCTTTTTCATTTGAAGAAAAAATAAAAATAATTAAAATAAAAATAAAAATAAAAGACAAAAGATTCATTTTTTCTTCTTTAGTTTATATATTTTTTGGTGGTGGGGATAGTATGATTTTTCTGTGGGCATAATTCCATCTTTATCGCCTTCAATTTATCATAAAAAGAATTGTGCTTTGTCGGTCGCATCTCACTTCCTTTGCTAACATTTGAGTGCGACTTTGTCTCAGATGAATAAGTTCTAAAATTACTAAATCAACCCTTACTTCTCAAAACCCCAATTCTCATACAGTTATTAACTTATTTTAATTATAGGAACAATATAGTAATATTCATGTGATATGCTTTATTTTTAATTAATTGCGTATAATTAGATTGAACGATGATAATATTACAAATGAAGTAGAGTAGGTCACTAAAAATGCTTCTTCCATGGAAGGCATCTAAGCTTGTTTTGGCAGTTTCCTTCCCATTTGTCTTTACATAATTCTCCTCTAATTGCTTTGTCGCAGCAGTAACACACTAATCCAATGCTTGAGAACAATGTTCCTGAATAACCATGAATTAATTCAATGTTAGATTTCTTTATAAATTGCCTGGTCTCAAAACTCCATCTGACTCCTTTATCCACAAATTTCAATGTGTGGATAAAGGGTTTATAGTCTAAAAATTTATTTGATTTTATCAATTATAATTTATTTTCGAAAAAATCGGGCATTTTCTAGGATATTATCGAACAGTCTATCAAACAAAAGTTAAGAGAAAAAAACTAAGATATGACCGGCATACATCTGCGGTTGGATTCAAAAAAGCATATGCTTCTACCAATTCGTCGAAAAGGTCGAATGTTAACTAATTAAGAGCTTGTGTGGTACATAAGTCATGATATTTCATCTCATGTTAATTATTCTATAGTTTCCTAATTATAGTAATTAACCTAGACGAGATATGATTATTTATGTATCAAACAAGCTCTAAGTGTATACATATAAAGAGGTACGTGCTTACTTTGTTGGTTTAGAGTAGCAGCTGCTGTGGCTTGAGAGCTATCATTGGCAGCGATAACAGTTATGAGAAACAACAAAAATAAGTAGTGCTTTACATGTTTATTAGACATGCCTCTTTTCTGTCTCTCTCTCTCAAAATCGAGGAATGAATGTATAACTAAGAAGAATATATATAAGAAAATGGTGAACTTGGACAAATTGGAAATGGAGTATATGTGTATGCATGTCTGAGTGTGTACATGCGCCTACATTTAGTATATACGACTATATAAATTGGAAATAAAGTTTTCTCCAGTCTAACTCAAGGGAGAGAGCTAGCTAGCTGTTCCCATTTGGTTTTTGTTCAATCATGAATTCAACAATCTCCATAATTAAATTAAGTGATTGATAGATCTACTTGAAAATAAATTCTCCACGTATTACTATTCCCTCAATTCCACTAAACATGACACACTTTCCTTATTGAAATGTCTTATTAAGTTTGACACATTCCATAAATAGTAAATAGTATCTCTTCAAAAAGGTGTGGACCTACCACCTTTATTACTCTTACGCACTATTTTATACATTCTCTTTAATAACTGTGTCGGAAAAAAAATGTGTCATGCTTAGTGAGACGCAAGGAGTAGTAATTAAGATTAGAATCAAAACCACAATTTCGCCAAATATTTCTCAGTTTTAATAATTTTATCGACTAATTAAAATTTCCCATATATATAAAAAAAAAGAATTTTACTATTCAATAATAAAAATAAAAGAAACGCGAATGCTTATAATTACTTATAAGGTTCGTATTTCCATATACGAATGGAAATATGTACCTCCTAAGTATTTACATTATGATGAGGTATTGTAGATTTTTATATATATGTGACTTTTAAAATTATTAAATAAAATATTAGAAGGAAACGGATTGTCAGGACCGATTTTGGTAATGGTATGATAAATATGATTTTTACACGATGTAAAAAGAAAATAAATAGATGCTTCTAGAGAAATTTTACAGCCATTGGAATAATATTCGAATAGGACATAGTAGTCGAACCACAAAAGAAGATGATATATTCGTCTCGTAACGTGCATGAAAATTTCATTGAATTTGAAATATTATATATATACATTAATTATTAAGTAAAAGTTGGGTCAAAAGCTACTGTCTGAAACTTAGTGTTCAAAATTAATATGAATGCCATGCGAATATGCATGTTTTACTACAGTTTTTTACTGATGAAGTTATTCGATCTAGGGAAGAATAAATTTTATTCGTATACCGAGTTTAATTTGGTAGAATATTTATATATCCTGATCGGATAATCAAAGAAATGGCTAATATTTTTGTAAATTTTTTTAGTATATATATTGGCAAATGGCAAACAACCTAACATCTCACGTATTTAGTACGAAATCCATTTAAAAAAAAAGGGACTGTGGAATAACGTAGATGTCTTTTTCATGTTTCTCTTTGTTGAAATTATGAAAAGATATATATAAAGATGGTAATAATAATGACTAACTAATTGAACCCACATTTGTCAATATTCAATCTCGAGTCATCAATTGAGAATATGGAAATATTACTCAATTTGCGTGTAGTATGGGCCTGGTTAATTAATTAATACAATAATGTTCAAGTTATATAACAGAAATTATTATGATAAAATAGAGAACACATAAAAAAATCAATAAACAGAACTGAGAACAAGTTGCCTGCTTCAATTAAATTTATGTAGTGTTTTTTGCTTTGGAGTTCAAACTTCAAAGTGGTCTGACTTATTTAAAAGCTATCTAAGATTTTGGTAAGATTCAATTTCTATAAATTTTGATTATGAGAATTATTTATAAAAAAAGAAATTATTAAACTTATATTTTTAACATTAAGTTAGAAAAAAGTAAAAAATCCGACCTGCCGGAATCGAACCAGCGACCTAAGGATTTCAGCTGCACACTACAGTCCTCCGCTCTACCAACTGAGCTAAGGTCGGTTACATTTACATACTCTCATAAACTTATATTTAAATAATTATCTCAAAACCCAAAATAGTGACACTTCATACCAAATCAGTGTTATCAACTAAGACAATCAATTGGGGAGTAATGGTTGTGATATCATCAAATTATCAATTAACCTCCTCTACAGTTGAAAAAAAAAAACAACAGTATCAGTAGTGAACATTAAAGATTCGAATAGAAGACCATTTGTAAGAAAGAGATTAAAAAAGAATAGCAATAGGAACTCATAGCAGTACAATTTTAATAAACTGTATATCAGTGAATACATAGATATTGCACGAGTGCAAATCGAAACACTCTGGTATTTGAGTAAAAGTTTTATTGTATTTAATGTGGAGATTAATACCTATTCGGGTTTCCAAGAGGAGAGTGGAGGTGTCTCGGAATTAATCCAAGTGCTAGCTATCAAAGCATGTTTTTCCCCCTTACCAACATCAACAGAGACATAGGACTCGAGTTCAGCCATATCTTGTGGACTTAGTTTCACAGAGAGAGCCCCTATGTTTTGGTTTAAGTTTGCAATCTGGGTGGTGCCAGGTATGGGGCACACGTCGCCTCCTCGGTGGTGAACCCAAGCCAATGCCAGTCGAGACGGGGTGCAACCCTTTCGTGCTGCCATTTCAGTTACCTTGTCAAATATCACCTTATTCGTCTCAAGATTCTCTCTCTGGAACCGTGGGAGATTCTACAAAATTTAATCATAAGATTCAAGAACCAATATTAATTAATTAGCATCTTTTTTCATAACATGCATGCAGGTTCTTGTTTGTCTTGTCATTAGAAAGGAAGTTACTCTTCCATGAAGTTCTTTCATCAGTGGTAATAGTTTGAAAGGTGGAATGATGTAATAAAATATAAGACAACTCAAAATTATTCTGAGTGGCAAGAGAAACAGAAATATCTAGAGCACTTATAAATGAAAGAGTTAATATATTTAACCATGCATATATGTTTGCAGCACAGACATATATATACTCAATCTATCGGTATCATACCAAACCACAAGTTTGTGTTTGTGGCTAAGAAAGATAAATTAAGGTATAATTAATAAGGGCTGACCTTTCTGATGTCACCTTCAGGTAAGTTCTGTATCAAATGTACACCTGAGGAGAAGAAACCCCTCCCAAGCGGACTGTGTGCAACGATTCCAATACCAAGTTCTCTGAGATTTATAAGAAAAACAAAAGTGAATGTATTTATTCTTTAATTCAAGCTAGCTCTAGCTAGGATAAAGGAAAATATATATAGTATAGGAAGAGAAACAAACAATGATAATTACCTGCATATAGGAACTATTTCGTCCTCCAAATCCCTTGACCACAAAGACCATTCATTCTGAACAGCAGTTAAGGGGTGAACAGCATGAGCTCTCCTGATTGTGGAAGCAGAGGCCTCAGACAGGCCAACATATTTTATTTTCCCTTCTTGAACCAGTTTCTTTAGTTCTCCCATCTTCAAATTAATCAAAACAATGCCACAGTACTAGCTAGTCATTTAATTTAGCCAAAATACAAATTAATTCCGTAAAGAAAATGAATGAGTAATGAGTGAAGATGGAGATGAAACCGTGACTTCGATAGGGACTCGAGTATCAATCCGATGAGCATAGTAAAGATCAATGCATTTGATACCAAGACGCTTCAAGCTTGCTTCACATGCTGCCCTCACATATTCTGGGTCGCCACGTATCTCCGTCTTCCCATCCTTTGATGAACTTATCCCAAACTTTGTAGCTATTTCCACTTCTTCTCGAATTAACCCTTTCAATGCCTATATATACCATTAAAGAAAATTACACATCTCATCAAACTCTTCTGTCGATCGAAAATTACAAAATAACACGCTTAAAGAAGAAACACCAATGTATTTTCAATTCCTCTGTGCTAACAGCTAATTCACATTAATACGAATAACAATACCATATATAATAATAATTCTAAAAATACCAAAACAAAAACAAAATTAATGCGCACCTTGCCAATGAGAATTTCGTTGGTGTGGGGGCCGAAGGCGTCGGAGGTATCGAGAAATGTGACGCCGGATTCGACGGCGTGATGAATGAGATTGATCATATCGGGCTCGGGCTTGGGTGGGCCGTAAAGAAACGACATTCCCATACATCCTAGCCCTTGTTTCGAAACGTAGAGGCCTTGCGACCCCAGCTTAACCCTTGGCACCTTCACTTCCATCTCCAACCCTACCTACCTATCAGTCTATCACAATGCACCTACACTTGTTCTTTATTTATTTTTCTAGATTCATCTTTTCATGAGTTATTCATTGGTTTAATTGTAAAACATAAAACAAAACAAACGCAGTTTGATCGAATCAAATCTGTTTAATTCAATCAAATAAGAAATCAATCTGTTGTTTATATGTATGTTTGGCTTTCTTTGCGCTTGAGAGAGAAAACCGACGTTAAGATTTGATCGCCACTGGTAGTGGGAAATGGGAATTGAACTGAAACAATTTAATTATTGGGAATTAATAATATATTTTCAGGATTACACTATTAATTGTACTTTTGCCTTTGGTATAATTACTATACTTAGTTAGTTTAGTTTGTATATCTAACGTCTGCTGTCTTTTTTGCCAGACTATTGCAGTATTGTCACCAACATTTCAATTTAGAAAATAAAAAATAAAAAAAACATTTCAACTTTTAGTTTAGTATTAGTGAGGTATAATATGTATCTTGTTAATATATAATTAAAATATATTTTAAAAATATAATTAGACATAAAAAATTATATTATAAATAACAGTAAATAAAGATTATTACTACACACAATTCAGAAAAATATTTTCCAATATTATGTTTATAAAATTAAAGTGAGTTTTTCATCTCACTTACTTTATATTAAAATCTTTCAAATATGTAATATTAGTATTTTCAAATTAAATATACAAAATATAGAAGTTTGAAATAAAATTTATATTTTCTAATCATTTAATATAAAATATCATGATAAATGCTATAAAAAAACATAAAGGAATGATGAAATTAGAAGAAGTGTAAATTTTTAATTAAAAGATCATATCTTATCATATTTTTTAAAATAAGTATGAAAAATAATTAAGTGGTTGAATAAATAATTTAATAATTAAAACTGTAGTATTAAACATTTAAAATACAAAACTTGAAGTCCCTATTGTCCGACACCATCAGCACCAACGTCGATGCTAAGGATTCCGACTCCACCGTCACCAATATTCAATAACCTCTCCCTCCAAACTCTTCCATCTTCCTCCGTCACCTCCTCTTAGACTACTTTCAATGGTAATTTTTTCTTGACTCAAATTTTAATTAAATTATTATTTTCTCACTATATGATACACTAAAATAAACAAAAAGTCATGATTTGAGGATGGTTCGCCAACTTAGATCATGACATTACATGACTTTACTATTATTTTATTTATTTCACTTATTTGTCATATTTGCATGACTTTCAACCAAAAGTCACCAAGATCTGAAGATGCTGAAGCTCGCATGCAGGCCTCGGTGAAACTCTTTCATTTCATAGAAGTGAATTCTTATTCTTACGAAAAAAATAGTGGATAGTCTTACTTGTCTCGTTGTTAGTGTCTTGTCTACGTCCATTTTCTATCCGTAGATTCATGCAGGAGCAAGCAACGTTGACAATGTGTACTATAATTTTTCTTTTATGCTACGTGGACTGTACAAAATATGCATAGTTCAATGTATAATTTAAACATATATGCAATAGAAGTGATTAACATTCATACAATTTTTACACTCATTTTTTTCATATGATCATGTATGTTTGCGTTGGATTACTAATGAATATGCATTATTTATATATAGAATAATTAAGTTTGTAACATTTTGTCCAAGTATATGTATCATTTGCATTGTTAATGTCGATATTTATAATTTTTTATTTTTAATTATTATTTCATAATTTTATTTGAATTGTACTATATTTGTCTCAATAAGTTTGACACAATTTATTACTTTAATATATTCATTTGAATATAAATTGTGACATGCTTATTGGGACGGAGGAAGTACTTAATAATAAACTTATTAATTATAGATATTATACATATAAAATATTAAATTATTTAATTATATATATATATATATATATATATATTGGTTTGTAGGGATGGCAGTGGACCTTGGACCCGGTCCGGATCCGGGGATCCAGATCCGTTTTTTAGGATCTGGAGCATTAAAAATTTGGACCCGGCGGATCCGGACCGAATCCGGACCACTAATAAAAATCACGGATCCGGATCTGGAATTTAGTAGATCCATCCCAGACCCGGTCCAGATCCGACCCGTGGATCCGTTTATTTAATATATAATTTTTTATAATCATATATATATATGTAATATTATATCTATTTTTATAATTAAGAAATGAAAATATAATAATATCCTAATACGAATTATTTTGGATTTTTGTAGTTTTATATTGTGGTGTTATTTTTATCCATTGTGGTGATATTGTGGATTAATCAAGATATTATTATTAATATTTAGAATTTTATTTTTGAAATTTAAGTTCATGGATCTGGACAGATCCGTGGATCCGCGGATCTCACGGATCTGGATCTGGACCAAGCTTTTTTAGATCCAACGGATCTGGGCCGGATCTGGACCAAGGTTAAAATTTCCGGATCTGGATCTGGACCAAGCCAGATTCGGCCCAAATCCGGCCCGTTGCCATCCCTATTGGTTTGATAGTTTTTGTTTGTGAAAAATTCTAAATTTTGAATCCAACATTAATTCCTTAATTTTTGGATGATAATTTAAATTTTTTACTCCTCATTCACATTATTATTTTAATAAAAAATATAATTAATTTTTAATAAATTATATACAAAAATAATTATAACATTCAAATTCGCGTTGTCTCTATATATATAATCCCTTCGTTCCCTAATAAGTGTTCTACAAGGAAAATTTCTTTGGCACATGATAAATGTCCCATTTCAAATTTAATGACTAGAATAATACTTTCTCCGTCCTACCAATATAGTCCCTCTTTCATGATTTCTTTCACGATTAGGATGCCCACGAAAGTAAACTCATTTTCCTTTTTGACAAATTTTATAACTAAAAAATTAAAGATATTAAGGTAAAATTAATAAAGTAGAGTGAATAAAGTAATATATTTATTTGTGTGTAGAAAAAAAAGGGAACTACTTTCGTGGGACGGAGATAGTACTAAAGTTCCTAAATTACCCTCTCAAAAATTGCATGTTTGGTAGCCTTGTTGTTTTAACTGAGGGCCCATTATAATTATAGACCCCCGTTAATAAAACCACTGTTTTGTTTAGTTTTGAAACTTGTATGAAGGTCTAATTTCCGCCAGTTTATATAAATAAGGCACAATTACTTTTTAAAATTTACAGACTTACCGCTCTATTTTTTTTTAAAACAATCCTACCAAATAACGTACTCAATTATTCAAAACCAACCTAGTTAGAATGTACAGTTTAAAAATTAGCATAACTTGTCAAAACACATTCAATTTATCAAAGACGCCTTTAATGTAATGATTAGGTTTAAAAGTGTAATTTACTTTATTGTCCTGATATTTGAATTTTGATGGTTTAGACACTTATTAGGGGAGTATTAATTAACTGGCTCCAAAAAAATGTTTAGTCCATAAGGTTGACCAGATAATACGGACCAGTTGACCACCAGCATAACCATAATAAGAATAATAATAATACAACATTAAAATTAATTAAGATATGTAAAAGGGCAACCTTGATACTCGAACAAACCAAGAGGAAATGCCCCTTCCTCGCTCGCTCAAAATCAAAATAACCGCACACACCGGTGCGTCCGTGTGTGTGTGAGAAGAGAACGCCTTCGAGACAGAAGACGAAGAGAGTGGGCGGCAGTGGGGGCTAATGGACCCTGTCGTTTTGGACAGGATAATTGAGAAACTGGTTGAAATCCGATCCTCGAAGCCGGGAAAACTAGTGCAGCTCACGGAATCTGAGATCAAGCAGCTTTGTGTTGCATCTCGTGAAATCTTCACTAATCAGCCCAATCTTCTTGAACTTGAAGCACCCATCAAGATTTGTGGTATTTTTTGAAGAATTTGTGCTGAAAGCTTTCTTGTCATATTTGCTCTTCGTACTGTGAAGTTTTTCACTTTTCAATTTTTTTTGGGGGGGTAAAGGTTTAATAAAAAAGTTTTACTTTTAGTTGGGATTTCTGGTACTGAAACTTTTTCTTATTTGCTCTACCTGACTTTGGGATTTTTATGTTTTGAGGTTCTATGGACTTCATGTTCTGGTGTAGATTTAGTTATTATTACTATTATTACGGTGGCATGATTATTTTTTGGTGTTTATCAGTGATCCTTGTGATTATTCCGCTTCTTGAGATAGGAATGATTTAGAGCGGGATTAAGTTTAAAAGTCTTTTACTAGCTACTTTACAGAGTTTATCAGTGTCAATCTTCAAACTAAATTTCATTGGGATCTCAATGAAGAACATCTCTATAAAGGAAGCTTCAATAATATAGGGGATCAATTAATGTTCTCTGTAGAACCCTCACTATTACATGCCTATATTGATGTACTGAATTTACCGATATATATATATATTGAGGTACTCAGAATACGTATACCTTCATCTCTTGCTTGAGAAATTCTATCATGATCGTAAAATATTCAATCAAGATCACAAAATTGAGTAGTTAAAGGATTTTGCAATTAGACTTATAATGTACTCCCTCCGTCCCATTATTTCTTGCATCTTATGACAAAAAAGCACTCAAAATTTTGGTCAAAACAGGCTGTAAATATAATGGGACTGATGGAGTATTAAACAATCTTAAAAACTGAAGAAAAAAAAAATATAACATGTTGAAGCTATGCTGCCATTGGAACAAATGAGCTTTCGAAATTGGGATCCTAAAGCGAATTTTTATATTACATCCTGTCATTTGTTGTCTCGACGTGGGTTGAGAAGAGTTTGATGTCCCAAAACAGTGTTTCATTTGGAAATAGAAAAGAAGGGCTGAGGGGTATTGTATGATAAGTTCATGTCTTAATACTAAGCTTAGTCTACCAATTTTTTAGTGCTAAAGTTGTCTGCTCATAACACATAAAACTTTATACATTTACTAGATATTCAGCTCTACTAGCGTTTGATTGATTTTTTGGCTGGATTAGAAGTTGTCAGTCAATCTATTTCATGTATCTTTATTTGGGAGTTAGCATTGTGAAAAATCATTTTATTGGGGTGAACAATTAACCATGTCATTAGCGATAAGCGATGCTATTGGGAATTTTTTTGAACTATATATAAATTCATTCTTATTTCAGGTGACATTCATGGGCAATATAGTGATCTCTTAAGGCTTTTTGAGTATGGGGGTTTCCCTCCAAAATCCAATTACCTATTTTTGGGTGACTATGTAGATCGTGGGAAGCAGAGTTTAGAAACAATATGCTTATTGCTTGCATACAAAATCAAGTATCCAGAAAACTTTTTCCTTCTTAGAGGAAATCATGAATGTGCTTCTATAAATAGGATATATGGATTTTATGATGAATGCAAGCGCCGATTCAATGTGAAATTATGGAAAGCTTTCACTGATTCCTTCAATTGCCTTCCTGTGGCTGCACTAATTGATGACAAGATATTATGCATGCATGGGGGACTTTCTCCAGAACTGAACAACCTGGACCAGATTAGGAATTTGCCCCGCCCAACCGCTATTCCAGACACTGGGTTGCTTTGTGATTTATTATGGTCGGATCCTACTAAAGATGTTAAAGGATGGGGAATGAATGATAGGGGAGTTTCATTTACATTTGGCTCAGATACAGTCTCGGAGTTCCTTGCAAAACATGATTTAGACCTTGTCTGTCGTGCTCATCAGGTAAAGCAATCTTTGTTCTGTTCTTGGATTAAGGATCAATACTGTTTTCCTAACCTCAATTCATTTTCAGGTTGTGGAGGACGGTTATGAGTTTTTTGCAGATAGACAACTTGTAACAGTCTTTTCAGCGCCAAATTACTGTGGTGAATTTGATAATGCTGGTGCAATGATGAGTGTCGACGAAAACTTAATGTGCTCTTTTCAAATTCTGAAGCCAGCTGAGAGGAAAAACAGGTTCATGATGTCCACTAAAATATGAAGTTGTCACTGCATCCTAATTTTCAAGGTCAGCTCGAGTTATTGCTTATGTTTTCTTTCATTTCTTAATGGATCTCCCGAACTTGTTTGAATTGGGATGTTGTTGGACTACTCCTTAAACTATTTGACTCTAGATTTAGAAAAAAATATGTATGGAACAAGAAGGTGGGCTTTACCTTTGTTTTATTATGAGTGTTATACATCTGTTATAAACACACATAAACAAATCATTTTCTGTAGTGAAGGATATGTAAGATGGACTTTGAGAAGTTTCATTATTAATAATTTATTTTTATCTTATGTCGATTTATTTTCAATCTTGAATTCCTAATTCTTGTTTGGCTAATTATGTGGTGGTGTATTTCTTATATTCTTGTTGCAGGTATAGTGTTTGGTTTAGAAGTGGTAGGTACAGTTGGCGTGTGGAATAAGAAGCTTGCTTAAGCTTTTTATCTCATAATTTAGTATGCTTAAGTTAAGGAGATTTTATTAGCACGACGGATTAAGGGTGTTGGTGTATTTTTCTGGATTTCGACCCTGCTTTTCTAGTAGTCTCCCTTCCTTGTACTTGACAAATTTAATACTATTGGTTGCTTATTCTTTTGCCTATATATATAGGATTTTAATTTTTTTTAATCGTCATTACATTAAATTTAATTTACAAGATCGCACTACGGATTAGGAGGGTTTGGATTTCATTCAATATACAACTTTAGGTCAAATTATTTTTTAAGACTTCTGTCGGGTTAAAGTGGATAATAAAATGGTAGATACTCTATTAATAAATCCTAGTCTAAAGGCGTTAATTAATAAAAAAATTTATCAAATATTTATAAATTATTTACATGACATATCAAACTTATTAATAATGTGCATCGAAAGAATGTAATTATTTGATTATTTTACTTATCATATTTATTTTGGAGATATTATTATTTGATTATTTTACTTATCGTAGTATTTGTTTTGCAACTAGAAAGTGGGTATGTATTAATTTAGATATTATTATTGGAAATATATCTATTAGAGATATTATTATTATTATCATAATAGTAAAATTTATTTTAGAACTTTTAGAAATATAAAATAATACTTCCTCCGTCTCGTAAATTTATTTATGGCACATTGTATTGTTATAATATACTCATTTGAATATACAATATGTCATGTTTAATGGAACGAAGAGATTATAATTGTATATTAAAATCAGAAAAATAAATTATTTTAGAGAAATGTTACTGTACTTGCGAGCAAACATACTGAATGTGACATGACATGCTATTAGCTCTATGATATATATTAAATTTTTATTGATTAATTATTTTATTTTATAATTATTCATTATGTTATATTTTCATATTAATTCAATGTAAAATAACAAATACGATCATTAATAACTCTTGCGGCATTGCCACTTAAGCAGCTGATTTTGATTCATAAAACTATTATAACTATTTTATTGGCATTCGAATAAAATAACTAATTTATATTTAATTCTATTCAGTTTGATTTTTTAAGTATATTAATAATAGTATTAAAAAAAATCTACACTTGATTTGAAATCTCACTTTTACAAAAGTTGAAGTTGAAGATTAAATTATATATTATTTTTAATATATAAGATAAACTTGATTTTTAAACAATTATATATCTGTGTTTGTTTACATAAATCGTACTTATAAAATTTTAATTTAATTTAATATAATTTTCAATAAAGTGAAACCAAATAATCGATATTCATATTTCATCCCACCACTAATTAGTAATTACTACTCCTAGTAGTAGTTGCTGAAAGAAATTAGAATTAGTTCGTTAATAAAATACACTCATTCACTCACGGAATCTTCACTGCTGCAATTTGCAAAGCAACAACCAACAAAATCTTGCTTGGGTTAGGGCTCCTCTTTCTTCTCGTAACCTGCAACTCTTCACCGATTCACAATTTCGCCCCTGCTCCTTTTCTTAATTCAACGCTTCACCCAGCATAATATGAATTTTGCCACGTAACTCTCTCTCTTTTGCTGAACTGTTTGCATCAATGGAGGAATCGTACACCAACATCCCCAGCAGTCACTTTGTTGGCTCTGTTCCGGTACGATAATCCCAATTTCCTCGCATTCCAAATATTGCATCTGCATGTTTCGGTGATTGTGTTTTCTTGAGTTCTTCCCTGCTGGGGATTTTTGCTTGGATCAGTGTTGGGTTTAGTTGTCGCATTGTGATTTATGAATGAAGAACACTGTTTCCAAATTACATTAATCGTTGGAAGGAAGACAAGTTGGGAATTTGGAGTATTCAATTGAGCGGGTTTCCTTTTCTATCACGATTCCATTTATTAGGGTTAGATTTCTAAGGTGAAACAAAACGCATTTTTTATCTGAATGTTTCTACATCGAAGGGTCGAATTAATGGTTTTGGGGTCAATCTAGGTTGCATTTAGGGAGCTAAGAATGTCAGTAGTTAACTACTAACTAGCTAATTACGTGATTGCTCAAAGTTATCATTATTATAGTCCTGGCAATGGCTTCACCATAATCAAAAACCGACTCAGTTATATCATATGAGTTTTATGTTTATTTGTGTATTTTGGGTAGGTTGGAGGTGAGGCTGAGTTGAGAGAGAGGTGGGATTGTAGAGGGGATCTCATTTCTTGTTGAGGATGAAGAAGTGCTAGCTTCTCTTTATGTAATCTAACAGATCATTTTTACTCCATTAAGATTTATTTTTTCCAAACAATTTTATTCCAGTTTCTGATGGCTATATTATGATCGCAAGCATTTGAGCAGGGTTTTACTGTGAATAATGAATATGTTCTGTCATTAAGTTGTATACTCTTGGAACAATAATTACAATTCGTTCCGAACGAAGATTTATTTTTTAATTCTTGATATAAATTGTTCTATCCGTTTTATGATGTGTGGATATGCACAGGCTGTTATTGTTGAAGATAAGAAAACCACAAACCCAGAAGGTATGAGATCTTTTGAATGATTCTTTCGTTTGCTAAAAGTTTTCGTTCAATATTGCATTCCTTAACTATGAACTCTTGTAGTTCCAGGAGCAAACCTACAAATATTTCCTCCCAATAGTCAGGGATACCAAACAATAGACGGTCCCAGCAGCAACGGTAAGTAGTAGAAGCCATTATTCATATGCATTAGATATTGAAATACATAACTACTGCATCATGCCATCATGTGATTGTCTTGTTAAAGAACTATTATTTTTTTTGCTTTCTGGTTTGGTAGTTATGGTTCGTCAATCAGGAAACCTTTCGAGTTTTTGCTTTAACTTGCTTCTCAATTTGTGTTGCATGAGCAGAATCACCATTTCACTTAAGGAAATCCTAGAAAAGTCCAGAAACAAAGGTATATGATGAGCTATTACTATTGAAGCATTAGATAGTTGGGCCATGGCTGTTGGACTCCATAAGTATATACTCCCTTTGTTTTACTTTACTTGTCCCACTTCCCATTTTGGGGTGTCCCATTTTGCTTGTCTCGTTTCCTTATTGGGTCAAAATTAACACTTACGATAGACAAGAGTTGTTGGAGAAACATTAAGGCACATATAAAGTGCTTCTTGTATGCGATTCCGAAAAGTTTCGGGACAAGTAAAGTAAGGTGGGACAGGGGGAGTATTTCATGACAAAAACTATATGAAGAGTCATCTTATAGTTCTGCTTCTTAGGTTATCAACTTTTACTACTTGGAATCATTATCTTGTGCATATTGGGTGAATTGCCTTTTTTTTCCCTTCTTTTTTAAAGGCCTCTTTGTTTCATTTACATTGAGAACTATTAAATCATTATAGGTACATAGGTAAAGCACTCAATTTTTACTTTGCTAACTATGTATTGTGTCTAAGATTCTCAGATGATGGTGGTCAACAGCCAACAAACAACTGGAAGGGAGTGTTTAGCGTCTTTTCATACACACAATATTTTAATGTAGACACGGATGTTGTTTTAAACAGATTGATAAGTTCTTTGTATCCTTCAACTGGAGATTTTATCAGCAAGATTGATGCAAACCCGGACCTGTAAGTTTGATAAAGGAACAATCCATTTAATTGTTGCGTATCAATCTTTGACTTTTTTTTTTCTCTTTCTTCCTAAGGAATGGGTTGGCTTAGGAAAAAGCAATAATGCTTGTACATGTGAATAGAAACATAATTTTGGGTGTGCTGTAACTGCTCTTAATGGAAGAGGTTTTAGTTAGATTTTTATGTTATGTGTTGCATTCACATTGTATGCATCTTATCTGCCTGTCTGCTTGCTATAGAACCGATTAACTGTGGGCTGGGATCTCTTTATGAAAAGAATGTTCAAACATTAATTGCGGAAAACAGAAGTTATAACTTACTTCAGTCACTGAGATGATGCAATATGCTATATTTTCCTAGCTACAAAACCATTGTTCGTTTCTTGGATTCTGAGATATGTTATTAGGGATAAACAGTAATCAAACTTTTTTGGAACTCTCTATCGGCATCAACATTTCAGTTTATATAATTGCTCTTGTTGCTTCACATTTCTCATCACGTGATGTATGATGTAACAAGAGTAAGAAAGGTGTGGGGAACTCATAATTTCCTATTCATGGATTTGTTTGGATTTCAGAAGTTCCCCTCTTCTTGACATTGCTAGCTTTTTTGACTGTTTTTCAGGTATGGGCTTATCTGGATCTCTACTACATTGGTTTTTGTAATTGCCTCTCTTGGGAATTGCGCCACCTACTTAATGAATAGCAAAGACAACTCGAATACTGTATGGTCATTTGATGTCAACTATGTAAACGTGGCGGCAGGCTCCATTTATGGATACGCGCTCATAGTTCCTCTGGGATATTACTTTTTGCTTCAGTACTTGGGTGCAAGCGTCAGCCTCGTACGCTTTTGGTGCTTGTGGGGATATTCCCTTTTCATTTTCATCTTGGCTTCAGTAAGTATTTTTATGCTCATGTTTGCTGTTTTCCCATTGTTTATGGGTTATGAGCTATTATACATTATATACTTGATAAAACACTTGGGTCGGTTCCATCACATCACCATTTTCTGAGATGATTTCATCTGAGATTCTGAATGCAATATCTAATGCTCGTATTTAACTGCCTCTCCAGTTTCTGCTGCTAATCCCCCTTGAATTTCTTCGGTGGATTATCATATTGATTGCTGGTGCTGCATCAGCTAGCTTTGTCAGTTTGAACCTCAAGAATTACATTCAAACAAGTGATATGACGATCGTGGTGATCTCAGCATTTGTGCTGCAAATGGGTTTGTCAGTCTTTATCAAGATGTGGTTTTTCCCTTAGTTTGATATGTTGTGTTTGAATATGGAACTGGATTTCTGAGGTTGTTCTTTTCTACCATTCAGCATATAGCTGTTGCCTGTTGGTTGGGGGTGTATTGTAAGCAGCGGTGAATGTGTATATTCTCAAATGCTAAAAATTTGATAAGGAACTTCGGAAGGATGATAGTGTTTCACTGTTTCCGATGGCAGATATTAATCAGACTTCTGTATTCATCAATTTCTTATAATAGTAAGATTGTGAATTTGGTCAAACAATACATATCCATACATTTTACTTATGAAGGATTGTGTTGCTTATGTTTGAATTGATATGTTGTGACGTTTTAGTGATTTATATCTTATAATATTGGAATGAAGGCTTTGTATATTATGTTCAATTTTTCAAATGCAAAAAAATCCCATGCTAATATACTTTCTATCTTGATTTCTCGTTTTAGGGGTGTTTGGTTTGGTGGATGTGATAAATTAGATTGATAGGATAAGGAATGATGAAATTATTTGGATTATATAATCATGTGTTTTGTTTGATTGATTATAATGTTTGATAAATTATGTGATTATAATTAAAATATAGAAAAATACTTAAATTGCCCTTTATAGAGATTTGTTAGGTGTGTATTTACTTGTATTTTTGTAAATAACAAAATTGATGAGGATAATTTTGTGAATTTGCATTTGAAATGATGCTTAATTAATAATCAAGTCAAGTTTGAATTGATTAATAATCAAGAAATTCCTTGATTATATACGGACCGAATAATCTATCTCAAGGCAAATCAATCAAAACCAAACATTTGATAATGTTTGATTATTTTATCAATCACACTTAATCAATGCTAATCAAACAAACCAAACACCCCTTAGTTGATAACCAATCCACAGCAACCCGAATTTAAGAAAATCCCATTATTCCTTTTTCAAAGGAACGGAATAGTATTTTAGCAATATTGGAAAGTTATCAGGATAAACTAAATTCAATTTAGGTTTAAAGGTAACAACAAAACTATAAAAATGCAAATATGCGAATATATAAAGTTCTTGCTAATGAAAAGTTTATGGGCTAAGCAATACTAACAACCAGACAAATGGAAGTAGATGAAACTTGTTCTATTAAAGAATCCCATCCATACTTTTTAACTAATTTCCCAACCTCACGCCTCAATGAACTTCTTCAGGTTCTCCAGCCATGTCACGTACTCTCTGCTGTCTTTATTAAGCATGTACTCGTGCAAAAAATTTGTAGTGGCAGGTTTAATTCCTCTGATCTCGAGATACTTGTGGAAAGATTTCTGTAGATTCTCGTCCAAATCCCTAATAAAAGCAACAGCATTTTAGACATTGTAATGAAAGCAAGGCAAATAAACAAATATATACATGGATATCAAATTAAGTAAAATTCACCCAAAATCAGGTCCTTCATATGCTATTTGATCTTCAGAGTCCTCAGGGGCCTTGATGCTCAGGGTATCAATAGCAATCTCATCAGCATAAGCTGTGCAGCCGAACTCCAAGATGGGCCCGGTGTTCTTGGAGACTTTAACTATCATTGGTATACATGATTGACTTCCCTGTTCCTCCTCTTCCTGATCATCATCCTCATCTTTTTCATTGTCCTCGCCTCCACTGATATCAGGCATGTGAACTTCGACAGTTATGTTTTCTCCATTATACTCTCTGCTTAGTTTTATAGTCTGCTCTCCAGGATTGTCTTCAATTTTGAAGGGGAAAGATTCAGGAACCTCAACCTATAACATAGTCGAAATGTGAGAACAGTTATAATGAGCTCCACCCTATCAAGCTTACGAGTTGAGAAGACAAAGCTCAATATATGGTGCTCAAGTGATGGAATAATGTACAACAAGCTTTTATCTATGACTATGCATTGTTTATTCTCAAGTTAACTATATATCCTGTCAAGCAAACCTATTCCTAGACAATAAGCATACATTTACACCTTATACAGATGCGCCTTGCTTTTATGAATAACTGATTTATTGTGAAAAATACACAAGTTCATTTCTTCTTTTGAGTTGGATCAAAAGATTACATAAATATGAATTTTAAAAGTTGGAGATTAATTTTCCATATATATTGTTAGATTATGCTGAGTTAAGTAATACAAGGCAACGGTCATAGCATCAGTGTACGGGACGAATTTGACCAGAAACAAACGCATAAATTTAAAACTAAAGCTGGATAATTGCCCCATCCAGGAATATCACTGCAGGTATAATAATAGCCAAAAAATCGCTTTAAAATATTCCAACAATTTAGCTACTATAACACAAATGGGTTCTTATAAGCAAGTGCAGTTCATCAAAATCCTAACGAATCTTTAGAATACCAGCAACAAATGAATAAACTCAAACTAAAAGCTGCCACATCCAAAATTCGCTAAATGTTCACGATGCAAGAACAGGTGGGGTGATTTTTCCAATAATCGTTATAAAAGTACACCAGAAATCTAAATTTTTTGCAGTAAATTAAACTTCAGATACACGCATCTAGTGGATCCCCCGACAACAATTTATAGAAAATATTATTCCTTTGATCTATGCTTAGTCCTGGGAAGCAAATGTAGAACCTGAGTATCTGAATGGAAAAATAGAAAGAAATTAAATCAAATTAAATTGAAAACCTCTTCTTCATCCTGAGTCTCCAAGGCACACTGAATCTCGGACTTGATAACTCGGAGGAGTGACTCATCCGATTTGGGCTTGATGCTGGTGGAATAATGGTGGATTGCCGACGGAAATGCCCTCGGTATAAAATTTCGCGATGGTTGGTTGACGGGGGTGAAAACGGCTACGCCATGATGGTGGTGCAGGGACCTCTGACTTCCTGGGGAAGCCCTGATGGCGAAAGGTACGAATCTGGAAGCAGCTCTGCGAATCACGTAGCTTGCGGCCATTTTTAATGAAAAGAGTGAGCTTTAGAGGGAGAGGAGAGAAAGGAGGCTTCAATGGGGCGAGCTGAGTGTCTTTAACGAGGGTGGGTTTTAGGGTTTAGGGTTTTATTCGGACGTGATTGTTTTTATTTTATCTTTTCCTAATATTTTGTGGGACGCTAAGAGCAACTTCAAGGCATAATCATCAAATGGAGCATCAAAACACCCATTTGATGACTGCTACAGTATTTTGATACCCCATTTGATACTCATTCACTCCAACCCAAATCATCATAAAATCATCATTTTTAAAAATATATTTCAATTAGTTCATTTTAAAGTCCATTAAAAAATTCAATTCAATTCAATTATTTAGATTTTAGATATAATTTTAGATAATGAAATTATATCATATTTTGGGATCCATCTACAAAAAAAAAAAAGTAAATATTATAAATCGATAAATATAAAACAAAAATACAAATATAAAATAAAATAATTAATCTCATTTAACCTTATTTAAAAACCCAATTAAACTTAAACTAATCTAAACAAAAATTTCAATTAAAATCTAAACTAATTTCAATATAACTTAATTAAGAAAAAAACTAAACCCATCACCCAAACCCAAAACCCAACCCAAAACACTTCCCTAATTAATACTGCCCTAAAACTAATCCCTCCCCATCCCGTCTTCTCTCTCGCTCGCGCCTCTCTCTCTCACCTCTCGAATCTCGATCTCTCACAGATTTCTCATCTCTCTCACTCACCCCTTAAATCTCAACACCCAAACCATCTTAATTTACCAGAAAGCTTCAAAGATGGAGGTGATCCGGCTTACCAGAACGCTTCAAAGATGGAGGTGATCTTGCCGGAGGTGATTTCGCCGGTGGTGAACAAGGAGGCACAACAAAGTTTTTTTTAAAGTGAAGAGAGAATGGTGTTCTTCAAGTGCAGAGATGTTAGATTTTTTTTACCGTTTTTTTCTTCCCGTTGCAATTTTCTTCTCGTTTAAAAATAAAAAATAAAAAATTTCGTTGAAATCAGACCGTTGCAACTCTCGGGAGTTTTTGGTGTCTCTTTGTTTGAGACCCATTTTTGATGCCCAAAAGACAATAACCAAATTTAATACCCCTTTTGATGTCTTGGTTGGAGTTCAATTTTTTGATTTGAAGGCATCAAAATGACAGTTATACCATTTGATGTATGGTTTGATAGACTCCCTTGGAGTTGCTCTAACAGTTATACTTTTTCAATATTTAGATTAGTGGTAGTATAATTTAAATTTGACACATTTCGATTTAAAAATAATTAGCATTTTATTCCATGCATGGGCTACTGTGGCTTAGAAAGTAATAATAATTGTAATTTGTGTTTATCACTAGCTTTAGAACAATAAACTTCCTTTTAAAATATTTCATGAATTTGACCATGTTTTTCAAGATGATCCAACAAGTGATGAGTTGCTCATTTATTCATGTTTTTCTAACTAAAATTTTGGTGTTCTTGGAGGCTCAAATAAACTAACTTAATTTGAAAATAGATGATAATTATTTAAGTTTAATTGTATATTTAAATGACTTACTTTGCTCAATCAAAATCGAAGAAATTTCCAAGTTTAAATTTATTTAAAAAATTATGTCACATCTTGGAGCATCCCCGCTACTGGCACATTTAGTCGTACCCAAATCAATTGTCACATCTTGGAGCAAAAGAGATGTGCAATTTCAATTTGTGATGTTTTTTTATCCAAAGAAAAGTAAATGTTAAAATACTGATTTTGATAACGAAATAAATAAATTATCATTGTCATATATGCTTATATACTACATGGAATAACACGAGCAGATAGAAAACCTCTCATATATTTATTCATAAATATATTGATTTATACATGAAAAAATTCCTCATATAATCTCACATATGACATGCAATAACATAAACACATATATTTTCTCATATCCTCCTATAAACATGAGTATTTTTTAAATATTTTATTATAAAGTGAATATTTTGTTTTATTCTATAGATGCGGTCAATTTCACCTATTAACTAACACATAATATAAAGTAGAAGATCATTTGCAAAGAAAGAATACAACAAATAATAGGTAAAAATTGAAAAAATAACCAAGCGATTATGGCTTTATCTTTATGTACATACAAGTACAAACTATGAGGTTGCCTACACAGAAATCGGAATCCATACTAAATAAGATAAAAATTCTGCAATCTGAACTTAAAGAAGATACATACATCACTGCCATCCCATCAGCACGTAAACAGTCTTGATCATCCTTATACATCCAACAAAAATTACCAAGGACGAAGCAACTAATGCTTAATATCGACTTATTTATATGTACAACAACACGCCACAATTCTCACACAGAGCACGGACAGAATTTTACAGTTGGTTGAAAAGCAAAATCAAGAATGGAAAACACTAGAACAGAGACGATCCAACCCATTACAGGAGGGAGGAGACATATAACTTACTAAACAAGATACCAAATAAAAATAGACATTACATCACAATCTCTGGCTTCAGGATGCTGGACTTGATTTCCTTGTGAGGCAACACCACACCGCCGTTGCTGTAAACTTCATCACCAACGTGAACATCTTCCCCTAGGATGGTCATGTTCTCGACGCGGGCCCACTGGCCAACTGTCGAGTGCCACCCGATTATACTGCCTGAAACACACGCGTGTTTCTTGATCCGGACCCCACGCATAACTGTGCAACGAGACAGTCTCACGCCCGACTCAACAACACAACCAGGACCAATTGCAACATCGGGTCCAATTAAGCATCCCTCCCCAATTTTTGCAGTTTCATCCACCAAGACATTTCCGATTATATGAGTGCCAGAGGTCAATAGTGGTGATGACCTCTTCCTTAAGGAGTCTAAGTAAAGTCTCAGGCCAGAGATGTAATCCTTTGGCTGTCCAATGTCCATCCAGAACCCCGACAGCACCATTGCATACAGCTTTTTCTCGGCTGCAATTTTCGGGAATACCTCTTTCTCGATGGAGGTGGGTCGTAGCTCAATCCGATCAAGAACTGAGGGGTTGAGCAGATAAATACCAGCATTAATCTTGTTACCCACGAATATCTTTGGCTTCTCAACAAACCTCTCAACCTGTCCAGTTGACTCTTCTGTAATGACAACACCATATTTTGAAGGCTCGTCCACCTATATTAAAATTTTAGATTAATTCTCGTTACAAGCAGCTCTGAGAAATTATGTGCAGTATCTATATATGGCCTACCTTGGTCACCATGATAGAAGCCTCTCCTCCATGGGATTTGTGGAATTTAATCATGTCTTTTAAAGGATATTCACTGATGACATCACTATTAAGCACAAAAAATGGCTCCCCAGAACCATCTATAAGTTTGTCCCTAGCTAAAGCAAGGGGACCTGCAGTACCGAGAGGCTCCGTCTCTTGCGAACATGAAATCTTTATCCCGAGCTTTGCCTCAAAATCCTTCAAGAAGTTCAGCATTACCTATAAAAAGTAATGATAATCTGTTTAAAGCTTCGAATCTTTAAAATAACATACATTCATAGAAGCTGAAATCAATCAAAAGTTTACCTCTGGCTGATAATTGATTGCCAAGACCACTTCAGTAACCCCAGTAGCCTTGAGGGCTTCTATCTGAATCAATAATAATTACTACAGTCAGAGTGCATTATAAAGAATTACATTTTTATCTAGGTTTCATGAAAGAATGAAACAAGTTTTAGAGAATGCCGATATTCACAAACAGTGCTCTTTTTCATCGGAGGTGCAAGAATAAAAGATGCAGTCAAGAATTATTTATGATAAGACAGCAAGCTAAGCTAAACCAGAATAATAAAACCGTACCTGATGCAAAATCATGGGCTTGTTGCCAAAATCAACAAGTGGCTTTGGCACACTGAGTGTTAGCGGCCTCAATCTGGTACCGAATCCTCCAACAAGAATGAGTGCCTTCATCTTAGTTATGATGTTCTATTCTAAACAACTCCAAAATCTGTACAAAAAAAATATTATAGATTTAAGTCCTTGCCCTTTACTCTATAAATGCATGAAAAAACTATAGGAAGCATAAAGCTCAAGTTAAACTCCAAATGGAAGTCGTAATAGAATATGATAATAAATATCATGCTTCCATCTAAGTTTGTCAGACCACCATAACTACTTTAGCGTGAAATTGACTCGAAGGCACATATACATACGAGTTAGAAAAGATAAATATAAAAAATGTTTAAGGTTGTAGTTGGGGAACTGGATATCAGCGTGTGCGTCATGCGATTGATGTAGTAGGAACTCCAAAGAAAATATCCAAAATGTTAGCTGAATGGAAACAAAAATTCCAGCTATATATTAGATAGAGATTTTGATTGTGTGACAAAAACAAAGAATTCCAGAGGACAATTAGATATAATAATCAGTCACCCGACCATGCCATAGTTGCAGTGGGGCCCAATATGCTATGTTTCTTGAATGTAATTGAGATAGAACTCCATGTTAACTCTTTATCTGTTTATCAGAGTCTTGTGTGAAAGAAAATTGGCAACAGCAATCAGATAGGATACCCCAGCAAGATTTTTTAGGGCCTCCAATCCAATAATAGTTTAGTGAAAATCATTAGGATCTAACTCTGCATCCAAATGCAAATTCTCAGAAAACAAGAGGAAGGGAACGTGAAAATGGGAAAGTAATGCCAACAACCAGCTTCTATTCTAAAGTACGAGAATGAACTTTCTGATTCAGTTTCTTATCAAACTCAACCACACTAACTTGCAATGGAGGAGAGTCATTCTATTTAATGAATGAAAACTAGAATTTATTGTGTCCATTGTCTATAATTTAACTAAACTGATGTTTGAAATCAAATCAATGAGAAATAGTGGAAAGATCAAGGTTGTAACTATTTTTTCCTAGTTCCTTTATAGGTTGGATTAATGTTCTTCCTAATCCTAACCAGCACCAGGAGATCTCAGTCAAGAGACTCAAGAGTCAAGATCATTCTTTTGCATCAGGAAAACACACAAAGCACTGACTTATGTCAAGATCCAAAATCAACACAGTGAAAACGAACGCACTAAATTACAACTTCCACAATTCAACAAAAAAACATCTTTATATCAGAAATCTAAATGACTACTGTGACACAAATCCCTCGAAACAAATCAACAAACGACTGGATTTACAGAATTACATTGACATTTTTAGACATCATAGATCAATAGCAGAAATCTTCAAGAGGCTATGAATGGCATGAAACGCATAATCCTCGAAACCCGGATCAAAATTGGGAAAAGAAGAAGAGCCCAGGTTAGGAGAGAATCAAACCGTGATGTTCGCCGGAGATCGAGGAAGATTGGAGAAGTGATTTGGATCTGAGGTGAGCCGCGGAATCGGTGGGAGAATTTTTTCCCCCCTGTTCAACGAGAAACCAGCACTGCCGTTGGTTGTGTGAATTATCTGCTGCAGTGTGTAGTGTGTGTCGGTGTGGCTTAAGCGCATATATATAATATCCACGGTGGCAAATGCCAATTGGTAGTTGCCACCTCATTTCTCCTAACAACTCCGAAAATATTGTTTCGTGATATCAGTTATTTAATTTACCGATTCCACTGCTTCTTAATTTGGTTGGATATGGATTAACCGGCACAGTCGATTAAGAGATTTTTTCTTAATATTTTTTCATTCTTAAAATATTAATTTCAATAAATAATAATTTAATATAATTATATTTTATAAAATATGAAATATTTTATTTTTAAAATAACATAAATATAAAATCTTTTATTTTTAATAATTAATATAATAAATCAAGATCGGATCCTTAATTTCTTATTTATAAGAATTGATCACCAACGTATTTATCAAACTTTTCCCATTTATTACTTATTCAATCAAACTTTTCTTCTTTATTCCACTAGACTAGATAACGATGGTCATTAGGAGTAAATGTTGATTAGTTAAGGTTAATTTAGGTATTATATTTTCTTATTAATACGTGTGCAAAACCACAAAACTACTAACAAATCGGAATTGGAGAGGGGAATTTGTTTGCCTTTTAATACTCTCTCCGTCCCAACTAAGTTGAGTCACTTCTTTAAAATACTCCACCCATTTGAATATAAAGTGACTCAACTTAGCTGGGACGGAGGGAGTATATGATACCAAATACTACTTCCCTTAATGAAAATTACTTACATTTTAACACGAGTTTTAATAATATGTAGTTACTAGAGTTTGAATCTCACTTTGTAGAGACCCGTTTATATATATACATATATATATATATATATATATTTGATATTAGAGATTTTTAGTTTGTAGAATTAATTTATTAAGTTATATTTATATATTGGTTAGAGTTGTTCCACTTTTTAAGAGCATAGATATATTTTAATTATTATTTAATTAAAATCATTCCTTATAATTCTCAACAAAATAATTCAACAAACACTAACTCTATTTAATCTCACACTCTTTTATTTCCTTATAAAAACCGTCTGATTCAGAATTTCTTCACCAATCAAATTCTCTCCTTTTTCCCAAATACATTCTTCCATTTTCACAATAAAATTATTCACTTGGGAATTCTACGATCCATCCATAGAGCACAATAAAGTTATCTTGTAATTAGGAGAATGATACGGAAGAAATATAATTTTGTTTATATATATACGTGTGTTTTTTTATTATCTGAATTGCTTAGGAATCTGCGATTTTAAAGCTGATGCATATATAAAATATAGTGTTAATTGTTAAAAATACCCAATTATCAAAATCAATATAAGCAAAATACCCATTTGCTAATGTTACATAGACAATTTACCCACTTTTTGACTTTCTCCCCATTGTTATTTGTGCAGTCAAAGTATATGACATCTCAACTACCTAATATTCCCTCTCACATTACTCCCACTCACATCTCTCTCTAACATTATTTTGTTTTCTCTACGTTCAATCTCACATTCGATATCAAGCTTCGGAGCAAATCAGAGCGATTTTTCATAATATTTTCAGGTAATAATCTCTAAATTGTTATTTTATTCCATAGAATGTAAATACCGTCCATTAGAATTAAATACCGTCCACTAAGAGTCGAGCGGCATTTCTTATATTTACATTATTTACGAGCGGTATATATACATTTAGATTAAACAAATGTCTCTGAATCTGAAAATATCCATACCGCCCGTAACGGAGCAAATACCGCCCGTGACCCCACACGGGCGGCATTTGCTGTCGTGCATATTTTACGGGCGGTATTGGGGGTTTAGGGTTGATATATGTTTTCTACACTCGAATATGTATACATTTGTTTTAAATTACGTAATTTAAACATTTAACAGATATATTATTACTTCTCTTTGCTTATTAGGTTACTTCTTTATTTGTAGATGACAGATTATACACCCGTGTACGTGAAATACGGAGGTTATTGGGACAGATGTATTTATATGGGTGGTCAGGAGCAGATTGCACCTCTTCCAAATAATTATATCACGATCACGAATTTAAAATTCTGCATCGAATACATGTCAATTGCAAATGCAAATCAGTATGATGTCTTCTATTTGTCAAGATCGAAGAATGGTCGGCTTATCAAATCTCAACTGACCACCGACGATGAAGTCAGAAGACTTTGTTTGAGTCAATCCTCACCTACAGTGTACGTGGATATGAGAGCTGAATCGAGTAGCAGAAATGAATCCACAAGAATTCCGGACCTCAACTTTGCTTGTGGTGACGGTTTTGGCGAAGAAGATGGTGGTGGTGGTGGTGGTGATGATGACGATGACAATGATGATGAAGATTATGTTATGAGTTCAGATTATTCTTCATCATCTGAATCTGAAGAAGAAGAACAAGGTCCTGCAATGAACAGTGCTACGTTTGCCGAATTTGCAGCATGGATACGTGATGCAGGGGGTATGCGAAGAGTTCTAGAGATGATGTATCCGAATGTGGATAGTGACGTCGAGTACAACCCTAATAGAGAAGGGTTTTTAAGAAATTGGATAGTTCCTATGGTTCCCCTCAATGCTATGACCTCTGACGTGTTGACTGAAGAAAATCCAATACTTGAAGAGTTAGGGGATGGGTCGGTCTTCGATGATAAGGAAGACTTGAATATTGCAGCTGGATTGTGGAACATGGAGAGCCGAGCTGAGTACATGGTTGTTAGATCAGACACGTATCGATTGCATTGGGTTTGTAAGTCGTCTGATAGATGTCCGTTCGTTCTGCGCGCTCATTGTCACGGAGGTTGTTGGACTGTATCCGAGTTTCGTGCTGAGCACACTTGTCTTGATGATATCTCAAATCTTGGTCCGAAAAAGGTACACTCAAAGGTCATTGGCGCATACTTTGCGAAGAAAATGCGAAATGTGAAAGATATCATTAGACCGAAGGTTATTCAGGAGGAGTTGAGGAGGTGTTTCGGTATGGATGTCAAGTATGATGTCGCACTCAGAGGAAGAAATCATGCACTTGAGATGATATACGGTAAGTATGATGCATCATTTCAGTTGCTGCCTGGATATCTACATATGTTGGAAGTGATGAATGAAGGTACGATCACTGATCTTGATGTTGGTCCTGACAATAGATTCAGACATCTGTTTGTCGCTCTTGGAGCTTGTAGAGCTGGGTTTGGGTTGTGTATGAGGCCCGTAATAGTTGTAGATGGCACTCATCTAAAGGGGAAGAACAATGGCATTTTGTTCGTTGCAGTAACGAAAGATGCGAATGAATAGATTTTCCCACTAGCTTTTGGGATTGGGCCGATTGAAAATCACGAGTCTTGGATTTGGTTTCTAACCAGAGTAAAGAGAGCTTATGGTTGTACGCCAAATACATTGATCGTATCCGATCAACATGTGTCGATTGAGCATGCCGTGGGTGTCGTATTTCCCGAAGCAACACATGGTTTATGCTACTATCATCTTAGCGGCAAGATCAAACGGTTTGGAAAAAACATTGTTGGTTTATTTCAGAGAGCTGCTTATACGTACAGACAGAATGAATACTTTAAAAGAATGAGTGTCATACAGGCTTCAAAGCCTGCTGCTTATGAGAAGTTGATGAGTGTTGGACCTCTGAAATGGGCTCGATCGATGTGCCCAGTGCGAAGGTATAGCTTCCTAACATCTAATGCAGCTGAAAGCTTCAATAAAACACTGTTGTGGGCTCGACGTCTCCCTATTTGTTCTCTTGTGGAGGCAGTGAGACTTGTGTTGGAAATCTGGTTTGATGATAGACGTCAGAAAGCTGCACGGGATCGTCAAGAATATCCCGAAGAGGTTATACGAAAGGTGCGACTGCAAGTTGATAGATCTCGTGCGTACAACGTAACTCGTGTGGATGCTAATACCTTTAAGGTTGAGACGAGTACGCGGCCAGTTATTGTAGACTTGAATGCATGGAGTTGTGAGTGTATGGAGTTTCAGATCGATCTCATTCCTTGTTCTCATGCAGTCGCGGCAATTCAGTAAGTGTACAATTTTAAATAATTCAATTTTGATATTTAGATGTTTATTATATCGTCTAATTACATTTGTTTTGCGACAGTAATGCCGGATTGAATATATCTCAATTCATCGCAACGTTTTACAAACAGACAGCGATGATGGACGCCTACAGAGTACACATTGCATGTGTTCCTCACAAAAATAATTGGGTCCTACCAACCAATGTCGCAAATAAAGAAGTTTTGCCAAACAAAGCCATACGAATGCCGGGTCGACCTCGACTAAGTAGACATAGATCAGGAGGGGAAACATCTGGGAGACGTAGGAGAGGAAGACAACCATGTCCTCATTGTGGTATCACCGGACATACGGGTGCGAATTGCCCCCAAGTAGATGATGATTATGAAGACTAATTTGTTTTGTCATTTGTTATGAAGACTTATTTGTTGTTAATTTGTTATGAATATATATTTAATATATTCTAAAAGTGTTGAAAAAATATTGAATATATTAAATATTTCATATAGTTGTTTTGAAAAAATATTGAATATATTCAATATTCAGTTGTTTTATTTTATATGTTGTATTTGTATTATTTGCAATTGATAGGTTTATAATGATTTGTAGATGTGATTTTAACAAATAAGAGAAATAGCTCGACTGGTCTTTCTATCCACTATAAGTTCTCCTCCTAAATAAATATGGGTTCGAGACCCAGCAGCCCCACATTTATTTGTTTTTGTTTTGTTTGCAATTGATATGTTTATAATAATTTGTAGAAGTTAATTTAACAAAAGAGAATACCGCTCAACTGGTATTTGCCGCCCCTATAGAGACCAAACTCTCAAATGGTGCTGGGTTCGAGACCTAGTAGCCGCCTCTTTGCAATTTTTTTTTTAATTTTGAAAACAAAACAAAAACAAATGGCCTTTTACGATGGCTTTTTCCCCATTTGCTAATTTTGGCTTTGGTTCCCCATTTGCTAATTTTGACGATGGCTTTTTTTTTTTTAAGTTTTCTAAATATACTAATACTAATTGTTAATAAATATTGTGTAAATATACTAATTGCTAATAAATATTGTCTAAACATCCCAAATTAACACAAAACAAATGTATTATCAATCACATAAATGAAAAATACAACAAGCCATATAAGAACGATAGTCACTAACATTTGACATCCCCCACTCAATTGTTGGCCATCCACTAATAATTCGCTCGATTGTCATGCACGCGAAGGGCCCACAACTATGACTATCCATCTGTCTGAATTGTACGCCAGGATCTGCAAATCGGGTAGTGAACAGTTTATGGTTGTCTTCCAATCCAAGTCTGTTGTGGATATAGTACTGCCCGTGCTGCATCGTCACATAAATACCATAAAGCAATGGTCGCAATTCCCTAAGCCTCAATTTCCGAATCTCATCCGTAATTGCGTGATAATTAGAGTCGTACACTGTAAGCGTACGACTCTTCATACACGCAACCACAACTACGAAATGATGAGAAATTAAGATAGGGAATATCACCTACAATGAAATAATACATAACAGAATTAGTGACATAAAATAATTACAATCTAACTTAATTAAAAAAAAATACGAACTTACTTCATTAGCATCCCACCATGCACGACAAGTGGATCCATAAGCAGTACCCTTAATGACATCCAACAAAAACTTACTCGGCTTCCAATTGTTTTTTATGTGGGCAACCATGTCTTGCTTTCGAACCGAGTCTCTATTCGCCTCCACAAATCTTTTAAATTCAAACACTAACGTCGACTACATATGAATTTACAAATAAATAATCATACGTAAATAATCAAATAAATATCACAAAATAAATAAATATCATAAATAAATAATCAAATAAATAAAACCACCAAATAAATAAATAAATATCATAAATAAATAAATAAATATCATAAATAAATAATCAAATATCATAAATAAGTAATCAAATAAATTTCACAAACTAATTTCACAAATAAAATTCACAAACAAAACAAAAAAATTTACTTACAAAGAAATCAGTCTTGCATATGACAGTCTTATCACGGGCGTGAGTCGGATACACCATATAATTGTCGCTCAGTCGTGTTTGCAGTGACGTAATGTACAAATCTACAGTCTATATACAAAAAAAATAGGTTAGTATTATAAAATAAAATAAATTACACAAATATTGTAATTAATAGAAATAAACAAATAACATTACCTCGGAATAGAAATCTTCGGTCAAGTTCATTATACACTTCAAATCTCCAACACTCAAAGGAGCCCCATTTGCTTTGAGTTCAAGCATCTCATGATCAGCTTTCTTCAAAAATTCTACGAATCTGTCGTACACACCAAAAGGAAATGGAGGGGATACTGGAGGGCGATATCCTCTTTCTGGACTACAGTAGTCGTTCTGCTCTCCGGATAAATCCGACCCGTCACGACTAGTCAACTTTAATTAAAATAAATAGTTCATTAAAAAATACTAATATTAAAAACATAAAACAAATTAAATCACTCCATAAATAATTTTAAAAATACCTGTCCCCGATGTGAGGTCACAAAAGGAGCATCGACCCCCGAGGGGTGTGGCAAGTCCGTAATGGGCTCGTGCTCCGATGTAGGGGCCATATGCTCGGCACGAGACGGACGACCCGAGTCCGGAATGGGCGGACTACGTCTCCCAGCATCTATCACCGGAGAACTGCGTCGTGATCCGCTACATCTCATCGAATCGAACATGTCCTTCATCCACGTCTTTAATTTGCTCAACTCAGCCGAAATCTGTGTCCGCACCTCATCCCGAACAATATCTCGTATCCGTGCCTCAGATGCACGAACCTCATCTCGAACGATCTCTCGTATGTACTCCCTATCTGCACTCCGCTGCTACTGGACGACGAATCTAGCCTCTGTACTCTAGCACGCTTCCCCTTGTCGACACGACGTCGAGGGGGGCGAGTACTGTGGTCGGTGGTGTGCTCAGGGGCCTGCTCGTCCACTACAGGCCTCGCAGTCCGAGTAGATCGAGGCCCAGAGACATGCTCAACAGCAGTAGGTGGTCGTGTCTGTCTGACACGACGCTGATCGGCTGAAGTGTGCTGGGGCCTCGCCGTAATGTTCACCAAGGGAGCATACGATACGGCTAGCGGACTCGGACAGTCGACCGATGTCACATAAGGTAGGGACGGCTCGACGTCATCCATAACGATGTTCTGAATATCATAGCACTGCAAAAAATACAGAAATAGTCAAATATTTAAAATATTATTTAAGTAAATTAAATTGATATATTGAATTAAAACAAAATTTTAACTTACCTCCAAATCAAGGAAGAAACTCCGAATGTCTGCATCTGCCGGAAGATCTGGTGATTTCCTAAAATTCCACCTAAGACATCTCGGATGTAATCCGTCACCAAGATACCTCCCAGCTACACTCCCCACCCCGGGAAGCAACTCGAGCCCCCAAATCATCAGTGACCAGGCAGGTCCATAGAAATGATATCTCTGATTATCCGGAATTTTTCTCAAATAATTCCGGAGAATCTTGAAAGAATATGCTCCCCACGGGTACGAGTAGAATGTGTCCACGTCCGAGGCAAGAGTCCACAACCACGGGAATACCATCTTCTGAGCGTCATGCCCGAAGATGAAAATCGAAGCCATCAGCACGTGGGCCAAGCCTAGATATATGTCGTCATCGTGGGGAGGAATGCGCTTCGTGAAGCGCTTCAGCAAATCTGCTCCGGACAAATGGCCGCCACCGCATGCCATCTCAAAAAGCCGAAGACCTCTAGGATCGTGGGGATGCGTGCTGTCGAACTGAGAGCCCCCAAATCGCAGCCCAGTGATCAACGCGTGATCCCGTACCGTATACTCAATATCAGTCCCATTGAGGTGGAACCAAATACCGGTACCAGACCAAATGCTCCGAGCGACTATGCCATGGAGCGCCGACGAACACAAGCTGCCCGGTGTCCACCCTATAAAGTGTCCGAAAGGCCCCGCCTTGAAGCGGTCAAGTAAATCATAACCTCCGACCTCAAGGAGTGTGCTCCGTATATCCTCTAGTACGCTAATCCGATAATATGTGTTCAGTATCGAAATTCGCTCAAGAGAGTTCGGTCTACGATACCAAGGACGCTCGGAGACCTTCATAAATAAAACAATTAATTAGGAAAACAACTTAATATACCAATATAATACAAAATTAGGGTAAAAAATCATAATTAAGGTAATTTTACATCGTTTGCAACATATAAAAATATTAGGATGTTATCTGTAAGAATGTAGAATGCAATATATACATGTATGGAATCAGAAAAATACATAGTAATTTAAAACCCAAATACCGCCCGCAAAATATTTGCCTACGCAAATGCCGCCCGCGTAAGCCTTGCGAGCGGCATTTGCTCTTATGCGGGCGGTATCCATGTTCGCAGCAACATACAACCATTCTAAATCCAATCATGCACATATAGCTCGAAATAAGGTAATATATAGTGTAAAAGCCTAAATTACATACATATATTGACAGTACACAGACAGTAACAAAATTCAAATTTAAATCAATGTATCAAGCTAATTACCTGAATTGATTGTGGTATTTGTTCAATGGAGTCGTCCATTATGCAATTGGAGATACAATTGAGAGGTGGTGGCTCGGAGATGGAAGGAGCAGCGAGCAGCGTGATATGAAGCAGAGACGGTGGTGGTGGCGAGCAGCGTGATATGGAGCAACGGGAAAGAACAGAGACGGGCAGGTGGGAGGAGAACGGTGGCGAAGGTTCAGATACGGGCGGCAAAGAACAAAGACGGGCGGCAAAGGGAGGGGGCGGTATTTTCGACGGGCGGCAAAGGGAGGGGGCGGTATTTTCGCAGGGGGCGGTATTTTCGACGGGCGGCAAAGGGAGGGGGCGGTATTTTCGCAATAGGGAAGATAAAGTGGGTATTTTCTTAATGTAGTGTTTGACTTTGGGTATTTACTTAATGTGTTGTTTGAGAAATGGGTATTTTAAATTTCCTCCCTAAAATATATGTAATTGTAAGTGTGTGTGCGTGCGTTTTGTGTGTGCGGGTGAGGGTGTCAGTGTGTGTTTGTGTGTTTTGTGTGTGTCAGCGTGGGTATATATATTTGTGTAATATGTGTGTGTGCGTGCAGTAAGCTCTCTCTCTCTATATATAGTAGAATAGTAAGAGCAGCTGCAACGGTAGTGGGGAGCGCGCCCCGGGCAGCTTTGGGGGAAGGGAGGGGCCCGCGCCCGGGCGTGAAACCCCCACTGCGGGTGCCCCGGGCGCGCGCCGGGGTTGGCATGTGTGATACCGGGCGCGCGGGCGCGCGCCCCGCGCGGGTTCACCGCTGCGGGTGGCCCGGGCGCGCGCCCCCACCCATTTCCTATTTTTTTTTTCGTTTTTTTTAATTTTTTTTTTTAAATTCATCTATAAATACAACAACATTTTCACACATCTCATTTATCCTACAATCTTTCAAACATATCCACTCACTACACATTTCATACACTTACCAAAAAATATCATGGATGACGAATTCAATCCGTTCTTATTCCGAAGTGGGAGCCAAGGTGCAAGCTCCGACAACCAAAGCTCGGACAACAACTCGTCCGGCAATTATTCAAGCCAAAATTCACCCTACATTCCCTCGCCCTAGATTCACTCCCCTCAATCTCAATATAATTTCTCACAATTCAACCCTCTTCTTTTTTCTACTCCTTCTTACCCCGGCCAAACTTATTCCGGGTTTCAACTTCCTCCATACGCACCCCAATTCGGCTCACAACCGTCTCCTACGATCTCAACCTCCTCAACCGGCCGACAACAATCCGATGATGCCGGAGAAATCAACTTGAATGATTCTTTGGAGGAGGGTACGGACGAGCCTCTTGCTCACTCCCAAAGCAAGAGTTCAGGTCGTCCGAAAGGTGATCATGCCTACACCGAGGCCGACGACATCATACTTTGTCGCACTTGGCTCGACACAAGCCAAGACCCTATCGTCGGCAACAACCAAAAGGCCGACGCCTATTGGAAGCGCATCACCGACTCCTTCAACCGTCAAAACTCGTCGAGGCCTCGCCAACTTCGACAATTGAAGTGTCATTGGCAACGTATCCAAAATTTGACACGGGAGTTTTGTGCGATTTACAATCGGTGCTCCGATCGATGGGCAAGCGGCAACTCCGACTACGACGTCTATCAAAAGGCGTTGGCGGAGTACAAACAAATGAAGAACGCCGACTTCAAATATCGGCATTGTTGGGAGATTTTGCGGAACACGCAAAAGTTCCAACGAGTTGTTCCGGACACCTCCTCCAACAAACGGGGGAAAAACAATATGGGAGAAGGCTTCACGAGCGACTCCACCCAAGGTGGTGAAGCCCAAACCGAACCCGAGGAACGTCCGATGGGGACGAAGGCGGCGAAGAGAAGAGCCAAAGGTAAAGCCTCCGTCTCCGACTCCGCCCCCGCCCCCGAACAAACGACCGAAGTGTTGGATGCTTTGAAATTAAGCTCCAACGCAATATCAACCTTCACGTACGAAACAACAAAACTTGCTTATTGGAAGATCCTGATGAAGGATACGTCGAGGATGACTCCCGAGCAACTCGAGATGCACAACAAGATGTGTGCACAAATTAAGAATAGGTTTGATTTCGGTCTAGATTAGGGTTTTAATTATGAAGTATTGTAATTTTCAATTTCAAGATTAGGATTTTAATTATTAAGTATTGTAATTTTCAATTTCTAAATTAGGGTTTTAATTATTAAGCATTGTAATTTTCAATTTCTAAATGAGGATTTTAATTATTAAGTATTGTAATTTAATATTTTTTTTAGTTTTCGTTTTTTTATTTTTTTTATTTTATGAAATTTATAAATAAATAAAATAAAACATATTAAAATTTAATTACATATTTATTAATTTAAATTTGTAATTATAAATTAACAAATTAAATTAACAAATTAAATTAAAACAAAATCAATCATTCTATAATGATTAGTAGAGTTTCCCAAACCCCAAAGTGCGAACCCCCCACTGCAGCATAACAACAATCTCTCAAACCCCATCTATCAAAAGTTCCATTTATTTACATAAATGCCACCCAACCCCATTTTTGCCAACCCCAACCTGCCCGCCACTGCGGGTGCTCTAAGCTCTCTCTCTATATATATATAGTAGAATAGTGTGTGTTGTATGTTATATACTCCCTCCGTCCAAGATTTTTTTTTCCAATTTGACTCGGCACCGGTTTTAATAAATTGTATAGACTTAGGGTCCATTTGGTAGGCATGATATAGTGAGATGTACTAACTTAATCTCACTATATCATGCATTTGGTAGGAAAATGATTATCTTGACGGCCCGAGATTATAATCTCGGCCCGCCACTGTAGCTATGGATATGGAGGGATTATAATCCCTCCAACCACTAGGTATTATTTTTATCTCATGTCTACAGTAAAAAGTGCATTAACATCAAAATACCATTATACCCTTTACCTCTCTCCTTCACAATCTACATTGGGCAACACACCTCACTTATAAATTCGCCATGATATCCACCCATTGTTAAAAAGTAGACATGGGTGATATAATTAAACGTAGAAACCACATTAGCTTTAAGGACATTATGGTGTTTGTACTACAAAAAGGCTCCTAAAGATTATTTTAATCTTCCCAACCAAATGAGATATTATTTTTATCTCATAGTTGAAATTTCCTACCAAATGAGAGATGAGATTAATTTTATCACCTCAAATCTCATCCCCCAATATTATTTTAATCTCATCTCACTATATCTCATCTCCCCTACCAAATGGACCCTTAGTTGTTAAAAGGTAAAATGTATTGAATGTTGTATAGTTAGTAGAGATGAAATCCATTTTATTGATGATGTGTAAAGTGTATAGAGTAGTGAGTGGAATAAGGGGCCCACATTAATGATTATATATATTGAGTGGAGTAAAGAGTTGCCAAAAATAGAAAGGAAGTGGGAATAAACTTATTGGACGGACCAATAAGAAAAGTTAGGAAGAAAGA
Source organism: Leonotis leonurus (assembly GCA_026898415.1). Classification (NCBI taxonomy): domain Eukaryota; kingdom Viridiplantae; phylum Streptophyta; class Magnoliopsida; order Lamiales; family Lamiaceae; genus Leonotis; species Leonotis leonurus. The sequence continues at coordinate 64,948 of JAPKLX010000183.1, forward strand.
TAGTGGACAGAGAGAGTATATAACATGTGTGTGATGTATGCTATATATATATATATATTAAATTGCTATGTACTGTATATATTCTATTTAGTGTGCGCGCATGTATATTATATATAGAGTGTGCGGTATTATATATATATATATGTATGTTATGCATGTTTATATATGTATATATATAGTGTATGCGTGTATGTGGTATATATATATATATATGTAATTGTGTGATAGTGCAGAGTGTTATATATATAAATATATGTGTGGTATATATAAAATATGTGTGTTGTGTGTGTCACTTTAGTCACCGATTTCCAAATTGAAATTTAGAAGACATATAGTAGCTTATAATAGATATATAGATATAGGGAAGCATGAATGATGATGATTATGCAATAGTACGTTAATACAGATTATTAAATTAGAATTTTATTTTATTTTAGGTGCGACTTCGTGATCTTATACCTGTTTATTATTCTGTGGTCGCCGACGAAGCATTTGTTATCAGGTGGGATTTCTACTTCAGTCAAATGTAATTGCTTATATTTTTACTGTATGCGTTACGTTTTGTGTTGATATTATACGGGCATTTGCATGATTCGTTTACGTGTCGTTTAAATATGTGCTGTTATTTTTATTTGAAGACTCAAACAGTATTTTTAAACTTTCGCACTATTGTTATTTGAATCTTTTTCAATATTTTTACTTATTGGGTTCAAAAAGTTTTATTTTCTTATGTTTTGGAAAAAAAAAATAGTATTTTTATTGAGGAAAATACGGGACGTTACACACTTGTTATATTGTTTTAAATAGTATCACATGCACCCTCCGTCCCACTATACTTTAAAAATGGATCCTACCATATTTATCACTCTTAATATATTTTATACATTCTCTTTAATATCTTTAATAACCGTGTGGAAAAAAAATGTGAAGTTTAATGGGACAAAGAGATTATTTATGTATCAAATATAATCATTGTTGTTTGGTATCTGGCATAAGTAAAATAGGTGTGGAAGTATTAAAAGCCTAAAGACAACACATGATATGACATGATTGCCTTACTGGATACGTTGTCATAAGTACAAGTACAGTTGTGACTGTCAGCAAAGCATGTAGTAATATATATATAACAGGTACGGGACAATATTTTCTTTTCCATTTTTGGCCCGAAGCCCATTGGCCCGTCGGGCTAGTTCGGCCCGAAACTTTTTGGGCTATTAAATTTTTAGCCCAACCTGGCCCTAATTACAGATGGGCCGGGTAAGCCCATCGGGCCGGGCCATTTCGGACCAATTTTGATAGCTCTAGTTCTAGTGCTGTGTTTTTTTTATATTTCTTTTAATAATGTCAAATTCAATTGAAATTGAAATCAATTCAAAATCCCTAGTTCACATTCACGACTGAACTCCACCGCGCGACTCCTCCGCTTGCCTGACGCACACACTCTCCCGCCGCCGCCCGTCGCCGCCCCTTCGCCAGCCCGCCGTCCCGCCAAGGCCGAGCTTGTTTAAAGGCTCAAAGGAAGTATGCGAATCACGTTAAATACGGCTTTAAAGATAATGGCGATTGCTTCGGCAATCGATCTCCTCTTCTGCATCTTGTTGGGGTTGTTAGTATGGTGAGATTAATTTTTATTCTGCCTTAGGGTTATATTTAGGGGTTTGATTACTTATTCATTTTTTCGCAGGTATTTCCTCCGTAGGTTTGTCCAAAAAAAGATACCCGAGGATCCATATAAAATTCACGCATATACACATTATTAGGTCATGATTTCAATTTTGAAGTTGGGTGTTCTTTTCGTTATCCCTTTCATTTACAATATAATAACTCTTGTTTTATGTTCTTTTCAGTTTTGACCCATGAGATCCTAGATGCACATTTCTTCAATATTTCTTATTTCTTAATATGCATTATGCAGTTGGGGTTCTTGTAGTGCAGCCAATGTCGAAATGTCAATTTTCTTTTCTTTTCCCTATATATCTTATCTGTTTAGATAGAGTTTTCCTGTGTCTACCAATGGTTTATTCTAGAATTGGTGAAATTATATCATTAGATGGTGAAAGTGACCAAAAGACAACCTCCTCTACCACAATCCCAACAGAGTTTTTTGAAGATATGGAGTCCTCCTGGAAAGGTCACATAAAGAGTAAATAAGTTAGGAAAGTAGCATTTTTTTTTTCAATATTCAAAATATTCACAAAGTTCAAATCAAGCATTGCAATGGGTCACATAAAGAGTAAATAAGCATCAGTCACAGAATTTGCACAATCAATAACCAAGCCTTCTCAATAAAATTCTCAAGAAACCTTCTATTTGGGCCTATTTGGTAGGAAGCTAGGAAATAACATTTTTTATTTAGTAGTGGTATTTGAGATAACCAGCTGAACTTCTGCAGGAAATTGTTATTTCTTAATATGCATTATGCAGTTGGGGTTCTTGATGCTTATTTTTTAAGATTTTATCTGAATCCTGCAGATGTTTAGCTGGATAGAGCTTTGTTTTAATATTAGTAATATGTTAATTTCGGTGACAAGATTGATGGTAGATACTTTGAACTACTAGCTGATAATGTGCTCTAATCTCTGTCGCTCTCGGCATTATGCAGTTGGGGTTCTTGTAGTGCAGCCAGTTTTGAAATGTCAATTTTCTTTTCTTTTCCCTCCTGTTTTATGTTCTTTTCAGTTTTGACCTATGAGATCCTAGATGCACATTTCTTCAATATTTCTTATTTCTTAATATGCATTATGCAGTTTATAATCTCTGTCGCTCTCGGCATTATGCAGTTGGGGTTCTTGTAGTGCAGCCAGTTTCGAAATATCAATTTTCTTTTCTTTTCCCTATATATCTTATTAACTTGTGTTTTATGTTCTTGTAGGTTATGGGGTAGGTTTTGCTCGGGATTTTTTGAAGGTGGTCACATATTTATGCTAAGTGTAACAATTGCATCATTATCCCTTTCATTTACAATATAATAACTTGTGTTTTATGTTCTTGTAGGTTATGGGGTAGGTTTTGCTCGGGATTTTTTGAAGGTGGTCACATATTTATGCTACGTGTAACAATGGGCACTCTCTTCTCACTCATATGCAGTTTATAATCTCTGTCGCTCTCGGCATTATGCAGTTGGGGTTCTTGTAGTGCAGCCAGTTTCGAAATGTCAATTTTCTTTTCTTTTCCCTATATATCTTATTAACTTGTGTTTTATGTTCTTGTTGGTTATGGGGTAGGTTTTGCTCGGGATTTTTTGAAGGTGGTCACATATTTATGCTAAGTGTAACAATTGCATCGTTATCCCTTTCATTTACAATATAATAACTTGTGTTTTATGTTCGGTTTTGGCCCTATATAACAGGTACGGGACAACATTCGGTATTTGGTTCGGTTTTGCCAAAAATCGAACCAAACTAAATTATAATTCGAATTAAAAAAAATAATCAAACCAAACCAAAAAATCAAATTAATCATACTAGAATAATCAAATTTATTTCGGTTTAGTTCGGGTTAGTTCGGTTTATTCAAATATTTTATTTAATAGGAGTGACTAATTTCGTTCAATTTTAAGAATAATTAATTATTAAAATTTAATCATAAATATATTTAATAATTTTTATATACTAAAAAATAGTTTTTAACTTTAAAAAATTTAAAATTTATAATAAAAAATTGTAAATGTAACTTCAATATTATCCAAATTTCAAAGAATAACAATTATTATATAATTTATTGAATATAATAATTCTATTTATTGTAAACATAAAAAAAATATTGAAGTATTACATTTAATTTCCTACATAATATTTAATATTTTGAAATATAAGATAAGATATAATTAAAAATAAAATAAAAATATATATGATAAAATAAATTATTTAATCAAAATAAAAGTATATTATAATACTAATAAAATAATTTGAATTTTTAGGTTTTTCGGTTTGGTTTTGTATGAATCCGAATCAAACAAAATTAAAATTCGGATAAAAAAATAAAACCAAACTAAACCAAAAAACCAAACTAACCAAACCAAATTTAATATTTCGATTTGGTTTAGTTTGGTTTTTCGTATTCGGTTAATTTTTGTTGAGTTTCAAATCTCCATAACTAAAATCTAGAGAAAGAGATTTGAGAAGATAGAAGAAAAGATAAATGAGATCAGAAATGGACCTAATCAGTCGAGATCCAAAAAAGGAACCACGGATGGCAACCAACGTGCAACCAGCGCTTTGAACCAAACTTTCTTCTCTTCAGGCCACTTCTTCTTCGCAGGAACAACTTCTTCATCCACAGACTCAACCAAATCCAGGCTGGGGGTTTCTTCAACCACCGTGTCAGAATCGAATAAGAGCCAAGATGGCTTCATCCACGGCTCTATATACATGGATTCCGTAGAAGATGGCTCTCAATAAACAGGCCAACTACTAGAAGAAGGTGGATTCCATATATGAGAATTTTGTAGTACATGAAATCATTTATTGAGAGTACATGTAGCTCTTATTTATAGAGATACTACTAAGCTCTATCTAGATGCTACTAACAACTTCCATTCAACAACTCTTAACAACTCATCTAACAACCTTTAACAAACTAACCAACCAATCTAACAATTTCTGCTCCATTCGGTTATAGCCTTCTGCTTCATTTCGGCTATAGATTCTAACAATTTTGATCGCCCCTAATAACAGCTATGACTTCATTTTTACTAGTAATAGTTCAACTACGCTCCAATCTATATTTATATTTGCTGCATTATTCTTTACTCATTCGCACATATACTTACTTATGTAATGCATTTTCAATTCACACAACTTAGTTTGATAAAATATTTTATATGGAAAATAAATAAATGTTTGATTACATAAGGAAAAATGAAAGGGATCATATAACGTAAACCAAAGGAGATTAATTGATACCCAACATCCTTGTATATTTTGGATCTTACATCAATATATATGTATGTATGTATAAGATTATTTTAAGATTGATGGTGTAAATGAATAATAAAATTATACAGTAAGTGGGAATTATGCGAAATTAAAAGAGTCGTTCATTCACATGGTTGGACTTGACTTGAGCACTGTCACTGAGCCACTAACCCTTGAGCTATTTATTTATATCAATTCATCTTTTTTCAAGATGATCAGCTAGTTTTTATTTTACTACATGTCAAAATATATATGGTGTTATTGACATGATTATACAACATATTGAAAATATACAAAATTCGAGTCCAATTTTATAATTTTCTTTTATCCAATTAGCCATTCGGTATAATTTGTTGCAGTACTATTTAAATGGCGATGGAGTTTGAATCTGAAACATCGTGTTCAGAGTATTTTATTTATTCCATGGCATTATTTACAACCTTTTCACACAAGGTTTTATTTATCTACTTAATTAAAATTCTCTTATGCAATTCTCCTCTCAGTATCAAATCTCCCAACTCCAAAACACTCTTAATCCTATTCCTTTTAATTTACTGGCGTGTAGCCGTCAAAAATAAAAGGAAAATTATCTTATATTATATATAATTTTTTTAAATAATATATTTTTAACCTATTTTTCTATAACATTTTAGATTTTAAAATTTTGAATATATTATATTAAAATAATTATTTTAGTTTATTTTTTCTATTTAAAAGTGATATAAATTAGAACTGGCAAAAATAGCCCGAGCTCATACGCTCGCCAAAAAGCCCGGGGTTTGGGCCGGTTTGGGCTTTAAAAAAGGAGACCCAAAAAAAAACGGGCCTAAAAAGTCAGCCCTAAAATTACCTTGGGCCCGATGGGCTTTGGGCTAAAAAGTCCGCTCAATAGTATAGGTTCAAATATTATTTTTTTTTAATTGTTATTTATCATTATAATATTTATATTTTGTATAATTTTGATAGATAATGAAAAAAAGACTTTTAAAGTTTTAATTGTTTATTTTGGGATTGTTATATAATTTAAATTATGATCTAATAGTATTTATATTTTATGTTTTTTAATTATTTATTCAAAATTTTATTAAGATTTAAATGTGTTAATTGCATAATTTTATTTACATTATAATTGTCAAATTTTTAAAAAAAATTCTTATTTATTTTAAATAAATTAAATTCGGGCCCGCCCATAAAAAAGCCTGCCCGCCTAGGGTCGGGTTGGTCCTAACATTTTGAAGCCCGAAAATATTCAGGCGAGCCTCAAAATTCTGAAAAATCCATCCGGCCCGAGCCAGGGCGGGCCAGTCCCGCCACTTTGCCAGCTCTAATATAAATTTACAAATTATTATAAATATTATTTTTAATAATTTATGTTATTTATAAAGTATTGATAAAAAAATCATGTTACCTTATGATTTATCAACATAATTGTAAATCCATGCTACTTAAAAATTATATCGTTGCAGAATATACGTGTTACATAAAGACTCATCCAGTGTCAAATTTATTGGTGCCACTTTGCCAGCTCTAATATAAATTAACAAATTATTATAAATATTAGTTACAATAATTTTTGTTATTTATAAAGTATTGATAAAAAATTATGTTACCTTATGATTTATCAATATAATTACAAATTCATGCTACTTAAAATTATATCGTTGCAGAATATACGTGTTAAATAAAGACTCATCCCGTGTAAAATTTTATTGGTACATAATCACTTTATATTGTAACTTAAAATGAAATTTAAAAAATTGACTCTTTATTTGTTTGATAAAAATTAATTATTTAACCAAATCAAATAAATATTATAATTAATAATATTTAATATGATTATGTAAGATAAATAATAATGCTGGATAGAAATGATTTTAGATATAACCATAAAATTATTGTTGTAGAATATATGTGTTAAATAAAGACTCATACCGTGTAAAATTTATTGGTACATATATATATTGAATGTATTAAAATCTATATATTGCAACATATAATGAAAAAGTGGTCAAATATGAAAAACCTATATTAGATTAGAATAATTAAATAAATATTACCATGTGTCATTTACAAATGAAGAAATCGTTAATTAAATATTATTGTGTGTCATTTATGGAATGAATAAATCGTCAAATATGAACCAAAAATATTTAAGAAATTTAAGAATAACATATAGAGAATAATTAATTAAATATTATGATCGATTGAACTTATCTAAATCTAGAAATTGTAAAAAAGAAAAAAATATTGATTTACCAAAACAAAAAATCGTGTAGAATACAAAAATTATGATGATCGATTACTATATAAAAGATAATTAAATCATATTAATTAAATTACCATATATAATAAGAAAACTTGTGTTTGTGTTGAAGTCTTGAATTAAGGAGATATCTCAAATATGTATTCATTTAATATATTATATAGATTATCCCATGTTCCCAACCGTCACGGATAATAAATAGGAAGCCACAAGTTTTGTTACATTCACTCGTGGACAAAATATATGTGCTTGTTTTGGAATTATTATGATGGAATGATTAATTAATGTTCGAAAATATAAATTATTTTTTTATAACACACCTTAAATAAATAATAAAATGAACCGAAGATGAATAATTTTAAGAAAGTTGCATATACGGAAGCAAGTTAGTTAGGTAGTTAAGTAAATCAGGGTGGTGAGATATAAATGGTAATTATAAGTCATAACAAAATGACTAAAATTCATATCATGCAACCATAATAATCAGCAATAATATACATCTAAATTGAGAAATAACCCAGAAACATGACTTGTTATCGGAATGGACAAGAAAAACAGCAGTTTAGTGAAAGTTGATTAGTCGTACTAATTTAGATCATGCAACCATAATAATCAGCCCGATAAAAAAGAAAGAAATATTAAAAGTAGATGGGGCATTTAAGCTTAAGGCCCTTAGATTTGGAATTATGGCAAGAGAAGAGAGAATGTACAGTGCACATATCAGCGCTGGCTGAGAATCGACACCCACCCCAGGAGCAGGAGATGTGTGTTTATGGACCCAGTTGCAAATACATAACCAAGTCATTGACCTTGAGCGTCGACCACCAAAAAATATGCATGCCTACATCAGTCAATACACCTGCATATGTATCACACAACCATCTATTCACAACACCAATAAATTAGCTGATTCTAACCTAACAAAACTGCTGTGTCCCATCCCACCCATTGGAGATGTGGAGGTGCTCAAGTTGGTGACTCCGCCAAGAGAAGAGTGTGCCACCACCCGCATGCCACGTTTCTGGCTACATACCCATTCATCGAAACTTGACAAGGTATATTCCGATCAATTGCGTCGCTAAGACCAAGCTGCCTCAACCAAGAATTTTGTAATCAACAGTAAAATTGTTAGTAACCCCAGAACAACAGGTTTTTCTTATAGATTGTTGGATAAAGTAAGAGTCTTCACTAATGTTTTAGTTTGCACATGGTACCTGGCCATATTTGTTCCATCCCCAGCAAAACGTTTGCCCATCCTCTTCATGAAAGAAATAGGAAAGCAGTTGATTCAACAAAGGTTCAACAGTAAAGAAGACTAATTTTTGTGCTGAAGAATAACTCAGAAACAACATTTCATATACGAATTACACACCAACCAAGTTTCAAATTCATGACTACTACTTAAGTTTGATTTATTACTCTGTGCGGACAATTTTTACACTAAGAAAATGGTATTTCCGATGTGCCCGAGACTTATCAAGTTGAGGTACTTGACAAACAGGAGACTCGCTACTCGACATAAATTTTGTCTACTCCCTGCATTGCAAGTTTGCAACTATGGTACCTTAACATCCACAAAAATGCTTAATACCTTATTCATTGCCTTTAAGAGAGTGAAGAAAGTAACTGAATTCTTAGTTGTGTACAGAGATTGACGCACCCGTGATAACTGCAGTATGGCGTGCCCCACAGGAAACTACTTTTACGTGGACATTTTCCAGGCTCGGAGCATCAAGGAGCCGAGGCAAAGTCTGTTAGCAATTAGTCAAAAGTACAATATTATCAAGAGTTAATATTGTTGTCTATGAAGGGGAATAGAAGCACAAGGAGATCATAACTTCAAATTCAAGCCACAGAACAGAATCATTCTATGTCAATCCAAAAAAAGATTTCCTAAAAATCATTGCATATTGACATGCCAAGAGAACTAAAGTGCAGCAGCTAGAAAATGATAGCTCTAGTGCATACCTCAGCTTGATCAGCACCAGTTCCCAACTGACCGAATTGGTTCCCCCCGAAAGCATAGACGTCTCCATCAGCAGAAATACAGATTGTGTGCCATAGTCCTGCTGCTACACATTCTATCTTGATTCCAAGTAGAGAAGAAACACAAGTAGGACCAAGTTCATCATCTGTACTTCCTTGGCCACACTATATCAGATTAAATGAGAAAATAAGCTTCTACTCAATTGCAGAAGATAAGCAACAGCTAATGGGGATACAGAAACTACAGAATGATGGACAAATTACATGTATGTGAGCCAATATGACAATTAAGCAAACAATCAAATATCTAGTACCCTCATCTGTCCCGAGCCAGAAAGGTGCTCTTCTGGTGTTTGATACACATTTGATAGGACATGAACATACCCTTTTTCGTAACCTTTCTATATCATATCAAAATAACCTCTTTGTTGGGGCCCAGGGGTTAGAAAAACAAAAAATCGAGTTTTTCTTCAGAGTGCTAGAATATAACTTTTAGTCCTGCTAATAGAGAAGCGTACTTGTCTAGATTAAGCATCTAATTTGATAAAAAGTGATATTTGCAGTGGAAAAGGCACACATTCTGGAAATCTTGATTGGAATATACAACCCTTCAAATTTTCAGGAAGACTCGAGTTAGGAGATCCAGATTACGAGATGTACCCAACTCATGTCATGGTCTTCTTTTTAGGATATGCTTAGAAATCTACCATTCAAAATGTCAATCACAATTTACTTATATCTTACCTGTCCATACAATCCCCAACCAAAAGTTAGCAGTGAGCCAGCATCTGTAGAATAAATTTGTATCAAGACAACCATTTTTAGTGATTATGTATCATATATTACAGCTAAAGATTCTCAAAAGGTACATCATACAATGGGCTACAAAATACAGAAGCTAATGGATGAGGGCACATATACCATTCAATACCTGTAATGACAGCACTATGTCTTCCTCCACAAGCAATTGCTTTTACACAGTTTCCAGGAATTCTAAATCCCTGGCTCTCTGAACCCATTTTTCCACCAGAAAGGCCTAGAGAGCGACTCTTGTTGAAAGATGAATCACTGCATGGTATAGGATGAGGAGAAGACACCATTCTAATTCGTGATCCCAGACCCAACTGTCCCTCACCTCCGTAGCCCCAACCCCACACCTGCCCCTCATCTGTAACTTTGACAAAAAAACAAACAAAAGATAACAGCTCTGCTCCAAAAAAAACACTATATTGCAGTTAAAAAAACAAACAAAATGCCTACCTGACAATGCTAAGGTGTGCCGACCACCAGCAGCAACAGATGCTATCCTTACTCCTGGATTAAGAGCAACTAAACAAGGGAGTGCTGAAAGAATTTCATCTCCAGCTGAGCTCTCAGCTGAATGTTTTGCTGGTGACACGCGTCTCCTTTTAGAAGTTTCATCACCCCCTCTAATGTCGCTTGCGGTTCCTGACCCACCACTGGATCTTGATCCATGAGAACGAGGGCTTACTATAATGGAGTCACTCCAGAATGAGTTAGTCTATATAACTTAAATAAAGGACTTTCTACATCACTTCCCAGAGACCATAAAACAATACCTTGTTCACTCGATATTAAGCTTTGCTTCTCCATTGGTTCCTGGTCTGTGTTTAAACCTGTGGAGGGATCACCAATGACTTTGCCAGAAGGGACACATTCTTTCCATCCCCAAGTATAAACTTCCCCACTGACTGCATTTCACCAATTGATCGTCAAGGAATAGGAAAACATGAATAAGGTAAGCAGAATAAATTCATGCGTAATCTTGGAATTGGTTTCAGTTTCCTTTCCTGGCGAGGAAACTGTAGAAATGACCACTTGTATATATAATTGCATTTGTTTACTCAATATGCGAAATCTCAAACAGGACACAGCATCTCGCTAGGAAGACTGGTTGAAATTCCATTTAGTTCGATTAAATTTGATACCTACTTTGCACATGCAAAAATGTAATGACGTAAAGAGGAACCATAACTTGTCAACTTATGCCATATTTGCTTTCAAGATTGGAAAATAAATATCACTTCCATTATACACATTACATATACCTGTTACAGCAACACAGTGTGCCCAACCAGCAGCAGCTTTTGCTATGATGACCTCTGCGGGAAGTGGAAAAGGCTCTGGCATTTCCTTAACAATATCGGTTAAAAGAATAGATTATAGGAGATGTGATTGCAGAAGTCAGTTTGCATGTAAACAAATCGTGTAACGTTCTATTACCCCATGTTTCCCAGATGTCACGTAGCTTTGGCCTAAATCATCTGTCGACCCCCATGTAATGAGCTTCCCAGAGTCTGACAAAATCAATAGAGAATTTTATAAGAGAAATAAGCAAGTATAATGCTCGAGTTGAATTGCAACAGAAAAACGGCCTGTTTATATCTTTCTCAAGTTAAACCCATGACACAGAAGAAATCACCAAATTTCACATTCTTCTAATTACTAATGCATTATGATTAGACAAGTTTAGCTGAAGAAATTAAAAAAAAGGAACAATTTTCAAGAATGTTATTCCGAAGTAAAAATAGGCATAATGTACTTAGGAGTGGCTAGAGTAGGCTGGTAGAAAGACTCGAGAACTTCATACAATCAAAAAGAAAAGATTGAACAATAACGAATTCCTAGAAGGTGTTGAGAATCAACAGAACATTCAAGCGGAAGTCAACCAATAGACCAGCGAACAAAAAACAAGCATAACTGCCAATTTAAAACTGACTCATCAGTTCCAGTTGAAACTCAAATGCCGAATCTATAACCACAACTTCGAACAAAGTTGAATTTTTTTATGAAAAAATGCGGGACAGAGCTCGGCATCACCTGAAATAGCCATGGCGAAGCCACAGCCGCCGCCGCAAACTTCATTCCACGCATTCTCAGCGCGCGGCAAGCGGACCACCACCGGCGACAAGATAGGCGCCCTCTGCGGCAATGCTCCCGGCAAATACCCCCACATAAACACCAACTTCTCTTCCACTTTGGTCCCTTCTTCACCTCCTTCACCATCAACATCCATTCCTTTAGTCCTTGGGAACTAACAAAATCCTACTCCTCGCACTAGCTTCAAATCGTTGAGATAACAAGAGAAAGATAATAACAGGAAAAAGTTAATTTCGAGAGAGAAATTCAGTAAATTCAGTAAATCCAGCTGTTGTCTGGAGTGAAAAGTGCCCTAAACTAAAGCAATGGGGAGAAAAAGGGGGCGTATCAAGATCGGGAGAGGGAGTGGTGCCACGTCGGACACTGACGTGGCCAACCTTACACGTGGCGTATCGTAAGCCGCTAGATGCCTGGGCGAATGTCCTCCAGGAGTTGCAGGAAGTTTCTGGAAGGTGGGAAACAAATTCTCCCGCCCCCTCCCATATAGTTACGCGTCCCCGATCAGATGCAGACACGTGTCGCGCAGATCGTATTATTACAAACCGCCGCGTGTCAGTCGCTTGTATGGTGCTTCCACAATGGTGTCTAGTGTCTACCGACGTGGGTTGGTGGTTCGAAATGCTACGGAGAGGGTAGGTAGGTATTTGGACTTATTGTAGAAGAGGACAGCACCGCCGTGCGCCATCAGAAATAGTCACTACGTCTACAAATATGTTTAACATATTTCTTTTTTGTCTCTCCATTAATATTTTTAATACTAAATTTTTTATTTATAATAATTATCATATACACACAATTCAATTTAATATTACTCCTTCCGTTCCAACTTGTTTGTGATATTTCTTTTCGGCACGGGAATTAAAGAGTTAAAAAATAGATATTAAGTGTATGTTTAAAATATAAAGTGATGATATGAATATATATTATTTAAATTTGTGTGTGGAATAAAGGTTTCCTAAAAAGGAAATGACTCAAGCTAGGTGGGACGGCCGAAAATGAATACAACTCAAGCTAGTTGGGACGGAGAGAATATAAATTATGTGAGACTCAAACTTCACTCAATACACACATCTCAATTAATAATTATAATAAGTGAGCCTCAAACTCCACCAACTACATTTTTTTACACAAAATAAAAATACGTGTCAAGTCATGTTAAACACTTTCATGGGTGGAGGGAGTACAACTTAATATTCTACAACTGTGTAGGATCAAGCGCTTGCCACTAGACCAAAAGCCCGGGCTTGTGGTGAGGTGCTACTTTATTTCCCTTAACCCATATCTAGCTGTAAGCGCACACAGGAGGCACGCAACTATGCCTTTAATCGAGCGAACGGACAGACTTGAGCGCAACTCGCTGAAAGGCAGAAGACTGCTAGGATTTCTCCCAACAAACTGATATGCATACAGAGTTATCATAATATTTATTTTTTAATTTTTTTTATTGGATAATTTTAAAATATACTGTAACCAATAAATCTTAATTATAAAATGAGAATTAATAAAAAAAAATTATTAAACATTTAATATATATCTATGAAATATGTCATATAAGGACAACCAATAATTAAGAACAAGAATATTGGTGAATGAGATTCCATTCCACTACTTTTTTCCATGCTTACCCTACGTCAATTAGAATGCCTATATTGCTTACCTTCATTAGGATGCTTTTTTTCCTTCCGAAAACTATCAAGGGACCATATATACCATGTTGGTTTGTCCGGCTATCAGTGGGATTATTATCATGTTTGATAGTCATGATAGGATATAGTATGATAAGATTAAATTTATATAGTGTATTAAGATTATTTTAATCTCACCACCTCATTAGGATTAAAATGTAAGGTAAATTAGTGATTTTGACACGGGCTCAATGTTTAATACCGGGCCAACGTAACACATGATTTAATAAGATAATTTAATCTTACCTTATCATATCTTATCTACCAAACATGACCTTAAAATAGTAAATAGTTACATGTTAATTGTACAGTAAGAAAATATAAAATGTACAAACGAAAGAACATATTCTAGTGGGTACAATATAGGATATTATTCCAAAAGATGAAAGAACATATTCTAGTGGGTACAATATAGGATATTATTCCAAAAGATGTCAAGTACATGAGACGTTAAAATAAATTGACAGGTGCAAGAAAACAGTATGTTCAAGGGCAGTTTCGTGAAATTGGGTTGAATAGTGTTGTGGTCACACTATAATATATTTCGAGAATTTCAAATTTGTGGGGAGAAAATGATGTCCAGATGCTTTTTATTATGCGGTACGATTAAGTTTGTTAATGGGCGGGTAAAATTCGGATCGGATTCGAAATCGGTCAAAATCTGCTCATTTCAAAGTTATGGTTTCGGTTCCAAACCAGTTTAAACCCGGTCATATTTGGTCCGGACCTGATCCGACCGGATAGATACGGTTCCGGTTCTATTCCAGCCCAGCCCAATCAATTATTTTTTTTTTCAATTTCTTTAGTTTTTCAGTTTTTTTTTTCAGACATGTCACCCGACCCGCTAGATACGGTTTCAGCTCTAACCCGATCCGGCCCAATTAAATTCTTTTTTCTTTTTTTCCAATTTTTTTTTCTTTTTTCTTTTAATCTTTAACGAGAATGGCAAATGCTCCCATGCTGGTTCAACGAAGAAGGGAACTCACTGGAAAGCTTTCCCTCTCTGTATCAGCTTCTACTATCACTTCTTATGTTCACAGTTCATCAACTACTAAAATTATGGAGCCCTGCACCACTGATGATCCAGCTAGAATTCAACATACATGGTCAGCAGCCAGTGGCGGATGCAGAGGTGGGTGGGCTGAAGCATCCCCCATCCAAAAAAAAATATTTTTTTTTAGTTTTTCGATGATAATTTTTTGACATAACACTCTTCGCCGTGGTACGAATAGCTCCCCTACCATCTCGATCCCTCAAAAATTAGTCGCATTGAACGTCACGTAGAACCGTCAATCGCCTCATCAAGTTCTAATTAAATAATTATTTTAAATTAACAAATATTAATCAAAATTTAATTATTCAATTAATCAAAATTAATTAAAATATATCATTCAATTAAAAAAAGCCCACGTTTTATTATCATATTCAACATTAACATAAATAATTAAAGCCCAATAACTTAAATTGTGTATTTAACTTTAAAATTAATTCTTCCCAACTCAAATACATGAAGTAGCCCAATAACTATTGCATATTTGTATTTGATTTGCTTTTCTTCTTCATATAGAGTTGCCCAAACGTTTTCCCTCATTTTTCACAGACTAATTGCTAACTTGCTATCTAACTGGATGAAGCCGGATTCGACTCATCAAAAATAAGCGGTGAGCACTGTAGTGTAATGGAGAATTTACTCTTTTTCCTTCTTTTACAGCAAATTATTGAGATTACCCATACAACAACTAAGTCTCTCTCAAATTCTCAATTATTTGTCTTTTATGTGAGTGAGTGAGTGAGTAAGTGGGCTCAGTGAGACTGGGGGTTGGAGGGGTTATTTAAGGTGGATACCGTTTGGTTATCCTAAAATAAACAATTAAAACTTTAAAAGTCATTTATTTAATTTCTATCAAAGTTATAAAAAATATAAATATTACAGTGATATTTAAATTAAATAAAAATTGCAAAAAATAGTATTTTATCCTATATTATCTGGCGGACTTTTTAAAAAAATTAGTTGTGTATATTGAGAAGGATATTTTTTCAACAATTGATAATGAGTCGATTTTGTAGTATTTTCAAACGATGGCTACACGTAAATATCACTTGTCACCACTTCCCTAGAGAAAAATAGTTATAATTTCTCTATGTTTTGATATTTGGGTGAATATTAATGTATTGAACTACTTCTAATGTACAAAATATTTATATGTTTGTCTTTTTGGTTAATATTGTAACTTTTGTATCGTTGCTCCACATATTTTTATTATTTTATATGAATTAATATTTATAGTGGAGCACCTCGGAGCAAAAATTCTGCGTCCGCCCAGCAGCAACATACATGTGGCAGATTTCCCCCGACGGCATCGGGGCGGCGGAGATTGGTGGTGGGTGGGGTGGTTTGGAGGAAAGGAAGAAGAAGAAAGTAGCAGAACACAGACTAAAAACAGGAGCGGGAGTACAAAATGGGTATGCGACCCCCTAAAATCCATATTTGAAAATATACATGGGTGATCTCGACCCGAAAAATACCCATGGATATTCTCCCGATCCGAAACCATTTATAAGTTGATTAACGGTTCGGGTCCGGTTCGGATCCGTTATTTAATGGTTCCGGTTTCGATTCCAGAACCGAAACTATTTTAACGGTTTTAGTACGGATTTTACCCACCCATTAACAAGTCTAGCGAAAAGGACAACTATACAAAGACTTTATTAACATGTTTAAAGTTTTTTAAAAAAAATAAAAACATAGAGATAATTCGTGGTTTATGATCTAAACTTATATCTATTTCTTAAGTAATTTCGAAATATTGTTGATTTGAACGTTATGTAAAATGATTTGTTTCTTTGTTTCTAAATAACGTGACAAATTAAAACAGAAGAAACTAGCTAGCTACTCAGCCACCGATATGGTATTTATTTAAAAATATAAGCCCTCGGTCCCATTATTCAGTCCTATTATTATTGATCTGATTTGACCAAAATTATAAATGTTTTATTGATTTTTGAGGCCAACAATAATGAGAGTGGTTTCCCATTATTATTGATTTGATTTAATCAAAACTATAAATGTTTTATTGATTTTTGAGGGAAAGAATAACTATGGAAGTTAAATATTAAAATTTCATGGAGCTGGATGAATGAGGTAAATAGGGCAGTTGCGCATTAGCGTGCGTAGGTGCATAGTTTGTCGATATTCAAAATTATAGTCAGCATCCTGATTCCTAAATCCATGGTTCATTCCAAGGGCAGTTTTTAGGGTTGTAAGGTGGGGCACATCACATGTTCCTGATTTTTGGGTGTTCTAAAAAATATTTAGGTCTATTGAAATAATTTTATTTATAAGTTGTAGTAATGATGGTTGTGTTTAATTTTTTTTTATGTCAGGGGTTAAATCCTTTTAGCACCAAACAAATCTTTATTTTTTATTACTAAATAAAATATTTTTAAATTTACCCATAGCGTTTTAAGTTTGCTCCGTCACTAGTTCATACTAAATGCTTGTGGCAAAAGTAAGACTTGTGGTTAAAAAACTAAGATTATTGGAACGGAGAAAGTATATATTTTACGACATACTGACGAGCATGTGGTGACCAAAAATTTATATTAAAGTGGAATTAAACCGAACATGCCTTTATTAAATGAAAAAAATTAATGCTAAATATAACAAAATTGAGTTTTCAAGGGAGTTGGTATTTTTCTTTGAATTGATAGTGAACGAGAATATAAAAGAAGTGACAGGTCGATTGGACATGATACGGCATATGTACTCCAACTAACTCCATAATTTTGATACGATAATTATATAAACAAATTAAATTAGTCGAGTGTGACTCGGTGGGCCACTCACTTCACTTGAGTTGAGTCCTATCTATGGTTCTTAAAGGAACAACAAATAGCTGTGATGGTGATGTGGCTCTCAATCTCATCTTATTATTTATTTGGGAATTTCTTTTGCTTCAAATAATTTGAATCAAATGTGGAATGAAATTAAATTAATTGCATTTTCAGATAAATGGGCCTAAATTAAAGGTTCATTTGACCGGCCCACTATCATAGTTTATAAATGGCCATGATCACGAGTCGTACTATGTGACTGTCTCTTTGTTCAAATATTTTATTTTGAATAGTTAATTTTATGACAAATTAACTTCTACAAAAATGACATTTAAAATTGCAGCAGTTACAACGTTTACTTATCATTAAAATATTAAATAATATTTTTGGCAAAATTATTTCAATACGTCTGGCTATTCCATCAGACCAAATCGATATCATTATATTCTCAACTAATATTTCTAATTTTGATTTAGTTGAAATCCGGTTTAGATATAATGGAAATGATTAAGCTAAGTGTTTTAAAATTCATAATTTGGACTTTGTTTGTAATTGTGAAATTAAATAAAGTTTGTGTTGTTAGAGGAGTTGATCCTCACCAGTACTTTTATTCCGTGAAAATTATGCACTCAATAGATGGAGTTGTAGTTGGCTACAAAATATCAAATCTTTCGATTTATCGACTGAACTAATTTGGTTTCCGTTTTAAAAAAGAAAGAAATAAAATATATAAATGACTGTAATAAAAAACATTATTATCAAATTATGCACTCAATAGGATGGAGTTGTAGTTGTGCACAAGAGAAAAATAGAGTGAGAATGTTTGAGTAACGGGGGGCTGTATTGGTTGTGGATTATGTAGGATTTTTATAGACTTTTAAAATTTGTGGGTATTCAATTTAAATTTTAAAAAATTCTTCAAAATTCAAAATCCTGAGGTATTCAATATTAAAATCTTTAGGTATTCAACATTGGACTTTAATAGTCTATGGATTTTCATGAATTTTCTTTCAAAAATATATATAAATTCTACTATACAAAATCTCTCATATTAACTAGAGATTTCAACAAATTCTCTCAAAGAATTTTACAAATCCTCGACTAGGGATGAGAATTTAGCCCCGCCCTACACAAGTCTGACCAGACATTAATATAATTAATATATATATATAAATTATAAATTAAATATAGTATAAATATTATTATTGTAATTAGTATATAATAAATATAAATTGATATATATATATATATTAAATAGCATGCACAACTAAATAAATTTGGATTTAATACTTATTTACATTTAAAAGTATAATAAATGTTAAAATATATAAAATGCAATTAAAATAATTATATATTTTTTATGTATTAAAAATAAAAAAATATCTTAAAAAATTATGGGTCTGGCTTAAGTCCACCTAATTCATATGAGTCTGAGCTTGGGTTCGGGCCCGACTAGGCCATGGGCCTGTACATATAACTGTGGGCCGGATCTGGGCATAGGAAAGTCCAGCCCAGCCCAACACATTGTCATCCCTAAACCCGACTCTCTTTCTCATATTTCGAGCCCTTACTAGGAATGATAATTTTACACAGTCCGACTCAAATCTGTCCAAGCCCGACCCGATGACGTTATGGTCAGGTTTGGACTAATGTTTAGGCCCGACATACCCAAACCCGACTCAAATATTTAAATATCTTATATTAAAACATAAATTTAAAATAATATAAATATAATAATTATTTTTAATGTGTAATAAAAATAAATTAATAGACATATTAAATAAAATGTATGAGCAAAATACTATAAATATTTATATCATCATTGTTATTAATGTATAATAAATATAAATTAATAGACATATTAATGAATATTAAAATATACTTTAAAATAAATTAATTATATATATTTTTAAATATGTTAAAAATAAAATATGGATGTCCGCTCAATCCACATGTACCTGAACTTGGCCTTGAATTACAAGTTCGGTTGGGCCGTGGCTGGGCTTGGGCCCATCAACAAAACTACATGTCGGGATTGGGCATAGAGAAGTCCGGTCTAACCCGACTCATTATAAAAGTCTATGTAAAAAATGTATTTTACAATCTAATCAAATCTAATCAAATCCTTGTAAATCAATAAAAAAAAGTCTGTGAAACTCTACACAGACTGTGGATTTTCTAAATCAATAAACTTTTTAAAGTCCAAAAAAATTCTAAAGAATCCACAACCAATACACCCCTTAAGTTTATTTTAAATACCTTATAAGTTCTTGAAAATTATAAGTTATTGTAAAAGCTTACAAGTTATTCTAAGGCCATCTCCAATACCAACACCATTTTTTATACCATTTTGTAACAATAGTCACACCAAACAGTAATTCATCCCCAACTATAAACCCAAACTCAAACCCAAAAAGAATATTCTTCATATATTCTTCCTCATATCATTTTATGTAATTTTGCAAAACAAACTTTTATACTTTTCAATTTTACATGTTACATCCATTCAAATTTTCAATTAAAATTTATAATTTATAATTTAATTATTATATAAATAAAGACAACTAAAAAAATAATTTACTAAACAAATAAAATTACATAATTTATAAAATATATTATATTAAAATATAAGCTAACATAAATATTGAATAATAAAAAAGATATTATCATTTTTAATCTTCGGAATTTTAAATTTTAATTATGTATTACGAATTATGTATGCATATAAATTTTTTTCCATATTTTCTAAATTCTAATAGTTAATTATTTTAATTTTGTAAGAGAAATAATTTCAATTTGACCAACATCTTTAACATTTATTTATTTATAAATAATTAAATAACACAAAATAAATAAAATTTTAACTCTAATTTTAATAAAAATAATTTGACAAATATTTATCCAAAGTGATAGGCTAAAAAATAAAATTAATTGAATAATTAAAATTAAATAGTAATTTTGAGAATTTAAAAAAGGTGTCTTTGCAATAAAAAAAACTTTAAAATTTTTGGATTTCTTCTACGGTATAAACTCATTTATGCATTTTGAGGAAAAAATAGTGTAAACTCATTTTGGATTTGAGTTTAGTGTGCCATTAAAGATTTTTTTCTAATGCAAAATGAGAATTAGTGTTCCCATTCGAGATGGCCTAATGGCCTAATGAATTTGTAAATTTAGCTAAACACCTCCTTAATACAATACTTCAGCTTTATACTTTATATTAATAAGGTGTAATTTTAATTCACTAATGTAATTTCTATTATAGGTATTATTTGGGTTTAGAGTTGCATTATTTATTTGAATTATTAGATTGTGAAAATATTAAAATTTTGACTGAACTTTTAATTTAAAGAAATAATAATATGGTAATATAAAAACTCAGCGGCGACTGCGAGTGGTTTGGTGCGAGACAGAGTCTCAAAAAGTTTTTGTGGAGCGCCGCAACGGCAAAGTACTCTTGTTTAGCCGCTGTCCCTGCCACCACCACCGCCGTCGTTTTAGCGGCATTCCTTGCGCGGCCGCACTTCATTTCTGCCCGCTTCGAGTCGACGGTTGCCGCCGCCTTCTCGCTATCAGGGCAAGGTAGCAACTATTTTCACTCCGTTCAAGAGAGAACCCAGCGAGGAATATCATCTAAGGTAGCCGCTGCGACTCATTTGAGTAATTTTTTTCTTCCTTATTCTATTTTACCGAGAAATTTCCCGGAAAAGCTCAAATATTACTCAAACGCTACAACCTGCAAAAGGGTAACTACTGGAACCTTTAGTAGCAAATTATTAATGTATTACTGATGTTTAACTAACGGGAACCTTTATCTGAATGGGATCGTTTTATGGAGAATCAGCAACTAAATTTTAAAATCAAGGAGAATTGGCAACTAATTGCCTTTGCTAATTATCTACGTTTCATTGCTGCAAGTGTTGATAATTTTTTTTATTGTAGCTCTGCCAACAGGAGCAATGGCGATGGCTGCCACATTTGATATTACAGCAGCAGAATTCACACAAGTATGCTCATTTTACATCCTTATTAATATGTTTTAGTGAATTTTAAGGATTAATTCCAAGTATGTATTTTGCTTCTGCAGGGTAACTATAGACAGAAGCTAGTTTTGCCTAAACATTCCTTGACGCAGGCAAACTGCCTGCTTTGGGGTAGGTTGCCGAGAAAGCAACCTTCTGTAAGAATTTCTGGTCGAAAATTTGGATCGGGTAAACTCAAGGTTGAAGCGGTGGTCTCAAAGGATGTCGCCAGCTTATTGAGCACGGAATGGGAACAGGTTCAGAGGTTTGGTGAAAAGATTCTGCATTTCTATCGTGTTCCTTTACTGCAGGATAATGAAGCGGGTGAACTTCTGAAACTGGTTCAGACTAAAGTTTCGAACCAAATTATAGGCTTGAAAACTGAACAATGTTTCAATATTGGAGTGGATAAAGATCTTTCCAGTGATAAGCTTTCTGCTCTTAGATGGCTTTTGGGGGAAACCTACGAGCCTGATAATTTGGGAGTTGAAAGTTTTTTGGATGAAGAGATGAAAGCAAATTCAAATGCTGTTGTTGTAGAAGTTGGCCCTCGATTGTCGTTTACCACTGCATGGTCGTCCAATGCTGTTTCAATTTGCCGAGCATGCAATTTAACTGAGGTAAGTAGATTGGAACGATCAAGGAGGTACTTGTTGTATGTTGCTCCAGGAAGTGCATCATTGGCGGATAGTCAAATTAAAGACTTTGCTGCATTGGTGCATGACAGGATGACCGAGTGCATTTATAATCAAAAGCTCACATCTTTCAAGAGGGATATACCCCCTGAGGAAATCCGTTATATCCCTGTCATGGAGAGAGGTAGGAAGGCACTGGAGGAAATAAATGAAAAGATGGGTTTGGCTTTTGATGAACAAGATTTGCAGTATTATACTAAGCTATTCTTGGATGACATCAAACGAGATCCGACAAACGTTGAGTTATTTGATATTGCCCAGTCTAACAGTGAACATAGCAGGCATTGGTTTTTTACTGGAAAGATTGTTATAGATGGCGAACCAGTGGATAAGACTCTTATGCAGATTGTGAAGAGCACTTTGCTAGCAAACCCAAACAATTCAGTTATAGGATTCAAGGACAACTCTAGTGCAATCAAAGGGTTTCCTGTGAACCAGTTGCGGCCTATTCATCCAGGTTTGACTTGCCCGTTGGACATGAGTGCTCATGACCTTGATATATTATTTACAGCTGAGACCCACAACTTCCCTTGTGCGGTTGCTCCATACCCTGGAGCTGAGACAGGTGCTGGTGGCAGGATTAGAGATACACATGCAACTGGTAGGGGATCATTTGTTGTTGCATCTACAGCTGGTTACTGTGTTGGCAATTTAAATGTTGAAGGGTCTTATGCTCCGTGGGAAGACCCATCTTTCACGTATCCCTCAAATTTGTCTTCTCCCCTTCAGATTCTCATTGATGCTAGCAATGGTGCATCTGACTATGGAAACAAATTTGGCGAGCCACTAATTCAGGGTTACACAAGGACATTTGGAATGAGGCTGCCAAATGGGGAAAGGCGAGAATGGTTGAAGCCCATAATGTTTAGTGCAGGCATTGGGCAGATTGATCACATCCATGTATCAAAAGGGGAACCTGAAATTGGGATGTTGGTTGTCAAGATTGGAGGGCCAGCATACCGTATTGGAATGGGGGGTGGTGCTGCATCCAGCATGGTTAGTGGCCAAAATGATGCTGAACTGGATTTCAATGCTGTGCAACGGGGAGATGCTGAGATGGCGCAAAAGTTGTATCGAGTTGTTCGTGCTTGTATTGAAATGGGAGAGAAGAATCCTATCATTAGCATTCATGATCAGGGTGCTGGTGGAAATTGTAATGTTGTCAAAGAAATCATATATCCGGAGGGTGCTACTATTGATATCCGGGCTGTGGTAGTTGGTGATTATACGATGTCAGTTTTAGAGATATGGGGAGCAGAGTACCAGGAGCAAGATGCTATTTTGGTGAAGCCGGAGAGTCGTGACTTTTTACAGTCTATCTGTGAAAGAGAGAGAGTTTCAATGGCAGTTCTTGGAACAATTAGTGGTGAAGGGCGGATTGTTCTTGTGGATAGTTTGGCAATGGATAAATCCAACTCAAATGGGCTACCTCCTCCACCGCCTGCTGTGGATCTTGAGCTCGAGAAGGTGCTCGGAGACATGCCCCAGAAAACTTTTGAATTTCATCGTGTCTCTAATGCTCTAGAGCCGCTTGATATTGCTCCTGGAATAACTGTTATGGATTCTCTAAAAAGGGTATTAAGGCTTCCTTCTATTGCTTCGAAGCGGTTCTTGACTACCAAAGTTGATAGGTGTGTGACAGGGCTTGTTGCACAACAGCAAACTGTGGGTCCACTTCAGATTACACTTTCTGATGTAGCAGTTATTGCTCAAAGTTATACTGACATTACAGGAGGTGCTTGTTCAATTGGGGAGCAGCCGATTAAAGGTCTTCTGAATCCAGAAGCTATGGCAAGACTAGCTGTTGGAGAAGCTCTTACAAATCTTGTTTGGGCTAAGGTCTCTTCTCTATCAGATGTAAAGGCTAGTGGCAATTGGATGTATGCAGCCAAGTTGGATGGGGAAGGTGCAGCCATGTATGATGCCGCCATAGCTCTATCAGAAGCAATGATCGAACTTGGTATTGCTATTGATGGTGGAAAGGACAGTCTCTCAATGGCTGCCCATGCATCCGGAGAAGTTGTCAAGGCTCCCGGAAATCTAGTTATCAGTACTTATGTCACTTGTCCTGACATAACCAAAACTGTGACACCAGATCTTAAGCTTGGTGATGACGGACTTCTTCTCCACATTGATTTGGCAAAAGGAAAGCGACGCCTCGGTGGATCTGCCCTTGCACAAGTCTTTGGTCAAGTAGGGGAGAAGTGTCCCGACCTTGATGATGTCTCTTACCTTAAGAGAGTTTTCAATGCAGTACAAAACCTGATCGATGAAGGCCTTATTTCAGCTGGCCATGACATCAGTGATGGAGGAGTTTTGGTAAGTGTTCTTGAGATGGCATTTGCTGGGAACTGTGGCATTAACTTGAATTTGACTGCTCCAGAGAGCTGTAGTGTATTCGAAACACTCTTTGCTGAGGAGCTTGGGCTTATAATTGAGGTCAGAGAAAATAATGTAGATATGGTGAAAGAAAAACTTACTGATGCTGGAGTATCGTCTGTGATCATTGGCAAAGTCACGTCCTCACCTATAGTCGAGCTAAAGATTAATGGTATCACTCACTTGACTGAAGAAACCTCTCAGCTCAGGGACTTGTGGGAAGAAACCAGCTTTGAGCTGGAGAAATTGCAGAGGTTGGCGTCTTGTGTTGAACTTGAGAAGGAAGGCCTAAAATATCGCCTTGAGCCTTCGTGGGTTCTATCCTTCACCCCATTGGTTACAGATGAGAAGTACATGAAGGCTACATCAAAACCGAAGGTTGCTATCATTCGCGAAGAAGGCAGCAATGGTGACAGAGAAATGGCTGCTGCTTTCTATGCTTCGGGTTTTGAACCTTGGGATATAACTATGTCTGACCTTCTTAAAGGAGGTATCTCATTGAATGAATTTCGAGGTATAGCATTTGTTGGAGGATTCAGCTATGCAGATGTACTAGACTCGGCTAAAGGTTGGGCAGCTTCTATAAGATTCAATAAGCCTCTATTAGCTCAATTCCAAGAATTTTATGAACGGGCCGACACTTTTAGTTTGGGAGTTTGTAATGGCTGTCAGCTCATGGCTCTTTTAGGGTGGGTTCCAGGCCCAAAAGTTGGAGGTGTACTTGGGAACAATGGAGATCCATCACAGCCGAGGTTCATACACAATGAATCTGGACGGTTTGAATGTCGTTTCACAAGTGTCAAAATTGAAAATTCGCCAGCTTTAATGCTCAAAGGAATGGAGGGCAGTACATTGGGTGTATGGGCTGCTCACGGTGAGGGAAAAGCTTATTTCCCAGATGATGATGTTTTTAGTAGCATATTGAAGTCAAACTTGGCCCCTGTGAAATATTGTGACGATGAGGGGAAGCCCACAGAAGTCTATCCTTTCAATGTCAATGGTTCTCCTTTAGGTGTGGCAGCAATTTGTTCCCCAGATGGCAGGCATCTTGCAATGATGCCTCATCCGGAACGCTGCTTCTTGATGTGGCAATATCCTTGGTACCCAAAGAACTGGAATGTGGAGAAGAATGGCCCCAGTCCATGGCTACGCATGTTTCAAAATGCTCGGGAGTGGTGTTCGTGAATTGTGAGGTTAGTTATATTTACTTTAATCTCTCATTTTCTTGGTAGACTTATGGTGCATGTTCCACGTTCTTTGGGAGTTTGTGTTTTCAAAATATAGACTTACAATGAATTTGAGCTATTATTGTTGGATTATTCAGGTAATTTGAATGGTAGTTCACTATTCTAGTTATTATATTTCGGTGCAATTCCGCAACCTGATGTTTCTTACTCTTGAATGTTCTTACAGCCTTCATTCTAGTTTTCTTACGTGGATGAGGTGAAGCTTGCTATGGTGTGGCTAAATTTTGTTAGAAGGCAACTGTATTGAGCAAATGCTCTGTTATAGTAGTGGTGGAAGTTGATGCAATATTTAATCTTTTTACATTTTGTTTCCAATCTGGATTGCCCACTTGACAAGTAAGAGAAAATTGGATTTTATCTGGGTTTTGTTCTGTTTTGAATTTCTGTTTTTGTCCTATGTGCTTAATATTCATTTAGCAAGAATGGGTGAGAATTTTGAGACAGTGCTGTAAATGTAATGAGCTGCTGTTGTTGGAGGGATAAGAAATGAGCAATGCAGCCATAGACGGGATCTTGCAATAAATTAATAGTAGTGGAGTATTTGTTTATGAACAACAGTACAAGCACTTGTGTACAAAGTTGATTAAATATTCTTCCATTCCAAAATTATTGACCATTATGCTTTCGCACGTTATAAAATGTATATGGCGAATTAAGTTCTGATGTAATGGACATTCGATGTGTTACATTAAGGCTCCATTTGGTAGCCTGGATGAAGGCTGGTGGGTTAATATTATCTACCCTTATCTCTCATTTGGTATAAATTGAAGGATTCCTAATGGCCCGTCATTGTAAACCAAGCTCGAAATTTTTGCCCAGTTATAGAAGGATTATAAACCCATGTAGGGGGTGATATTATTTTAGTCCTATCCCAACAGTAAAAGAAGGGAAGTTAATTAAAGACAAATATACCCTTCCCATTTTCAAAGAAATGAATCCTTCCTGAAATTGACGGAAGAGAACGACAGACGCCTCCTTCGTGAAATACACCCGACTCCATCCTGAAATTGACCCAGGCGACAAGCACGCAAGGTGTTAGGAATTGAAGGAAAGCTTGTGCAGAAGAAATTTAAGATCGAAGGTAAGTGCTTGATTTACTAGACAAAAATTACACTTGGATCTCTCTTCAAAAAAAAAAAAATCGAATCTTTGCTTAAATTTTTTCATATCTGCCATTGTAGTCCACAGAGGTGAAGGCTATCTCCATCTTCACCAAATTCTAGGTCTGGAACTAGTATTGTGAACAAGATTGAAGGTTATATCTTAAGCCCTAACTTTTCTTCCCAATTCAGTGCATGATAAAACATGGGTTAGGGTTTGCTGTTTGTTTGGGCTGTTTTGTTTAATTACACATATCATGTGAACCCAAATGTGAAGTTCATGCATTTTTACAGATTTTTGTTATGACTTGCTTGGATTTAGAGCTGATTTTACTTTTGTTATGTGTTGTTTGAAAAAAGCGAACATTGCTATTGCATTGTTGAGAGTTTTTAGTCATTGTAATATGTTCTTGGTTCATTATTGTAATCATCTGTGTTAGGAATGTGGTTGCTCCCATGAGCTTCATTGTTATTGTAATACTTTGTTTTGTAATGCTCTATTCATGATTGTAATGCTATTTTTGTAATTTGTGCTTGAGATTTAGGAGTGTGGTTGCAGTTATGAGCTCCATTGCTTTTGTTTCCTTAATCCCTTTTCCTTTTGAAATACTTTGATTTTTTATCCAAAGGATAGAAGAGAAATAATATTATTCTAGAGTAAATCTTCAGAGAAGATGACTTGGACTCAACCTCAGAGAAGATGAGAGGCTTGGAGAAAATGATGGAAGTGAAAGAAGATGAAATGGTAGTGTATGCAGAGGAAAAGAAGGAGGCCATAAGGCAACTGTGCATTTGGATAGACTTTCACAAAGGTCGATCAGATTATTACATGAATCTGTGGTTAGATAAGAATAGAGGGCGCATGAAAGCTTCTTGACTGCTTTGTAATAACAATACTTTTGCAATAATAACTGAGGAAACATGCAAAGATTGGGAGAGGAATAAGGTTAAGATATTGTGTAAATGCGAATGCATCTAAAATGATGGGATTTTCGCCTATTTATATTGGGTGAGTTTGATTTCATACTCTGCATGCTTTAATTTTTTTTATCATCTTGTAATAAGTTGTTATGAATGGATGCATTCAGCTTATTCATTTTTTAAAAAGGGTGAAATTGAAGTGGGTATTTGAATGGATGCATTCACCTTATTCATGTTATGAATGGATGCATGCTTTAAAATGGATGAAATTGAAGTGGGTATTTGAAATAACTTACTTCATCGATTCTATAACACTTTCGGATTAATAATTGGTGGATGAGTTCTCAAAAATTTTGGAGAAATTTTGCCGAAATCGGTGGATGAGTTCTCAATTATTTGGATAAGTCTGGATATGAGTTGTATTTTCATTCCACACAATCATAGTTGAATAGAGAAAGGTAAGGGCAATTTGGTAATTACAAATTATTTAAAAGGGCAAATAAGTAATTGGCCAACTTAAACTTGTCTACAAGCATTGCTACCAAATACTCCATTCGTCCCATTTAAAATGATTCATTTTGTCATTTTCGTCCGTCCCAATAAGATGACTCATTTTCTTTTATAGTAATTTTTTAGGAGAGATATGTATTGAGTAAGTAAAAAGAATGAGACTTTATTGGTCTACGTGACTAAAAAAAATGATCATGTTGAGTGAGACAGAGGGAATACAAGAGAAGATTCTTTATGTTGTCTACCAAATGAAGATCCTCATTATAATTAACTTCTCATTTCCAAAATTATTCTGTCTCTGTATATCCTATCCTATCAACCAAATAAAGCAACACTCCATATTAAAATTATCCTATCCACTTATATCCTATCCTATCAACCAAATGCACGTTAAAACCGTAAAACGAGAATGAAAGATATTAATAAGGAAGAGGAGGAGGAGAGCATGGTTGAGTAGCCCATACAATATCATTCGACACCTGCGACTGCGAGTTGTACATATTACCCACCGTTGCCGGTTTCCTTTGCTCACCATTCTGCTGCGGCGGCGCCACTACTCCTTCATTGCCGTTGCCGCACTCGTCTTCAAGCGGCAGTCTCTCGTACACCGCACTCACAAACGTCGCGGCAACCACTGTAACCGGAGCCGACGCCATCAGCGCACCGACCACGGTGCCACCGAGAACCTGCCCCTGGATGCCGGCAAGGAACACCGTGAGCCTGGTGGCGCCCGGCGGCGCTGGATCCGGCAAGAAAGTACCCGACAGAGACAGTATGTCGAAGCTTCCCCTTAGGCTGATGACGCCTTCCGGCGCCGCCGGCTGCCGCAGCTTGACGTCCCTGACGGCGCCGGAGCCGCAGATGACGGAGACGCCGCAGCGACGGCGGCGGACGAAGGCAGCGAGGCAGTCATATATGTCAGCACCGGCTTCGACCTCCAAGACATGGCTGCGGATGGCGTTGGGGTTGTCCTTGGTGATGACGACGGGGGGCTTGGGGCGGTTCCTCGACCCTGGGGGACGGCCACGGGGGCGGCGACCGGAGCTCGACGAGGGATCCGCTGCATCGGGATCCGCGGAGAGGGTGCGGTTGTCCTGGTGAATTTCATCTTCTTCAGTAGGGTTGTGATCTCCGCCATTTTCATCCTCACCAGAGTTTAACAGATGGAGATGTGACTGTGACAGCAAAGGGTTGGCCGTTTCTTCCCACCATTTACTACCCATTCCTTCTTTCCTTCCTTTTTCTTCCACCCAAATCCTTTTCTCCACCTTCCAAGAAAAACAATAAAATGTAAACTAAAACCCTTATCTACACTATTTAATTATCTCCAAATTTCTTGAAGAAACAACCGAATATTTCTTGAATGCAACAACAGTTACATTGGGTGGAAAAAAGATTAAAATTTCTTCAACCCTTTCTTTGTTTGGTTCGACTGTTGTTTGAGATCTAAAAGAAGATAATAACACACCCCCAAATTACCCCACGGATAAACTCAAGATTTCTCTAAAATCATTCACTTCAAAAGCCAGCCTTAATTTGGCCACTAAATCTGATCTAGAGCTAGCTTTCCGCAAAGCAAAAATGGCAAACGAAATGGAGATCTAAAAGATTAAATTAAATTAAGCAACCCTTTTTCAGTGAAAAAAGAATAATACTCTTACAAGTAAAAAAGAGATTAAAAAACCTAATATTGGACCTGCTAAATACCAGCTCAAAGTACAAAACACTTGCACGTATGTGAAGAAAGGTTGTAACTTGTAAGGAAGAGAAACCCTTTTTCAGTGCCAACACAAATACTCTTACAAGTAAAAAAGGAGATAGAAGGAAAAATAAAAACATAACAATGGACCTGCTACATACCAGCTCAATGTACGTACCATACACTTGTAGTTTGGTTGCAAACCTGCAGAAAGATCCAGCAGCGTATTTAAAAAGGAGTTTAAAGGAAAGACAACAAAGTACCTTAGAGTTTGAGTTTGTTCAAGAGGGTAATGTCCTTAATTTGCACACACGCAGATAGATTTTTTTACCTTTTCTTTAGTCTCTCTGAGAAGTGAGAACTGGACAGTGGGTGTACGTTTTGAGTTTTTGAACTCTATTTTCTTTTGAGCGTTGATGAATCGTCTAATTTTTCGAGGCTTTCTTTCTCTGCAGGTTCCTTTTTATTGTTTTCTTACAATATGATGGGTATGGGGTCAAAGAGGATGTTCAAGAAACAAAAGCTAGCATCTTAAATAGGCAAAAATAGTTCCAAAATGTTTCATGGGGTTCTCTCTATTTGAGACTAAGTTTTTATTTCTGAGAGTTGATAATAGTAATTGTCAAATCTAGCTTAGCAAGCGGTGAAGTTCTGAAATGAATAAATTTCCTTTTGTTTGTTTTTCTTACTGAAATCAACTCCACTTAATTTCCAAAAACAAAGAGTAAATTGAATTCTCAATTGCCTTAAATAAGCTATGGTGATAGGCTCTGGTCGTATTGAATGAGACTTAATAATTAAAAGCATTATACTATTACTAATTTACTATGTGCTCATTATTTGGATTGGAATAGTGCTCCTAATACTATAGTAGGTCTATCCATTACCATTTAGAGCATCCTTAATGCAAGATCAAACTCACTGTTTGGGAGTCTTGCATTGGGGAGTTACAAAATTTGAATGTCATACATTCAAATGAGAGTTTGGACTTGTATTAGGGAACTCTATTGAGAGCTCGCGCTGGGAAATGAGAATATCTCGAATGTCAGACTTTCATCTTTTATTTTTAATTTTTTTTATCGGAAAATTTACTTTTAATTTTAATTTTATTTAAATATGAGAGCTCTGATTTTGAGAGTGGAATATTGACTCTCAAAATATAATGGATGATACCAAAAAATAATTAATTTTGGAAGGCTGCATCGAATGCTCTTACACATTTAGCACATTAATTAAGTATAGATACTAGTATTAATTATACATAATTCTACAGCAGCAAACCCTAGCCATGTACTCTCCCTATACATTGAAGTGTAATAGTTGCTTTCATTTATTGTTTCTTCTTTTTTTCCTGTCGTTTTCTCTTTTCCACGTCGCAATTAATTGTTAGACCACGCCTATTGGCTGGCTGGCCAACTTTTTATCAATTGAAAATTAATATAAAAATAAATAAGTTGAAAGATTCAGATTTATGGTCGCGAATTTGTAAGTTTTACTGCATAAACTATAAGTCCAAATATGATAATCTATCGTGATAAATAATTATTAATGAATTAGTGAGAACAATAAACAATTAAAAGCCTTTTCATTAAACCAGCAAACCTGATAGTTACACTTGTAAATTGAAAAATGCAAAATAATAAAGCATAAATTATATAAGTTAACTGTCAAACTTACTAATGCAAAATAGAAAATAAATAATGTAACGTTTCGTCTACCAAATTATTACTCAGTTTGACATAAAAGTCATTTTAGAATAATAGTTCAACTTGAGATATACTGATATACTGCATGTTGAGTAAAATAATTTAAGTCCGTTAATTGAATTGTGTATATTAAATGATTAATTAATTATTTATAAAAAATAAAAAATTGAATAACAATTTTATAAATAAACTAAAATAACAAAATAAATAATAATTTAATAGAAATGAGATCCAGCAACAATTAATAATAATGAAAGTTGATAAATTAATAAGCTAATTCACTTCTATATATCTCTATATAATTATATAAGTTTATAGTTCCATCAGCATCATAATTTAATAATTTCAAAAAATAACAAATATAATTTAAAATGTAAATTACAATGAATTTAATCTCCATCTTTTTTTACTGCATTCAAAATTAGCTCCAATGTTGTGTTTTCGAACTGCAATAAAAAAATTATGATGGTTTTTGACGCTCTTATTTAATCAGTAATCAATTTTTGAATGAAATGCAGTAAAGATTATTGATCATAAAACATATGTTTATTCAAACCAAAATCCTTCACATTCACTACAAATTAAATAAAATTTTTATTGATATATGTATAATATATATAGAAAATTCAGTATCCCCCATTACAATAGTCAGCCAATTATTTACAAGTATGTAGTATGGTATTCAGAGGCAGGCCAAGACAGCCTCAAAATGTGATACTCTCAGAATGTTTACACCTTCTAATCCTAATTCTCATTGTTCCATGTCCTAAATTTTCATCAATGTCACAACAATGTCTCCTTGGGCTCTGCATGTCCACAAATTGCATCATCAATCCAATCAAATTTTATAAAACAACACAAAATAAACAATAGCATGCTCGATTCGACTCCACTCGACTCGATTAATATGAACTTTTATATCGGGTTTGTATTCATTTAATTGGTTAAATAGTCCATTATCCTCTATTAGTGTTTTTCTTTTTTCTTTGCCAGATAAAAAAAAGCACCAAAGAGGCTCATATTTAGTTGTTTGTGACACAACACAACTCAACATAGAATTCTCCAAAGTAAGAAAGTAGTCATTTTTTAATAAACAATATATGAAAGCATCCATTGAACAAGAAGGATCAGAACTAACCAGGTTCCACTCTTCTTGTTCCATTGTCGATGCTAAGACGACGACGTTCTCAATATCCGCAGCACGAGCATAGTCCTTGTTACAGTTATTTATTGGCTCAGCTTTGAACCTTTTGTAAGTCGTTAGTGTCTTGTCCGTTCCGTCCTCCACAGCAGAGCTCAAAAAGAAGAGAAGCGGTCGTTGGCACGGATCGGAGGTCAAAGGCCGAGTGTTGAAAGTGAAAGGGCCGTTACTCCAAGATCTCCATGTCTTGAAAGTTTGTTGAGGCGTCTCCAAGTCCTTGGCTGTCAAGAGAAGGGGGAATATTTGCACCGTATAACCCCATGATACCGAAGCGGACCACTTATAGTTGTGATGGTAACAGAAGCACTGCTGCAGAGTTCTGGAAGGATCAATGTGGTAGGCTTTCATGAGGCCTCTCAGTGAGTCGAGCTGAGTCTGGTTTGGAAACAAGGGATTTACAGAATCGAGATGGTGAAGAGAGACGAGAGGCGCCAACGGGTGAGCTGCTAGGAGCCCGAAAGGATCTCCTCTGATATCAATCTGTAAATCAAATGTCAAATTCATTACAGTTTTCAAACACATCATACTTATTCTGTTAAGCCATAAATAAGATCCTCGTTGCAACTTAAACTTTAAAACATAAAATAATTACTGACATACTTGTAACTCTTCACTGGACATTAGTACAATATTTGCGTAACTGGTTAAGCTAAAGCAACGGTAGCTTTCATGTCTCTCACTTAAAGACTTAGACAAATGGGATAAGAAATAATGAAGTGGGAGTTTACTTTGCAAAAGCTAACTAACAAGAAAATCAAGCCGAAAAGGCCGGCCACTTAGAAATGAATGAATGTACGTGACGGGAGAGAAGTAGGAACCTAGGAATTAACACCAACTTCCATTCTTAATCAGCCACGTGTCTTCTCTAGGAAGCGACACCACATCAACATGCCCAATTCAAAATAACCAAGTTTACGGCTCAATTGCTTTTTTTTCTTTCTTGGGATCGTAAAAGTATGGAAAGTAGCACGTCGCGAGTCATGCTAATTTGACCGGCCAGTCAAATATTGTGTTTTTTAAATGAATATATGTACCACTGACGTATCTATCAATTCTAATAATAACACTGGAATACATCAACTAAACTTCTAACACAGTCTAAAGAGTAAATGCTGCATATTTGTCTAGGAAAAATATTATGAGGAATTATATGTTATGAACCTACTCAATATACATATATCTATGTTATGTACACGTTTCATTAAGAGAGCACGACAATAGCACGTTCTTATACCATTATTAAACTTCATTTGCATACATACTTATATATTCTCAAAGAAATTAAGTGTTGGGAATATATATATATATACGTTTATTTATTCATTTATTGAAACATCCAAATTTGCCTAACTAAATCTACTCCAAATAAAAAAAGGAAAAAAATTTAAAATTAAGACAAAATTGGCACAAACCAAACCTGATGAAAACCCGGTTCGAGAGAGAGCTTGACTCCGAGTTCCCCAACGCACGCCCAAACCCGCTGATCCGACCCGTAAAAGTAGTGGTAACGGTTGAGGCATCTGTCCATGATGGTCGCGAGCTCTGCCGCCAGCGGGTAGCTGATAGCGAATCCGCCACCGCCGAACGCCATGTCGTACGCATGCATCACATCCTGCTCCACGCTCTCCGAGTTCCCGCCGACGTACACCATCCGCCGGTGGTCGTACCGCCCTAGTACCGCCGCCAGATTCTCTGGGAAGAACACCGTGTCATCGTCACCCATCACGAACCACCTAACGTTCGGCAACCCGATCCGGAATAGGTCCACCACCACCCGCGCTATCCTGACCGCCGAATCCGACCCGGCCGTGCGCCGGAAGCGCCGCCACTCCGACGAGACCCGGTGCCCCATTCCGGGCCTGGTTGTCCCTCCCGGATCCTTCTCAAGGAATACGAACCCGCGGCTGAACCCCGGTTTCCACCATAGATCCGAGTAGACTGCCCGGTTCAACCAGGTTCCGGTAGAGCCGCCTATGCCGTACGCGATGTGGGAGATGTTGGTGGGGGAATTGTCGGAGTTCATGCGAGCCATATACAGGGCCGGGTCGGGGAGGTCTGGCCATCGGAAGAAATCGGGTCGGGTCGCGCCGTAGATGGCGGAGTATAGGGCGATGGTGACGGATAGGATTAAGATGACGGTGACGGAAGCCTTTAACGATGTCATTAGCGCGTCTCGACTCTTGTGTTTGGGTATCAATTTCATTGCTCTAAACGGGTCCTGACCCGGAATTTCCGAGGCAGTGCACATGTTTTACAAGAATGAGAAATACAAAAGGATATAGTATTTGTAGAGTCACGGAATTGAGCAGAAGATGTGCGAGGAAAACAACATATCGCGTTTATTGCATTTCGCGAGGTTGGTTTTGAGTTGTTGTTTTTTCGAGTGAAATTCACATGGGGTGTCCCTCGTACATGCCTTCAGGGAAATAGAGAGAAGTTGACGGTGATGTTCGGTAAGGAAGAGATAGTGCAGAAAACATATGGCAGTGGTGAAATAAATGGGTGAGATGGGGATAGGATGGGTTGGGGAAGACGAAGACGAAGACTGAAGAGAAGAAGAGAGTAGTGGTGGTAGACTGGTAGTGGAGCGGAGTTGACGCTATTTCAGACAGTTTTGAGTTTTGACGTGTCTGTATCTCTATCACTCTATTTATTTATGTTTGATGTTTCCTCGTATTCAATTACTTATCAACTTCCTCTTCATATTTTTATCCAAATTTAACTAATTATTCTACCCTAAATAAAATATATATAAACTAATTATTGCGTCTACAAAATAAATGATGAATTATAATTATATAAATCAGATTTTGCTTTAGATTCACAATATACGTACGAATTTGGATGAGTGTTCTGTATCGAATCCAATATATATGTACCAAAGATTCACAAATAATGTAATAAATGATTTAAAATGGGGTTAATTGCTCTAAAGGTTAGTTGCCCTGAGTACATGGCAAATAAACGCAGCATTTTACACCCATACAAATATTATAAAGGTATCGTTAACATTGAGGATAGTAGTAATAGTATATATATTGCTATTTAATCGCTTATTGTGCAAGGACATGAGTACATCCCATTCTTATCATAACTAATGACATCACAATATTTTCATATCATTTAATTAATTTTCCACATCTAATTAGTGAAGACCTATTGAAGATATAATTTGTGGAAATATTTAAATGCTTAATTTACAAGTAATTAATCAGCAATTAATACTTGTCCTTATTGAAATTAAATTCAGATGTTATTACTTACCCTGAAACATCCCATTTATCTATGCAACTAGATAATAAGAAATATGTTATCGATCGAAAATCATTTAAATAAAAATTTTAAAGCTTTAGTTTTGCACCACAATTTCATATGGATGTTCAAGAGTTAGTGGTGGACCTAGAATAACAAGACTCTTTTATGTTTGTCCTCTCTGTAAACGTCATGCAAGTGTGAAGATTACAAAATGCATGAGTGATTTTTCATAAATTTGTGGTTAATTTGGAGCTGTCATATTCAAAGACGATTTAGAAATGTAGTAATAATTAAATTCAAGCACATCTAAATGCCTTATGGGATTTTACTTATGGGATTTTTACTAATGAATTAAATCCATAATTAAGTTGTTCATTTAATGGAAATTACATATATAGAATTGTAACGGATAAATAAAATTAATGCCTACTTAAACATCAGTCACAAAATCAGAAAGTAAGTCAAATTCTCGAAATTCTGTGAATGAGAACAAAAAATAAATACAAAATTGAATTTTGACCATCTTATGAAAAATGCAAGGAAAGAAAGTTTAATGTTTGTCCCAGACCAGACTGTTTTAATTTACAAGGAACAACCTTTTTCTTAGTACTTTTTTTATTTATTTATAGTATTATTTTATTTTCTTTATATTTATGTATTTTGCTTCGTAAATCGATACGATCGAAAAACTTTGATGTTGTCGATGTCTTTTTGGATCATGAGACGATATTTTTTTTGGAAAAATTGGTAGAAACGAGATAATAGCTGTTATTGTAGTTGTACTTATTTGTCATGGGAGAAATTGGACGTTGGGCGTGAGAATTGGGACATAACGAGGACAACACACATTGCTTTTTGTCGACCTATACAACAAAACAAACTCAAAAACAAACAAATGCAATTTTAATTTTGATTTTGATTTTGATTTAATGGTGGAATGGAAGTGCCAATAGCACCAATGTCATGTAGATTTGCAGATTTTTTCTCATCCTATAAAGGAAAAGAAGATCACCAGATAATGTAGCATAATTTTTTTTTTCTCAAATGGACTTTGACATGGTTTCTATTAGACTACGCGACGTGAACTAATTTGGGCCATCGTTTTCATATATATAGAGGAATTAGATTTGATAGATGTATTGGAATATTAATTAAGGTAGTCTTAGAAAGGCCCAACAACAAATGTATAAGATGAGCCGATAATTCACATGTACAATAATATTATAGATAAAATGTCGTGATATATTATTTATTTGTAGCAAGGGAAGTGGTGAGGAGTTTAAACATTGGGATTTTTATTAGGTGAAATATGATTATCTAGAATTAGTTTAAAATGAAACAATCAATCATTTATTCATCAAAATAAATATTAGATTAATTTAAATTATTTTTATTGCGAACACGTACATTTAATGTGTAATACTATTTATACTAAATGTAATATTTATTATTTGATGAGGTACCAAATAATAAATATGAGACCTACTTATATTAAAATTTGTCTAGTCCCCAAAATCGTTATTTTATCATGTCTCTTCTTCCCATCAGAGAACAAATTACAGAGAAGGAAGAATACTGCATTATTGGAAGACCAACACGAATGTCTTCAACATTCAATTGACTATGACAGCTTCATGTTCATTCTTCCACTGTTAATTTATTGTTCTCGAATGATTATTATCGAGTAATTAATATAGCATTTATGATTCAATGCCCTAATTATGAATTTAATTCCTCCAAAATCATTTTATAATCAAGCAAAATAAACTCCCCTAAAAGTAGTAATTAGATTTTCAGGATAAAATCTGTTGTGTAGAAGGACATTGAAAGAGAACTTTTTTAATATGCTCTTTCTTTATTATAAAGGTAACGACGTAACTCTGTTGTAGAACAATACAAAAGGAATACGTTGAAAAAAATAATTAAAAAATAGTAGCAAGTACGTGGGAATGGAAATTGGAATTGTAGTTTATGCATGTAAACGGTAGTGCCGCTTAGGATCCACGTCAGTATGAGGACGCGTGTCGGACTGTAAGCATCATTCACATGTTATAATTAAAACCGTCCATCGACGTTGACATGCTGTGTGGTCCCCATACGTGTTTCAATCCCCATTCCATACATTTATCACCTACAACTTGCAATTTAACTCTGCACTTTTATATATACCTCCATTACAGTTTTATTCATATTTTGCATGCTTCAAAATATTACTTTCAAAGTATATGTTGGTAAAATTGCCACAAGGAGTGCTATTCAACAATTCTGAAGATCAAACTTGGTTTTCTGAAAAATATTTGATAATGAAAATTTAATTATTTAATCGTAGTTAGTGAACCTAGAATATATATACATGTGGAAATAAATTGAAAGCTTTTCGATAACAAACGATTTAATAAGTTGAACTCGTCAATATTTATAGGATTCGTTTGAATGTACGTTAAAAATGAATAATTTGTCATGCAAAGGAACAAGAAGATGTGAGAATAAAATATACTCTCTCTGTCCTATAAAAGTGGCCACGTTTAATCAAAAATTTCTAGCAGATTTAATCAAATGTGGTCAATTTTAGTGGGTGAGAGGGAATAGAAGGCCAAGTGTGAGAAAAACACGATCTCGCCACGTGGTGCCCATCCTCGTAGAAAGCCAACAGCTTTTACTTCCCCTAAGAAAGAAAAATTGCCGCAAAAAAGCGAATAACAGACAGACAGCCACATGCGTGTCAGTAAAGGAAGTATCCCATTGTGGTGTTCTCTCATTGGTCCACGTATCTCGCTTGTCATCGCCCTCGACACGTGTTGAAACATCGACGGCCTCGATCTCTATTCTCGCACTCAGCGTTTCTACGTCACACCAACTGCATTTTCCCTCTCTGCCCTAGACGGTGACGGGCAGCTGCCCGCCCAATCAACAACTTGTATAATGCGCTCGCTCTTTTATTCTTTTGCCTCCTCTGCTTTCTTATTTTCATATCTTCCATCTTCTTTCTTTCTTTCGTTGTGATCTTTGAGTTTCGAAGAATTTTATTTTGATTTTTGATTGGTATGGATGGCTGGAATGTGTTGCGAAGTTAATCTTGCTGAGACGAAGACGACTGCTCCCGTTGAGCCCACCTCGAGGTCCGCTAGGAGGAGAAGGATGGAAATCCATCAATTCAATTTCGTACCAACCGATTCTGCGGTGGCGCCGCCGCTACAAGGTCGCTTGAAGAGGAAGCGCCACAGATTGGATGCCGCTGCCGTTGTTCCAGTTTTACCCCCTAGAGAGCGCGAAAACGCCGCTCAGAGCTGTGAAGCTAAGCGTGAAGAGGTTGAGAAGGTTCCGACTACAAAGGTGGAGCCGGAGGCTAAGCACCTGCGTGTATCGAACCCGCCGTCGTCGGTGGTGGCAAATGAAGTTGATATGGCTACGGAATATCCCAAGTTCGGGATGACTTCCGTTTGTGGTCGGAGAAGAGATATGGAAGACGCTGTTGCCATTCGCCCATTTTTTTCCGATTCAGATCCTAGTTTTCCCAGCGGGATGCATTTCTTCGGCGTGTACGATGGCCATGGCTGCTCGCATGTGAGCTTCGTGTTCATGCTTAGATATCCTATTAATATTGAATAAATTAGGGGTAGGTGAGTGAATCTCATTTGTTTCAAACGATTAATTGTTGCAGGTGGCGATGAGGTGCAGAGATAGGATGCACGAAATCGTGAAAGACGAGCTCCAAACCGGAGAGTCGTCGTCGTGGGAGCGAACCATGTCCAAAAGCTTCTCCAAAATGGATAAGGAAGTAGGTGAATGTTGCAGCAATCGTGACGTTCACTGCATTTCGGCCTGCCGCTGCGAGCTCCGGACTCCTCAGTGTGACGCCGTCGGGTCCACCGCTGTCGTCGCCGTCGTCACTCCCGACAAGATCGTCGTCTCTAATTGCGGCGATTCCCGCGCCGTCCTCTGCCGGAACGGCGTTGCCATTCCTCTCTCCGTTGATCATAAGGTGCGATTAATTCCCAGCCCTGCCCTAGATTAACAATTAATATTCCCCAAATCCAAATCTAGTATTGGCCAACTATATCTATCTCTGATTTACTGTTAATTATTTGTTTGCAGCCGGACCGCCCTGATGAACTGAACCGGATCCAAGACGCCGGCGGCCGAGTCATTTTCTGGGATGGGCCTCGAGTTCTAGGAGTGCTGGCCATGTCCCGAGCAATTGGTAAGATCAATATTCTCAAAACTTTACCAGTGCATCCACAGTTATGAAATTCATTCTTAGATTGATAACTGAACTTGTTATATTTGATCAGGTGATAATTATTTGAAGCCGTACGTGATATCGGAACCGGAGGTGACGATCACGGAGAGGACGGCAGAGGACGAGTGCTTGATTCTGGCGAGCGACGGGCTTTGGGATGTGGTGTCGAACGAAACCGCGTGCGGGGTGGCGCGCATGTGCCTGCAGTCGCGGAAGCCGCCGTCGCCGCCGAGATCGCCGGGAAAAGACATAAGCGTGACGGCGGCAGGGGAGAGCTCCGACAAGGGATGCTCCGACGCATCAATTCTGTTGACCAAGCTCGCACTGGCCCGTCACAGCTCCGATAATGTGAGTGTAGTGGTGGTGGATTTGAGGAAGAAGAGCCCGTGAACTCCAAATGCAAATGCAATGGAGACGATGGCGATTCTCTTTTTCGTTTTCTGTTCCTTTTTTTTCTTTTTCCTTTTATTTTTAAATTATGTGTCATCGAAATTGAGAAAAAAGAAATAGAAGTAGGGGATTCAGGCAAGTGGCATATATTTAGGTATAATAGAAATATACGTGGTTAAAACTTAAATCAAATGGTATATATGAGTATGATCGATAAGATTTTCAGATTTATGTGTAATTGTGTAGTGCATAGTTTATTTATTTTAGTTCGTTCATGAATGTATCAACTACAAGCAGATCAATTCTGCTTTTGTCGAAATCAAATTGTTCAAATGTTTTATTTTATTTAAGGACAAAAGGTAAATAGACACAAATATGTCTTCACGTAGTGTATCATAATTTTTTTAATTATTCTATTAATATTATTTTTTTGGATAATAGGAAAAATTAAAGATTACACAAAAACCATTACATTAGTTTATGGAAATATTTAATTTTGTATCCCATTCTAATTGAATTTTCACTATTAATTTGATTACTCTTTCCAAAATGTTCATTAATTCCTAAAAAATATTTTATGGAAAAATATAATAGATTCAATAAATAAATGATAAAATCCCTTATTTTTTTTGGAAAATCTACAAAAAGAAATGCATTAGATATCATATGGTTAATAAATAAGGAAAAAGGTTCTTGAATAGGACGTCTTTTCAGGAGTGGCTCTCAAATTTTGAATTTGCAAGGAAAATATGTGATGGTTTTCGTAATAAATAAAAAATTAAGTTGTGTGTTAATTTAATGATAATATATTGATGTTCTAAATTCATATATTCTAAATAATATTTTTTGCTTGGAAAAGATGTTATGGTTTCGTCGTTATAAAAAAGATAAAATGTACGTAAATATATGAATTTTAAGTATATTCTTATTTTTTTTTATCAATATTACATATGTATCATGAATTTTAACAATAGCTCGATTTAAACATCAAGTTTAGTTTTTCAAATTGAAACTGGCGTGGCATTCATGTTGCTCAACGACACATGTCTCGCACCTTTAATAATTAATATGTTACGTTAATTTTAAATCAGATTCAGAATAATATGAAATTAATGTTAAGACTAGACTATTAGTAAAGATCGTGACATTTGAGATAAATTGATGCAAAATTGGATAACGAATTTTAGATAATTGATGCAAAACTAAACAATTGTTTTTGCAATAGACTCTAACTTGCCGGTGGATAGTTTTGGCTTTAATTTTTATTTTTGGATCCATCAAGTTAATTATCAAAATTAATATAGCTAGTTTTTTATAACAGAAGTTCGTTGAAAATTTTTCGAACATATTATTGATAATATCATGTTGATTTAACTCGAGCACTTAAACACGTGGCATGAATAAAAGAATAAATTTAAATTCATTATATATATATATATATATATATATAAGAAAATTACGTAATATAATTTTAAACTCTTAACTATATCATATGTCATCAGTATAAAGCATATAATATATACGTCTATCTGTCACATTAATAATAATTTTAATATAGATTGATTTTTGTATAATACACACTTTCTAAATTTCTCACGTATTAATCATTAAACAATTTTGGTCAAAATTGATACATATTAATGCGGTCAAATGTCTCCCTAATAGTGAATCCACGTGTTAACCAAACAATATCCACCATTTTTGTATTAATTTAATTTCCCATGTTTAACCAACTTATTATTATGATTACCAGTAGATCGAAGTTGTGTTGTCGGACATATAAATCTCTAAATTTTGTCGAACAAAATTAATATGTCGACATGTAAAAATACTCGTAGTTCAAATTACAGGTAATAAACACTCAAAAAAAATACTAAATACATATAAATCTCTAAATTTTGGCTTTTTATGAATTTTGCATTCTTATTATTTTGCACTTCATATTTTATTGTTTCATGTTTTTCACTCATTTATATTTTGCATTATATTATTTTGAACTTCACATTTTACATTTTACATTTTACACTTCATATTTTGTAGTATTTCCGTATTTTGCACTCATACTAAATTATCCTCACATACCTTGCACTCAATATGTTGCGCCTAACCCCCTATTTTTCACTCCTACCAAATTACTCACATTTTGCACTCCTATGAATTACTCAGATATTTTGTGCCAATATATCTTGCACTCGACTCTATTTTGCACCGTT
This sequence comes from Leonotis leonurus, assembly GCA_026898415.1. Lineage (NCBI taxonomy): Eukaryota > Viridiplantae > Streptophyta > Magnoliopsida > Lamiales > Lamiaceae > Leonotis > Leonotis leonurus. The sequence continues at coordinate 108,111 of JAPKLX010000183.1, forward strand.
CATATGTTAGACATGTTCCATCATTTGCAGACGTATTATTTGTAGAGTATTAAAAAAATATAATTTGTAGGATATTATTGTATTTCTATTATAAAATGAACATATTTTTCATATATTTTAACAAATGAATGTGTTACAATACACCTGCGTATACATTTTATGGAGATGTTATAATCAAGTTACTCCGTTATTAACGATCAGAATGTGAAATTTTGGAGTTGACAACGGACACGTATAAATATATGGGGGCCCCACTTTGATATGGAATCTGCATTTCTGGATTTTTTTCCTTTTTATTAACATCATGAGAGTGACTCATAATTAAAAAAGGAGGCTAGAACAAGTAAGAATAATCAATATACATAGGCTGAGTAGGATTAGGTGGGTGGACGTGGACCCTCATCATCTATTACGTGGATCCATCAATCTTGACACGTTTCCATAATACAAAGGGACACAATCCTACCTGTTGCCAATCCCTACGCTTCCAATAATTTTCGGAAAGGATATTTTTTTTAGGGCTTCCAAGTATGATTTAAAGTAGAATATATTAATTAAGTAGTATTTTGTGAGATTATATATAAAATAGAAAAATACTAAGAATAAGCTCGAAATTATATTGTTTTGACTTTCAATATTACATTGAAGGTTTTTGGATAATAGATACGTGCAAGGTGTGTTAATATATAAAAGGTGAATACAAATAAACAATGGGAGGTGAACAAACCTTTCCAGCTTGCTAGATTTGTTAAGATTTAGTCATAGATTTGCATAGAGATGATATTATTTACACATCTAATGTGATTAATATAGTATACATATAGATATACTAAGGTCGAATTTAGAAAGTGGAGTGGGAGTGGGATGATTACTGATAGATGCAAATGATGTACAGTTATTATAGTATACACTTTATACTAGTATTATTTGAAATTATTTGATGATTAAGTACTTGATACACAAGACTTAAGTACTTGATGCGCGTACAATTACTTTAAACTGAAACCCAAGTGGAAATAATTAAGAGAATACAAGAACGAAATAACAGGAACAAATGAAATATAAATGTGAAAAGAAAACGAAAAAAAAAAAACAAAAAAAAAAGACAAAGTGAATTCGGACATATATGTTCAAGTTTTACCTATATTACAACGAAGTATAGCCAATGCAATGCAAATGTGCAAAAATCACTGATTCTGAGAAAAGCAAACCTCTTTTATACCATTCACCATAGAGAAAATTCTTCGTGCTGTTAGTTGCTGCACCCATGGTCCGGACCCAGCATGTACAATCACTACCTATCATCTGTGAAAATCTCACTTCCTCAGGCACGGATGAGGCGCTTATCACACGTCAAGATCCTATAACTGGCATGAGGTCCTTCCGAAGTGTCCCTCATCGCTACATGCCAACCTAAAGCAGTTCCGATCTCTTGAAGTTCATCCATAATAGCGAGGGATTCTCGAATGTACACACGTCCACCAGGCCTCAGAATTCTATCCATCTCAAGCATGATGCTAGAGATATTGCATCTGATCATAAGAACAAAAAAGATACATGTGACATTATGTTCTATATCAAATAAAACTACTACCTAAGTCAAAGACCGTTCTTACAGAATAGTACAAGTCTAAATCTTAAAAGATCCTCGAACGAACATCGAGAAAATTAGTATCTTAACAGAAGATAAGAAAAATACAAAAGAAAATAAAATTAGGGACTACCTTTTTTGTTCAATTGAGAAAAGTCCAGCAGCATGAATTAAGTCGTAGGTCCTTGGATATGTATCAAATGGTTCACACCTGAAAAGTTCCATACATTGTTTGCAAATGTCTGTTAGCATGCTTATTAAAACAAAATTGGGAGCGATAAACTAGTTTATAGATTCGTATATTTGTGCACATCTTCACAATCAACTTCCGGATACAATAAATGGTTGATGATTCATGTAACTTTCACATTTAACTCAAAGTATGTTATTTTTTGTTTAATTACATAACATAATTACATAGTCAAGAAATCATTAAGTTCATACCAGTCATGCATAACCCCGATAAGACCACGATCATATATGACAGGCAATGTATTAGGTCCGCTAACAGGGACAACATTGAGCACCCAGCAATCCAGCTTGTTTTCAATTAATGCTGCTGCAAAACTGCATTAAGTTGAGGAATTAGTGATTTCTTAAGAGACAGCACAAAGACATGGCTAGAAACTACAAAGTGCAGAAAACTCACCCTCCAAAGCCTGCTTTCATGTCCAATACATTCCTAAGTTTGAATTTTCCCCAATGCAGTGCACGCACATAACCCTCGATAATTTCTTTCCAATATCTTGATTCTGCCCTGAAAAGTTCTTTTCTGGATATGTATGCATCAATTTGTACACTCTGAAGCCTATCTGGAGGAGCCTGCAAGCGCTCTGGCCAAGCCGTGATGTTTGACCCATATCCTTCCCCAGGTAAACGTGATATGCATGCCTTAAGATCAACATACCTGCAATGATTTTGTGAAATTCCTCCATAAAGCTCTTCTAGATAAACATATTATCATGAATCACATATATAAGAAGTGCCAAAATCAGTACTTATATTACAACATGTCTGAACATGCAAATTTGAATCTCTCTTGACATCAAATCCATGAATATTATAGAAGAAAAGCTTCTCACTAGTGGCTTCATTCAAGAGGTAAACATGCATAAATCTCGTTTTTATCCGTTATCACTCAAGTGCTCAAATTCAATATAAAAGATTACGAAGCATGGACAATCATGGAACTATCTGTCTTCATATCTCATTGAATAAAAAAAAAAAGTAAAAAAACTACAGATTCTTAGAACCTAGCATGCTGGGGAAAATAAAAATGTATCAACATTATTAAGGATTAAAGAGACCAGCATAACATATAAAACTATCACCAACAGACAGCAGATACCTTGGCTGGCATCGAGTTATAAAGTTTTCCTCGCAGAAGTGTATTAAATATATAAGACATGAACATCAGGATTACCATGTTCTTATAACAGCATGAATCGAAAAGTAAAGACCTACCAAACTTTGTCAGGATCATCATCAGGAGCACATAATGGTGGCATTGTTCCTTCTTCACGGCTCAGATAGCAGCTGTTATTTAAGGGTTTCTGCCATATGGCAATGTAACCCTCCTTCTTCACAAGTGTCCAACATAGCCGAGTTGTAAGATTAACCATCTCTGCAATTAGAAAAAAACTAGTTTTGATTAATGAAGAATCTCCATGCCTCCTTGGTTCTATTTGGGTGTCCAACCAAAACAAATATTACATGCAAGTGCGGAGCCTCCCTACAGCACTCATAGTGAAGAACTCAAAACAACACAGAAAATTAAACGAGTTTCAATGATTTGGAAATCATATGCTCTAGGCAAGTTTCAAGATATTACCATCCCACTGTTCTTCGAGGACTGCTTCATGTTTATAAACAGGCTGTGCCGCCCAAGTAAAATATCCACCTGCCCGGAGCATTCTATTTATCTCAAGTAGCAAAATCCCATCTACAGAACAGCACAGAGTAATAGAAGGCAACTGACTCAGTAAAGGTCATCTATCAATGGAAGTTCTGATTTTCAAAGCAAATGAATATAAACATTTTAAAATGAAAAAAAAAATCATCAAGAACCACATTTCATGTTTCAGCATTCAGCAATATAAATACAAGGTAGTATGCACACATCAGATACCATAATTATTAAGGAGAAACAAATCTCTAACCATGATATCCTCATCCAGGCAATGAATATCTGATGCAATATGAGGCAGGTTTATTGCTAGAAATACAGATTTAGATAATGTGGCAATGAAAAATGAAGTCCTTGAATAGTTCACCAGGAGAAGTACCCGATATAAATTACCAGACGCCCAAACATTAAACTTTCATCATTAAGACTGTTATAGTTCCCACAAATAAATAATATGTTCCAACTTCCAAGGACAAAATTCGCAGTTTTCAGCAAAAAAATAAAAATAAATAAATATATATATATATATAAATTCTGTCCTGATATTAGATGTGTTGAGAAGGAAATTTGCTCCAAAGAAACTAAAAGATACTGAAGAAACGATAGCATAGATATAAAATCATACCATCCCGAGTCCAGTTGATTCTACACCTGGAACAATGTATTAGATCAAATGCCTGACTCGGATAAAGCAAACGCCTCGTTGCAAATGCCGCAACCATTGCAGGCACGCCACGTTCAAGTGCAAATTGTATCTGGTTCTCATGAACATCTTTTGGGGCTACAGAGAGGGTGACCACATTTCGTGAAAGTAAATAAGCACCAAAGCTCGCAACACCACAGCCAACATCCAAAGCAACTCGAGTATGTCGACCAAATGCAATTTCAGGGAGCATCTACACAGTTTTAGTAAATCGTAAGTCATGACAAGCACTACACATTTCTTTTTAGTTCAAATTTTTAAAGCTACACTTATAATTCGTAAGAACATAAACCTTTTCAATTTGATCCAAATACTTATCAGCTCCATGAATGAACTGTGTCCCACCTCCTGGAAATTTAAATTTGTCCTTGTCAATGGAGATCCAATTCTGGCCACCCTTGTCCTCAGCCAAGCGAGCATGAGGAACATTGCTAAACCAAACCTGCATAAGATATACCAAAATATAATTCAACTGTGCATGATTGTAATTCAAACTTGTAACTTTGCCGTGCTCCAACATAAATTCTCAATGCCAATTCCACCCAACAACCCCAGAAAGAGAAAAAAAATCCAAGCTTCCTAGTATTAGCTTAGGTGTCCAGCTTTCTCCAGAATCACTGCTCTCAGATATATCAATTATTAGGGAATTTTCAGTTTACAGTTGAATGACAACCCTAGTCATATAATCTGGTTATCCCAATTCCCAACTTCAAGAATATGATAAAAGTACCATAATCGAAAATAACAAAGTCCTAAATTCCTAGATCTGATGCTTTAAACTAAAACGGTTGATTCAAGCAATGGGAAATGTTACCTCATCACGGCTTCTGGGCCACGGAATCGGGGTCCGGTAACCTTTAGGAGCAGGGACCAAACAATTCAAGCCCTTTCCCTCTTCAGGACAATGCCGCTCGAATCTCTCCCCTTTCTCCGTAGAACTCAACTGCTTAATAGCCTCCTCGTTGTCTAAACAAGGTATATGCTCCCTCATACTCGCCGGACACAACGGGAACTTTTTAACCCTGACCCTGACTTTATCCCCCTTCCCATCATTCTCCAAACCCTCACTCTCATTCGTTTTCGACCAATTCTCCACCAATTCAGGATCATAGTCCCCCACCTCAAAATTATCCGTCATTTTTCCACTCCCGTCCACCACCCCCATCCACTTTAATGCCGGTGGAGGCGGGGGCGGCGGAGGAGGAGGACTCGCTGCTTGCTGTGGCTCAATCTGGCTATAAAGCGGCGGCGGCGATGAGTCGGTGTCGTTTATGACTGATGAGACATCAAAGGTTTTGTTGAAGTTTGGCGATAGAGCAACGGCGGCGGCAGAGGGATTCGTTTGGGCTTCCGAATTCTGTTGAGAGGAGAAGAAAATTAGCTGCTGCGCCGAGCCGTCCGAGAAATGCTTGCCCAAGTAAAAGAAAATCACTGAAATCAGTAGAAATCCTGAAATTCTGATGAGCGCGACCGATTTGCAGAGATCGGAAATTCCGCCGCCACTGATCCCCTTCATCATGGGCAAATCACCAGATCCCAACTCTCTGCGGGAGTGTCGGTGGATGCGTGACAGAGATAAGCTGTGAGAGAAAAATAGTACAAGAAGAAGAAGAAATGCGGATGAATTATAGTAGGAGTTGGAAAGGAAAACAAGGGAAAGAATAGTGAGAAAGAAGTGAAGTGAAAGAGACGGCGCTCTGGCATCGAGGGAGGGAGGGAAGTGGGATGAGAAGCGAGTGATAGCCAGAGGAGCGTCGTAATTTGGTGCTTTCTAATTTCTATTATTAAATGAAAATTTAAATTACACGTTTATCTATCTATTTTGCATTTAATCTATTGCTCTAATATTCTTCCTATATTATACTGATTTAGGTATTGTTGACGAATAAAGAAAAGTAAGAGAATTTTTTTTTCCCCTCAAATTATTATTTGCTCATTGTGTTAAAGAAATACCTCATAATACAAGACTTTCATGTTTAAATAAACTTTAATTTCCTACCTAATAAGAATTCTTAAATAAAATTAACACTATTTTGGCACCCACATAAATGAAACTTGTTGAAATGCATAAATTAGAATGTGTACTAATAAAAGCAATAGGTCATTTTTAGTTGGTGCTTAAGTAGCCTGTTTTGTCCGTCACAACAGAGGAAAAAGGTAGGCTTTTGAATTCGGAAATTGATAAAATCTGTTGTGGACAAAAAAGGAAAAAGAAATAGGAGAAACTGATGTGCGCAAAACGCGTGTATTTATTATGAATGAATCAAGCGTAATTTACACAATTTCATTTATATTTCCTTCCTTCAATGTACCATTTTCTTTTCTTTCAATTTTCTATTTATTCTGATGTATTAAATTACATTTGTACTACTTTCTTAGTTATTAATTTAAGTTTAAGATTATATTTTCACTTATAAATCGAGTTATGGTTTTGAAGTTGGATTTTGCAGTGCTATACAATGATTTTGTAATTATAATAACAAGATGTAAAAAAGAGAAGGCAAAAAAGTTTTTTGCTGTACATAATGTTCTGTAGTTTGCTCACTAATATGTTATTCTCTTTGTCTGAGAAAAGAGTTTTGAATGTGAACGACACTAATTTTAAGAATGATGTTGGATCCGGGTGATGGGCTTGTGATGGATTTAAACAATACTCAAATAACAATTTGTACTATATTAATAAGCCTCATATTGTGCCGGAATGATATTTCCTACCGATTTATGTCATTCTTAGTAGTATACCTGACAAATCGGGAGGTGTAGCCGCAATAGCATTAATTTTTATATGTCTGTTGGCTTTACCGTTTTTTAAAAATATGTATGTACGTGGCTAATGAAGCCCGAGTTAAGTTAATGGGTAATTTTAAATACAGCCCATTTTTCTCTTACTATAACCCCTTATTTAACATAATAATAAAACTAATTATAACTTTACTATTATATCCTCATAACCCCAATTTATCATTTTTTTTAACTAAATAACAAAATAAACTAAAAATATAATCATATTTACATTCCCAAAACAAGAACACGTTAGATGTAGATGAAAAAAAAAGAAGAGAGAAGCAAAAAGAAATACAACATGTTCATCACTATATGCAATTTCTTTCTTATTCATTTATATTGACATATTATTTATTTTATCTTTCCAAAACATTCGTTAAAATTAAGTTGTCTCAATTCGATACTGTGGATGCGTTTTGAAGAGGCTATCAAGACTAGCTATAATTTAGGTATTTTTAACGAGAGATTGGTTAAGAGGATGATGCAAAAAATGTGTGTTTTTGATGAGTATTTTGATCATCTCCAAAAATAAATGGAGTCGAAGAGGGTGGAACAAAATTAATTAGAGAGAAATTCATGTCATCCTCCATGAAAGAATGTGAATGGCTGCTGCCTTAAGCAACTTTAGAAGCATATTCAGAAATTACAAAACCCTAAATATCTAATTAGGTAATAGAATATGTCTAAGAAATATAAATGATATTACAAAGATTACATTCTATTATTCCATCTACAATAAACAATATTACTACAAATTTCATAATTTTATAAGGAACTATAATTAATGTTGCAACACACTGGCTGCAAAATATAGAAAGAGTAACCAAAATAAGTTGGAGGTTATACGGATATAATTGTATATTCCTTATTAGTTTTGCACCAATTCTACAACTATCTGCGTATTTAATTTTATATTTTGTAAGATATTGTCATAATATATTATTATTTTAAAATTATATTTTAATAAAATTTAAAAATCTAATTTTATAATTAGCACGGGCCTCGATTTTGATTGAGCCGGATCAAGGGACGGGATTTTTCTCTGCAAATTCTTAAGAAGAAGTTTGCATGAGTTTGCTGCTGCTGCTGTTCACAAGGTTTTTGGCCCAAGCAACGCCTCGAACGAAGATGTAGCTGCATGCATGCTGCCACTATCTGCTACGAGGCCCTTGCACGTGGCGCAACCCCATATATGACACGTGTGCACGACCCCACAAGAAGATCACTACTCACAGCCATGATATGAATACACCCAAGCGGCAAGAGTCTAACACATAATATCTCGACAGCCATCTGTGAACTGTTTCTTCTTCTCCATAGCAAGACTGCACGCTTGGTTCTTGTATAAAGATTCATTTTTTATATATAAACACCGTATGTATATCTATGAATAATTGTTGCACTAAAGAAAGTGTTTAACGAAATTTTCGAATTCTTTCCATGTTGTGAGTTGGAAGCACACTATTAAATGGATGATGATTCGTTACTCTAGTTTTGAGAATCTTTATAATAATTGTCATAGAATCTGGATGGAATTTAGCCAAGATCACATTGACTTTATGGTCGACTCTTCTAAACTAATAAAGTAAATATATATTAATTCTTTAATTTATTCTCTCGTGATGAAGTAATCGAAATCTCAACATCTTAATATGCGTGAGTGCATGCGTTGGGTTAAGTTCTATAACATGTAATGACGACGACAACGCTTGAACCCCTACCCCACTACTTATATTTTCTCTTAGTGGTGTTCTTCCAGTGTCAAGTGGGGTCGTTTGTCATAATGCATTAATCGAACCGTATACTTCTTCTATTGCTAACTAATATATATATCCACCACCATTTCTGTTTTCGTTTTCTCAAGTTATTCACATGTGAAATTCATCATCCACATTTTTCCACTTCTGGAAATCTCCCTCTCTCTTTCCTCACACTTTCTTCTTAAATCACAGACTAATCACATGTGAAGAGAATCAAACACCCCTCTATATTATTACAAGATTCCAAACAACAACAATGATACTAACCATCTTGGCTTGCTCTTGAAAAAAAAAAAAAAAAGAGAAACTTTTTGCCTTGATGGCTCTAAAATCCGAGCTTTTCTTGATTCATCTACTTCTGTTTCTTTCAAGCTCGGCTTTTTCTCAGGCTGATGAGTTCATTTTCAATGGTTTCAGAGATGCAGGCACAAAAATTAATCTCAACGGCGTTGCTGAGATTGAGCACAAGGGTGTGCTCAGGCTCACAAATCAAAACCCAAGATTTGTGGGGCATGCTTTCTATGCAAACCCAATCAAGTTCAAGAATTCAACAAATGGTAAAGCTTTCTCCTTTTCAACAGCTTTTGCTTTCGCCATAGTTCCCGAGTATAAGAAATTGGGTGGCCATGGATTTGCTTTTGCAATTGCTAAATCAAAAGAACTGATTGGGGCTCTTCCGAGTCAGTATTTAGGGCTCATGAACGATAGCGATGTCGGGAAATTCTCAAACCATTTAGTTGCAGTTGAATTTGATACGGTGCCGGATATTCAATTTGGGGATATTAATGATAATCATGTTGGTATTGATCTCAATAGTATGGTCTCAAATGCTTCTGTTCATGCTAGCTGTTTCAATAGGGATAACTCTAGAAAGGAAGGGATTAGACTCCAGAGTGGTAGGAGGATTCAAGCATGGATTGATTATGATTCTAGTGTTGGGAGATTAGATGTCACACTCTCTCTTTCATCATCAAAACCTAGTGTTCCAATTCTTTCATTTCCTGTAGATCTTTCCCCAATTCTATTGCAGTATATGTATGTGGGCTTCTCTGCTTCAACAGGGTTGCTTGCTAGTTCGCATTATATTTCAGGATGGAGTTTCATGATGAATGGGCAAGCACAGTCCCTTAAACTATCCTCGCTCCCTGCAATTCCTGGTCCAAAATCGAACCGATTATGGCTAGCTTTAGGTGCATCTTTGTGTGTGGTCGTTTTCTTGATTCTTGCAATTGGGACATCCTTGTATGTGTTCAAGAAAGTTAAGAATAGGGATGTGATTGAATTTTGGGAGCTTGATGTAGGGCCACATAGATTTTCATATAGGGAGCTCAAGAAAGCAACCGGTGGTTTTAGAGATAAAGAGCTTCTTGGTTTTGGTGGATTTGGTAGAGTTTATAAAGGAACATTGCCTAATTCTAATACTCAAGTAGCAGTTAAGCAGATTAACCACAAATCTAAGCAAGGTTTGCAAGAGTTTGTGACAGAAGTTGCGATTATTGGCCGCCTTAGGCATAGAAATCTGGTGCTTTTACAAGGTTGGTGTCGACATAGAAGTGATTTTTTGCTTGTTTATGACTTCATGCCTAATGGAAGTTTGGATAAATACATATATGATGAGCCTATAAGTATACTATCATGGGAGCAGAGGTTCAAGATCATCAAAGGCGTGGCTTCCGCACTTCTTTACTTGCATGAAGAATGGGAACAGACTGTGATTCACAGAGACATCAAAGCGGGGAACGTGCTGCTCGACTCTGAAATGAATGGCAGGCTGGGAGACTTTGGGCTTGCTAAGTTGTATGAGCATGGTGCAAATCCAAGCACCACGAAGGTGGTGGGCACGTTGGGATACTTAGCCCCTGAGCTAACCAAAACAGGCAAGCCCACCACAAGCTCGGATATGTATGCATTCGGTGCACTGCTTCTTGAAGTTGTGTGTGGGAGACGGCCTATTGAGGTGAAAGCCATGCCCGAAGAGCTGGTGTTGGTGGATTGGGTGTGGGATAAGTGGAAACAAGGTTACATTCTTGATGTTGTTGATTCAAGATTGAAAGAGTATGATGAGATTGAGGTAATCCTTGTGATTAAGCTGGGATTAATGTGCTCGAACAACAGCCCTGGTAGGAGGCCTAGCACGAGGGAGGTCGTTAGGTATTTGGGAGGCGAAGCCCCACTGCCTCGAGAGATTGCACCACCTGATGAATCTGGTAGCATGAAGGTCAAGAATGGAGGGCGAATCAGCCCCAGATTCGAGGACTACCCTCATGATTCATACCCATCATCATCAAACTTAGAGAACGTTAGCACGTGCTCGTCGACTTTTGATGGTGAAGGGGACACCGACCTTGAACCTGGTTCTTCGTCTTCCCTATAATCTGTTTTGTAGTACTGATATGTATATTTTGTTTTAGTTTGATTAGAGTTGTTATCGGTTTCCAACTTGAAAGATATCATGGGCTTATATCTCTCTGTATATAAATTTTTGTTGAACTTCAGCCATTGGTTTTCTTCATTTTGTTTAGAGGTGAACTAAGTTTGCCAGTCTGGATTTTTTGCTTTCCCTTTTCCATTATTAGAGTTGGTTAATTTGGATTTTCTTGAATTTAAAGTGTAGTGCATGTAACCTAACAGATAGTGCAGAATGTTAAGCAATATTATATACTTTTCAACAAACACTATTGATAGCACTACTGGGTAATGATGTTTCAGTATGCCTAACCTCATATACTGTAAAGCTGTGGCTCTCGTTATTGTGAAATTATTGTAGACACCAATGCAATGAGGTTATCTACTTAGGTTTCGATAAACCAGGCTAAAATGGAAAAGTTGGGCCAAGTTACCTTGAATTGTGAAGAACATTGTTTTACTACTAATACATTTTTTTACCAAAAAAGAATATGGTTTTACTAAATCTTTTAAACCAAAATGAATTTCATATGTTTTAAATTTCATCATAAAAGAAAAATCTTATATACTCAGGAAGCATAATATTTTTGTAGTTTAAAAAAAATAAAATATTTTTATAGTTTAAAGAGAGAGAAATTCATCAACCCTAAGAAAAGCCCTTTGATCCCGCCACCTCCCTCTGCCTATTTATTTATATTTTCTAAGTTTTGTAGTCATTGCACACCAGACGTTCGATTAAATGACATCAACCAGAAAACTTCACTGTTGATTTCAATGGAAAGCGAAACCACGCTGCAGCCTCTGAGGAGCATCATCCCATCTGCCCAAAACAACATTAACGCCAAATTCATAGTCCTCGATAAAGGGCGAGCAGGCGCAGATGGGCAGTACAAGACGTGCCTGGCCCTTGTCGCCGACGAGAGCGCCGCCGTGCACTTCCAGCTCTGGGGAGACGAGTGCGAGGCGGTGGAGGGCGGCGACATATTGGTTCTGAGGAACGGAATATTCTCCTACAGCCGCAACAATCTGGTGCTCAGAGCAGGCAAGAGAGGGAAGCTTGAGAAAGTGGGGGAATTCACAATGACCTTCGTCGAAACCCCTAATTTGAGTGAGATCCGTTGGGCGCCCGATCCACGCGCCGCCAATAAGTATGTGCAACAATCTGTGCTTTCCACTCATTCCCGTATTTTTGCTCCGCCGCATTAGCACGCATTCTAATTTTTGGGATTGAATAGTTGGTAATTAATTTGCAGTTCAGCGGCCAGATAATACTTTACTCGTATTAAATTTTCTTGCATTGTCATGGTGTCCGATTACAGAGTTATTATATGAATTAAATGATAGTTGAAAGATAATTTCAGCACCAAAATACAAAATACAAAATAGTCAAATAAGATAGTAAAAGAAAAATAATAATGAACTTATAATAGCTATAATAAACCAAAATAATAGCCACCCGTATAAAATTTGATAAATCTAAACACTTATGTCTAAATTACCCTACTTTAATTAATTAACTAATAAATATTACAAAAATGAAAATTTATAAATTAATTTTTAATATCACCATGCATTTTTATGACGTTTTTTAATTTATTTTATTTGTATGACATTATCTGAGTTATGACATTTAGTCTTACCAAATAAACCATGAACATCCTTCTATCTAAATTATGACATTTAGCATAATATATGGCTAGATTTTTCGTTTTTTAGTATTCTGAGTATGAATTCCGTTTGATATGTATGATATCATACTCTTCATACATATTTAGTAATATTTATACAATTTATGTATGAATCAGTAAAATCATACATTTCATACACAATATCTAATTTTTGATTGATAATTTTTTGTTGTTAGTGATGAGATTTCGATTTTGATTGTGAAAAAAAATTTGATGGTGGTATTGGTGGTGGTGGAATTTTGATTGTGAAATAAATTTTCGATTTTTAACATTTTGATTATGAATTGCGCTTGCTAAATATAATTCATACTCTTCATACCTATATAGTATTAAAAAATAGCTAAAATTAAAAAATAGCTAAAATTTATATAGTATTACGTCTTTCACTATCCTACGCAACTATTTTCTATAATTAACTCTAATTTTAGCTATTGCAGAAACTGTTGTATAAACAAACTGTCCGATCCACGCTCCGCCAATAAGCATGTAGTCATTTTTGAGTTAGAGATCGATTATGTTTTTCTCTACTTTTTTAGTTTTTCGTATAGAATAGTAAAGAGCCAATCTGGAATATATAGACTCAATCAAACAATACACAACCATGTTATATCTAATAGAGACGATCAAGTTATAAACAAAACTAGTGATATTATATCTTCTTTCAAATTATCAATCTAAATTTGGAAATGATAATATTATTTTTCTTTAGATCGACATGAATTGGGAAAAAATAATAAAATTATAATTTAGGTAGAGAGAAGAGATAAAAAAAAAAAAAGAGTAATTTAAAGAGTTATATTACACTTAACCATCGTTTTAAAAGAAAAATTATCTCTAAAAAGACATGGCTTAAATATAAAATACATTACTCTTCCAAATTCGTGAAGCTTGTAACGTGCAATTGCAAGACTGGTTCCTGCTAGGATTAGAATAGCGATCATTTATTTACTATGACGAGCAAATAAATAAAACTGAGTCTCAAAAACAAAAGCCTTTACTTTCATCTCTTAATTCTCTACAAATTCATTATTCCTCAATGGCTCAATCAATGTTTAAGCGCAGCATCAGCAGTGGAGTGGAGACCTACAATTACAAACTCGCCTCAAACTCAAATACGCGCTACTGATCAAATCGTATGGCGCAATACACGCAGCAATTTCTGAACAGCGTGCTCTCGCAGCGGGGGCCGTCGGCGCTGCCTTACGCCGAGGATTTGAAGTGGCACATACGGCAACATCTGATACAGCTGGTGGAGGCCTATCCCTCCTTGCAGCCCAAGACCGCCGTCTTCACCCACAACGACGGCCGCACCGTCAACCTCCTCCAAGCCGACGGAACCGTTCCGATGTCCTTCCAGGGCGTCACCTACAACATCCCTTGCATCGTCTGGCTCATGGAGTTTTATCCCCGCCACGCCCCCATCGTTTTCGTCAACCCCACGCGTGACATGATCATCAAACGCCCTCACCCCTTCGTCTCTCCCAACGGCGTCGTCTCCATCCCTTACATCCATACCTGGTTGTTCCCATCCTCCAATTTGGTAGAATTGGCGGGGGAACTAAGCCACTTTTTCGCACGCGACCCGCCGCTCTACTCGCAGCGTAAGCCGTCGACCCCTACCCCCAACCCTAACCCTAATTTGAATTCCGGTTATGGTAGCTTGAACTCGTTGTCGTCCCTGGGGTCTCCGGCGATACCGCCGAGGGAGTATTCGCCCTCGCCGACTCCGCCGCCACCGTATGGGAGTGGCAGGATAGAGGATCCGTCTGAGGTGTACAAAAGGACTGCGATAAATAAGCTCGTAGAGAATTTCAATGGTGATATAAGGGAGATGAGGATGGGGAGCGAGGGGCAGATGGAAGGTATGTTTGGGGTTCAGGCAGTGCTGCGGCAGCGCGAGGAGGAGCTGAGGCATGGGGTGAAGGAAATGCAGGACGAGAAGGAAGCGTTGGAACAGCAGCTGCAGATGGTTTTGATGAATACCGATGTTTTGGAGGGATGGTTGAGGGGTAATGATGGGAAATTGGAGGGTAATAAGGTTGACAGAGTTGATTTAGACGAGGCTTTCCAGCCATGTGATGCATTGTCGAAGCAGATGTTGGATAGTACAGCATCGGATATGGCTTTGGAGGATACTATATATGCACTGGATAAGGCCGTGCAAGAAGGGGCGATACCCTTTGATCAGTACTTGAAGACTGTGAGGCTTTTATCCCGGGAGCAGTTCTTTCATCGTGCTACATCTTCAAAGGTTAGGGCTGTTCAAATGCAGGCTCAGGTCGCTAGTATGGCTTCAAGGTCGTCACCACAATATGCTTTCTGATGAGGTATACTCTACAATTCAGGTATGGTGGTGGTGAAATGACTTGACGAATCATATTTTTTACGCTCTGCTACTGTTAGTTCATGTATACATTAGCATTAGACTTTTAAATTTGATGTTGGTAGAAAGCAGAACTTGCTTTGTTTTGTACCTACGAGACGGACCTGATTGGGCAATAATTTACATGTGCAGCTTAAGCAAACTGATATACCATACAAATATATTCATGTAATTTTTGTAGGATCACCTGTAGTCTTTCCATTGGTGTGTGGACATTGTGACTTTAAGGCACAGGGTGAAATTGAGCTGTCATTCAAAAGTTTTGGTGTTCTGGTCTTGTTGAATATGATGTCCTATAGCTCAGTACTATGTATATTGTACTGATTCAGACTAACTAGATTAATCTAATTCATTTTGGTTGGTTGTATGGGAACTGAATGCATAGACAATCGTATTTCTAAAAAGCAACATGTTAAGCTCTTGAGTGCATATAGTGTGATCTTATTCTTATATGTCAATTCTGACACAAGCAGACTCATCCATTGTCGTTTACATTTACTCATCATAAAGACGAGAAGCTGGTGACAAATGTGAGGGGATAATAAGGTTCTCTCTGGGCTGAGAGGTGGTGTGCTTGTATTTATAAGGAGACTACTTTTTGCATGCATCTCAATTCTCATATGTGCTATCACTAATATGAAAATTATGTTATTTCATTGGTATGGGCGACCTTATGTGCTTGTCAATATATCTTAGTTACCAACATGACCTTATATGCTCATTAATACATCTTAGTTTATATCATATTGCTATATAGTTTGTGATATTTCAATGAGTTTTATAAGTACTTAGTCAGGTATTGGTATCATATATAGGTCAATTTTAATCGAAAGTAAGGAGTCCCAAATCAGTAAGCAAGATCTCAACCATATTAATATATCTTACTCTGGTGATAATAATTACAGAATTAGTCTTGTGTCTTATATACAATTGAATAATAAAGTGTAAGAGCTTATTAGATATATAAGCTTAGCCAAACACTATGAGAATTTATTTCCTCCTTTCTTAGGCCTGCCTGCAGCCTGTTTCTGATGTTTATGTTCAGATTTACATATTCTAACAAACTATGAAAAGAAGTAAAGAAACAAGAATATGGTTTGAAGAATAAAGGAGGTGAAGCTTTTATTGATTGCAGTTCATGGAGCTATATATATGTATATATAGTTGAGAGAAAGGGTAGTTATTTTCCTAACTAACCCTATATTCTATGTGTACAATTGCCATAACTAAACTATTAATACAAAGTATTACACTCCCGTCCCCCGAAGTCAAGTTCACCTCGCCCATCTTGAATACCACCAGCAATCCATTGAGGGAATTTGCGTTAGCCAATTTCTATTTATTTTATATCGAATCCCCGGGCAAAGAATATGCCTCCTTCCGCTATGCTATAAAGGCATTTTGGAGAAATATAAAAATATCAAATAAAGCACGCTTTCTACTTCTTCTTTGTTTTGTTCCCAGACTTTCCTTCCTCTTCTTCCTTCGACTCTTTTCTTTCTTTTGCAACTTCCTCTTCCATCTTTTCTTTCATCCAGCTTGATTCTTCATATATTCTGATTTTTATATGAGAAAATGGTGCTGGCTATTCTGTGCCCCCGACTCCCCTACACCCTAGTCAAGAATTCAGTTTCACTGAAAAATCAAATATCAATGTAATGGTGTATCCCAATTTAAAAATTGCATGCATACTTCCCTTGTTGAGATGAGGGAAGAGTACATGGAGTCTGTCACGTTCTCCCCCTTAATACTCACGCACTAGATCCTCCTCTATTACCAATTAGGATGCCACTGCTTTTCCACTGTGTTATGGATGCAATCCATTACTAGAAAATCAATCACTATGGAGAGGAAGGATATCGATTACATGAACTAGCTTAATGGATCTTTCCTTGGGGAATTGTTACACTTGGTGAACTCCTTTGAAACTTCCTGAACTTCCTTGCAGCCCCCTACCATCATCATAGAATGAAACATTGATCTTTATTTTTCCAACTATGATGTCTATGATGTCTAAGGGAAGAAGGGTAAGAAGGTTTATAGTCATCGTTACTACGCTCACTTGCGTGGTTCAATTTTGCAAGTCACTAAATGCATGAATCTTGAAACACCATTAGCAAGGTGCAGTTTCATGTCCTATGCTTTATGGGGTACTGAATCTTATTCTTCTTTTTTTCTTTCCATATCTTGTCTGAGCAATTGATGTATTCATATTGTCTTTCTTTATGTTCCCCCAGTTATTCTTGAATTGTTTTATTTCGACACATAAATTAAGAAATGATGTAAAAGATAAAAATTGATAGTGCATACAAATTATAAGGACTTAGTTTTTGTTATTTCTTAAAATAAGCGAACAATAATGAGACAAGTCGAAAAGAGAAATGGCCCAACAATAGCAAAATAGAGGAAGTATTTTTTACGAGCTTAATGTTCGAATTGTAAAACCAATTAATAATGTAGCAATATCCTTTAATTTTATGCCATATTTTATTATTATAATATATTTAATTAAAAAAAATGTATTAATAGAAATGCAACGGATGCAATATTAAATAGAAAAGAGAGATCTTATAAAAGAAAAAAAAAAGCAAAGATATCAGATTGAGATGCCAAAGTCTTTCTTCCATTTTGCAATTTAGTTAGTCAAAATAGCACCATAATAAAAAGATTTTAACGAAAAAAGATAGCAGTTTATAAAATTTAAATTAAAATTTAATAATGTTGCTACCCAGGATCGAACTGGGGACCTTTTGCGTGTAAAGCAAACGTGATAACCACTACACCATAGCAACTAGTTGTTGATAAACTGAAACATTACATGTAATAACTGTATATTTCTCCTTAATGATCTGGGGACATTTTGCTTGCAACACCATAGCAACTTGTTTCTAATACTTTTGCAATTATAATTGCTTATGCTTGCTTGAAGTGTAGTTATTTTAACTTGATTAACTATTTATGAATTGTGGACAATATTGAAACATTAATTCCGTCTCAGACAAATAACTAATTCATCATTAGGTGAATACATGTACCAAACATTGAGATATATTAAAAATATTGATGTTTTCTTTTAATTTTTCTAAAGAAAAAAATTAGTGAAGTTATCGATGATGGAGAATTGGAGATGTTCGAGAGTACTGAAACAATAGCAGTTACATAAATAAAGATGACTTATTTACTACTGAACTAAGAACTACCATACATGTGCAAGAATAATATTACACACTAAACAACTTCAAGAGATATGTAAGTATTTGTAATAAGCATATATATCATGATCAGTACAAAGGAAACCAGAAGAATTCTATATATAAATATATATTAGAAAACCCAATTCATAGTTTCACTAAAAGAAGAAAAAAGTTATCCTTAATTCAAACTAAAAAATTAGAAGGGAAAAGAAAACAAACAGCTGGTGATTAGAAAAAAAAAATAATAATTGTAGAATACAATAAAAATAAAATAGAAATAGCAATATTTCTGGCAATGGCGATGGCGGTTGCTGGAGTCGAGGGTTGCAGCTAGCTCTAGGGTTTTGCATTCTGCTGCAAATAAATCAATGTCGATAAAGATTAAGGCTTTAATACATTCAATACTATTAATTCTTGGGAGCTAGCCCTTAAATCTCTGCAGGCTCTCTCTCTTTTTCATCCCTCTCTCTCATAATCCTCTCAAACACCCCATCAAGAGCAATATCAAAAGCATCCTTAAAATCTGGCGATGGCGATCCACCTCCATATATTATCCTAGGAATAATCTCAATCACTTTTTCCCTCTTTGTCTTTATCTCTTCTTTGTTATAGCTCTTCAAAACCTGCTCTATCACATCACTCCCATTCCTCACTTCCTCATTGTCTATGTAAACCGAGTAGCTCTCCGCTTCACCCGGCAAGAACCACTCGTACTGATCGTAGGCCGTTTCGTTCCAGAAAAAAACCGGCACCGAACCGGCTACCATGCAGTCGAAAACAGACCGCCTCGTACCGCTATCCCCTTTTGGCTGCAAGCAAAACTCCGACCCCAGAAATGACTCCAGTACCACCGAGTAATCAGCAGCGCAATGCGCCGCCACGCAATCCACTGCACGACACGGCACCGACTCGTTCGAGCAATAACTCAGCAGGAGTTGCCGGAAATCGTTGGTGTCGGACGGACGCGCCGCCCCCACGAATGTAAATAGGCTGGAGCGATTGTACTCACGCGCGAAGTCTTGCCAATTCTTGAGGGCGCCTCCGGTTGTGGGATGGAATCCGGTGGGGTAAGGCACGCCGATTTCTAGAGGGTCCCTCGGGAACTTCTCAATGATGAACCGTGTCACGTTCTGCATTTGGGGCGTGTTGAGATACTTGGAGCCCCAACCGTAGTCGGTTTGACGTCGGAAATCCCATGTGATTCGGCCCACCGCAGTAAAGTGATCGGAACCGCCGGATTTCTTCCAGTGCTTCTGCAGTTGGAGCCAGCGCAGCACTTGTTCGCAATGGTGGTCGCGCTTGGCGGTGTCGTTGACCCAAAGGTATTTCCCCACCGCCAGTCCGGCGTAGAAGGGAATGTAGAACGCCACCGCGGATTCTGGATCTAGGGTTCTGCATTTGTGCTGTAGAAGGCGGCGATGGAATATCAACTCGAGGGCGAATTGGTTGGTTCGGAACCATGATTTGGCCAGGTTCTCCGGCAGGAAGCGGCGGAGATCGGTGGCAGCGGCTCCAAGGCCGTGGTTAGGAGCGATGCCGCATTGCCAATTGTAAAGGTGTAGGTTGGTGCAGTCGTGTTGTAACAAGGCGTCGTTGAGAGTAGAAGGGAGATCGTAGACATAAAGTTTTCCGGCAGGGCAGTGTATGGAGTCGTAGACGGCGACAACGTGCGGTGAGAAGCGGACGACGGAGATAATAAAAGTGTGGATCAACAGAAATGCGACAATGATCCAACAATTTGGGAACAACAGATCATTTGTTGACCTTTTCCAATGGACCATACTTGATCGATCGATGACCTTTTCTCAGACTTGTTTTAGGAGGGAGATTTGAGAGAGAGCTGTATTTTATTTTTTGTCACTCACCATTTGACTTGAATGAAATAACTTATTATCATTAATTGATCACTCTTAGTTACTAGTATAAGATTATTATAACTAAAAAATTGATATTTTAACATCCTAATTATGAAAATCAATTGTAATAACTACGTATATATTAAGAAAATTGAATTGTTAATAATTAAAACCACCAGGACATCATTTTCTCTCATAACAATCTTTCAGAAGTTCAATATAATTATGGATGACATGAATGTTCTTAATTAGTGATAGAATTTGTCAAACGTGATAATGGGACGGATGGAATATTTGCGGTAAATTATAAATATAGATCACTAGTATAATTTAATACTATAATTTACAAAATGACCGTCTCCATCTATTCCTTTTACCATATTTGGTAATTTTCTTATTCAATCTTTTATTGGGTTGAATAAATAAGCTCACAATCTAAACGCAACCTAACTACCATTAGCTATGGCAAACAAATCACCAAATTCACTGATAGGATTAATGATTCTCTCACTTTTGTGTGTTTTACCTTTCATATAAATACATTTATTATTTAATTAATATTACTATTTATTAAAAAAGAATATATTATTATATAATGAATTACATTTAATATTTATTTGAAAAATAAAAATTTAAACAACTATTATACTTTATTTTTGAATTTATCAATTTCAAAAATTATTTAAAATTGACATTAAATATAAAAAAAGTAATTATATATATAAATATATATATATATATCTTATTTAAGTAGGATGAAGCCATAAACACGAAATTAATTTAAAATTATATAAATTGAAATTGAAAAAAATAGATAAAGAGATTATAATTTGGTTGTAGACATAAAATATTAATCACAAAATAAACACGGATTGGATTATACAAGGAAGGGGTGCCAATTGCCATCTATTTCAAACCACCTAAAAATTCTAATACATAAACACAGATTCACCTCCTAATCTCAATTCTCAACACCAAACTCCTAAATTCAATACTAAAAGAATTCTTGAAACCTCAAACTATGCGCCACACTCGGAAGAAACTAACCAATAAGTGGTTCTTCTACCTTTCTTTTTGGGTCTTTATCACTTTTCTTTACATCCATAAATTCATTTTCTCCCTCGGAATCTCCCGCTTTTCAACGCCAACCGCCGCCGTCTCCGACTGCCCCTCCGGCAGAGTTTACGTCTACGATCTCCCCTCAATATTCAATAACGACTTATTATTATTACACAACTGCACAGATCTCGACCCTTGGAATTCGCAATGCGGCATCGCCACCAACCACGGCCTCGGCGCCGCCGGCACCGAGCTCCGGCGTATCCTGCCGGAAAACCTCTCAAAATCATGGTTCCGAACCAACCAGTTCTCCTTAGAGTTGATATTCCATCACCGCATTCTGCAGCACAGATGCAGAACCCTAGAGGCGGAATCCGCTGCGGCGTTCTACATTCCGTTTTACGCTGGACTCGCAGTAGAGAAGTACTTATGGATCAACGACAGTAGCAAGCGCGACTTACCCTGCGAGATGCTGCTGCAGTGGATTCAACGGCAGAGCCACTGGAAGAAATCCAAGGGCTCTAATCACTTCATTACAGTAGGCCGAATCACATGGGATTTCCGGCGAGGCACCGACACGGGCTGGGGCTCTGCATTCTTTAACATGCCGGCCATGCAGAGAGTGAACCGCTTCATCATAGAGAAGGCCTTGTGGGACCATCGAGACATCGGTGTTCCTTACCCCACCGGATTCCATCCCGAAACCCTTCGAACTCTCAACAACTGGCAACACTTTGTGCGCGAGTATAACCGCTCGAGCTTATTCACATTCGTGGGGGCGGCGCGTGAACGGGTCAGCAACGACTTCCGGCAGCTCTTGCTGAGTTACTGCTGGAAGGAATCGTTATGGTGTCGTGCTGTAGACTGCGTGGCGGCACGGTGCTCGGCCAATTACTCGGTGATACTGGAATCGTTCCTAGGGTCGGAGTTTTGCTTGCAGCCGGCAGGGGATAGTGCTACGAGGAAGTCGGTTTTCGACTGCATGATTGCGGGAGCAGTGCCGGTGTTTTTCTGGAGCGAGACGGCCTACGGTCAGTACGAATGGTTCATGCCGGTGGAGGCGGAGAGCTACTCAGTTTACATAAAGCATGAGGAAGTGAGGAGAGGGAGTAGTGTAATAAAGGAAGTGTTGAAGAGGTATAGCAAAGAGGAGATAAGGAGAAAGAGGGAAAAAGTGATAGAGACAATTCCAAGGATAGTATATGGAGGTGGAATATTAGGATCACCAGATTTTCATGATGCCTTTCATATTGCTTTAGATGGTGTCTTAGAGAGGATTGCCAAAGACACCTATAAATGACTTCTTGCTCACAGATTTTTGGGTTCAAATAATCACATTTACTTTGTTAGAGACTGTAGTAGTTCTTTTATATATCCCTCTCTCTTCTCTGTTAAAAATGTTCATGATTAAAGTTTAACATATCAGTTGTTTATTTAGATATTTTTTGAATATTTATTGATATTTGTGTAAAAATTTGTATCATTATTAATGAGACAGGGAGATGTATATATCTTTTATTTTATTTTTCATCAATTCAATTTTTTAATGTTTTAGGATAATTTTTAATTCATGAAAGACTTTTGTGACGAAAGAACTACTAAATGAAAATTTGTCTCCATCACTTTTATCTCTTTATCATATGTCATCAGTTCAGAGATCAACGACTAAAAACTAATAATATTTCATCATCAATTTCAAAATTATGTCTAAAGAAAAAGTAATCCTCCCACACCCCCCAAAAAAGACAATACTGATCTTAAAGTAAAAAAGTTTTCCCCGTAAAAGAATGAATACTTGGCCAATGTGTGAAATATCGACCATAAAATTAATACTCACTTTCTAAGTAAAACTTTTGTGATGAAAAAGTAAGGAAATTACATCTTTTAAGGGAGAAAGTATTATATTTCTTTTTTACTTTATTAGACCAAGTGTGTTGTGTGGCATATACATATTTGGATTTATTATACTAGCTCATTCCTTAAAAAACGCATTATTTGATCCGACACATATTTTAATAAAATATTGTTTGCTTAAAAGTTAGTGGATATTGAAACCTACAAAAATGTATTATTAAATATTTTAATTGTAGAAAGTGAATATTGAGACCCACAAAAATGTATTATTAAGTGTTTTAAGAGTAAAGGTGCATGTTTTTAAGTGAAATAATGGTGGGACGATATCCAAAAATAGAAAGTGCATGTTTTTAAGGACTGGACGAAAATGACAAAAGGTGCATCTTTTTTAAGGAACGAAGAGAGTATTATATGACGTTGTCTCCTAATAATACATACGCAAACGGATTACTTATATTAATCGACATTTTCAACAAAATTGATCATCCGCTCACGTGGCGGGTGTTAATATGCACGCGAATGATGTGACATCCACATAGATAAATATTAAATTTTGAATAAGAAGTTTATTCATTTCCACTTTTCGATTATGATTTATCGCGATGATGTATCTTTACGACATCAGTCATATGCATGTTAAGTTGTGTTCATTGTCACGGTCATTGAGCCGTTTTATTTTTTCAAGATAACAATATGCGAGTATTGATGATAGTCAGTATAAATGGTCTAAAACTTTTATAGTGAATACTCCCAACATAGGAAGTAAAAGTAGTTAAAAGCCTAGAATTATAGGGATGGAAAGGGTAGGTAGCTAGGAAAAGTAGAAAGAAGCAAACCATAAAATGAAAAGCATGTGAATTTGCTTTCCTGCCCCTTCCCTTCATTCACTCACCAATCCATTCAGATTCAGTGCGCACCACTTTCTTTATAATGAATTTTCGCACTTCTCAATCCAAAATATTTTACTTGTGTTTTAGAATCACAACATTCCTAAATTGTAAATACTAGTGTATAAACACCATAAATTATTATTGCAATGTGAATGCACTTTCATTCATGGATGCAGAAGCAAAATTTATATGAAAACTAATTGAAAATAATCAAGTATAAGCAGCAAGCAGTTTAATCTGCATTGACCGATACTATCAACTTGTTTAGTTAGCAAGGTCAATAATGGAAGCTGCAGGCATAAATGGCCTAAAATAAGTCTTTAGAAGGGAATATTCCTTAATTAATTCGTGCTACTCAATACAATAGTAGTGATGTAACAAAAGGAAGAGTACAAAAAGTAAATGCCAAACATCAATATCAATATATATAGAGTGGAGATTATGGTAACACGATAAATCAAACGCATATAGTATACAAATTATTATTATTTTTTTTACTATTTTATATTAATTAAATATATAATTTAATTAATAAATTATAACCCAAAATTAAAAACTAATAAATTTTTAATTAAAATGTAAAATGTAAAATGTAGTGAGTGGAGAATGAGACCACAAAAAGTTAGATAATATTTAATGTATTGTGAGTGTATAATGAAATCCGCAAATTAATTAAATTGTTTTAATATAGTGAGTGAAGAAGTGATTATCAAAAATAAAAATACAAATGAAAATTTTTTTGATTGACGTACTAAAATAACAAAGTGAGAAGAAACTTGATTCACATATCTAATTATTTACTTATATACATAACATATAAGTGTGAGGACATTAAACCAGTCTGTTACGAGGTGACTGACATATAACATATGTGCTAATAACTAATATTAGCAACACTATTAATTTACGTTTAAAAATAAAATTCCAAGTATTTGAGTGCATCACAAAGTGACAAGTGTCGTGATATAGTTCGATTTAAGAACTGACATGTTATGAAATTTCATACAAATTATAAAGCAATTTCGTGATTTATCATAGGAAGGAATATCTATACATACATGTTAATAGTTGTCCACTTATGTAGCTTTTTACACTGTATTTCGCTAATACTTTCAATTAAGGAAATAGCTCCCTTCTTTTGTAAACGATCGAAATAGTCCTACTTTTATTGATCAT
Source organism: Leonotis leonurus (assembly GCA_026898415.1). Lineage (NCBI taxonomy): Eukaryota > Viridiplantae > Streptophyta > Magnoliopsida > Lamiales > Lamiaceae > Leonotis > Leonotis leonurus. The sequence continues at coordinate 133,361 of JAPKLX010000183.1, forward strand.
CACATAACTCACTTCATTGTCGTGGAATTTCATATTTATGGTTCCAAATTATTTGAAGCCTATAGAAAACGTAATTGATTAATGTTACTAACATACATAAATTCGAAATTTAAATCATTTCGAAAGAACAAAGCATAAGTTCCATTTAATTTGAATAATTTTCTTACTGAAAAATGCAGAATTCGAGGTAGATCCTATTAATCTTCCATTCCCAAGTAAAAAAGAAAAGAAAGAAAACCTTAATTTGCTATTAAGGAAACAGAGTCAAAAAGATTTGGTCATCAGATTTAGTAATAGAAAACCAACTTATTTTGTGCATCGATCTAAAAGGAAATTGGAATATTACATGAAGCGTCACCAAACACAACATAAATAATTAAGCATTATTTCAACAATCTGACACGTGTCTGCATTATTGTCGTTGATCAAAAGCCAACACTCCATACCATATTTGCCCCTGCTTTTTGAATGTATTACATAACATGACCTCGATTCTTTATAATTCTCAATTCTTGGTCGCTCTTACTTCTTTTCGTTTCTGGGTTACCCAACGCTTGGTCGGTCCCCTTCTCTCTCTCGACCTCTCTCCGTTCCGGTCCTCCGCCTCCAATGTTTTCTCTCTCTTCTTGATTTCGTGAGAGAGAAAGGGTCCCGTCCTTTCAGATCTGAAATCGGATTCTTTCTTTCTGAATATCCAACTTTTTCCTGCGCAAATCCATGTCTTCAACCTACTGGTGCTACAGATGCAACCGCTTCGTGAGGGTTTGGACTCAAGATTCCGTCAGTTGCCCAGATTGCAACAGTGGATTCGTTGAGGAAATTGATACTCCCACTAGATCTTCGCTCTCCGACTCCCGCCGCCGCCGCTTCCCAGCTGCCGCCATGTATATGATGCGAACGCCCGATTCGGGCCCCGGTTCTGGGTTGGGCTCCGCTACAGGCGCGAGCCCTAGGCTGAGGAGGAGCCGCAGGAATGGGGGCGATCGATCGCCGTTTAATCCTGTTATTGTTCTTCGAGGGCCGAATGATGGCGGTGGTGGAGCTGCCGCCGGAGGAGGGTTTGAATTGTTCTACGACGACGGTGCGGGATCTGGTTTACGACCGTTGCCAGCTAGTATGTCGGAGTTCTTGCTGGGTTCTGGTTTCGATAGGTTACTGGATCAATTAGCTCAAATTGAGACGAATGGGATTGGGAGAATCGACAGTAATCCTCCTGCATCAAAGGCTGCCATCGAGTCAATGCCAACGATAGATATCTCGGACGAACACGTAGCTGTTGAATCGCATTGTGCTGTCTGCAAAGAGGCTTTTGAAGTGGGGAGTGAGGCTCGAGAGATGCCCTGCAAGCATTTATACCACCAAGAGTGCATCTTACCGTGGCTATCGCTAAAAAATTCATGCCCGGTGTGTAGACACGAGCTGCCCTCTGACAACGAGAATGTTAGCGGTGGTCAGGATTTGAATGAAGGGAATAGAGCGAATGACGCAGGGAACGACGACGAGACGCTTGGCTTGACGATATGGAGATTACCAGGAGGTGGGTTTGCTGTGGGGAGGTTTTCCGGAGGGAGGAGAGGCGGGGAGAGGGAGTTGCCGGTGGTTTACACAGAGATGGACGGCGCTTTCAATAACAATGGGGCGCCAAGGAGGATTACCTGGGGTTCCAGAGGTAGTACATCGAGGGAGAGGGGTGGACTGAGGAGAATCATAAATCGTTTGTTTGTGTGTTTTGGGAGAGGTGGATCCTCCACTTCTACTTCTAGCTCTGAGTCTAGGATGGGTCGAAGAAGTGGGAGTGGGTCGTTATCGTCAGTTGTTAGTTCTGCTTCGATACAACGTAGAGGATGGGTTTTTGAGGGTAATGATGGGAGTGAAAGGAGATGGTGAATTTTCAGGTGGGGCTCCAAAACTTCGAATTCCCAATGCTCTAATGGTGAAGGACGGTTGAGGAGAGGAGTATCCACTCACTGTATGAAAACTGCTTTCTAAATTCAACAGTCCCTTTTATTTTGGCCTCTGTAGCATTTGCACAATATGTAGTTACCTTACCTTGATGCTATTTTTTTTTGAGATTTTGTAATTTGATATCTAAGTTGGAGTACAAAGCTCAATGAAAATGGATCCTTTTTCTTGGATGTGTCATTTGCTTTGTATGTTGTATATCATTGGATTATGCTCCTGTTTCTTTAATATCTTGGTGTGAAGCAATTAATGGCGGTGAACTTACCATTATTGTCTGTGCCCTGCTACATTGTACGTCCTTGTATGTAATGCATTTGGCATGAAGTTAAATGTATACTGACGTTTTTCCTCAAAATCTGATAAGAGAAGAAACATTTACAAGTTGATCGTCCAAATTTTGATCTCATAAAGTCAATTCAGTTACTGCCAATGGATTATGATAGTTGATGATTGACCATATTTGGGTGTTTCAATGACTGAGACAATGATAGCTGGGGTAATTGGATTGAGAGACAATGTTCATGTTTCGTGCGTCTTGTTCTTGGTTGATATTTGGAGTTCATTTCTGATTGTTTTTTCAATTTCTCTCAATATATTCTTGGTTTAGGGTTATTTATTTGACATGAAAAAATAAGAAAAAAATGTAATGTATTTATTGTGAATTTGAAACAATCAACCCTTGTTTATTAATATAATCGAATGTAGTAGCACCTTTAATAGTCCATCTAATTGTCATTAAACAAAAACTTATAAATAATAATAGTGATGTGGTGTATAAATAATTAAACAGGGACAGGGTGCAAGTGTAAATTTCTCATCTCGATTGCATTTATAAAATTGGGAAAATGGGCTTGTACAATATGGCTGATGGGCCTATATTTATTTTGTAAGTATGCACATCTATATTTAAACACATATCAACCCAAGTAATAATTTTATTAAATTACATGTTGTATGGCTGCAAAGCTTTGTCTGGGAGGAACAAAGATTTCTTGCTTTCCTTCTCTTTCTGCAAAGTGGTGAATCCCAATAAGAATAAGAGCTGTCCAAATTCTAGAATTTTTAGAATCTTAAAATATATATTACTAAAATTAAAGGGGAATAATTGTTGCACTGCACACGTGACTCCCTCTTTTATCTCTAGTTTTGTCCGTTTCTCACAAGTTAGCTTATATACTGCGATAAAGTAAATGCGATTTCTGAAATTTCTGTATAAATTAGTATTACAATTTCTAGCATCGCACTACAAACGAAACTTTTATTTGCGACAAACCACTTTACATTGGAGACAAAGTCAATCGGAATCTATTATTTTTTATAAAAAAATGAAACAATTTAAACTACGATTTTTTGTCAGTCTCACTACTAAACTACTACCATATAAGTGTTATATATATGTCTATTTTTACATTTATGAATAGTTGACACAGTACAATTATTATATTTTGTCTATTTGCATATAGGCCCCCCTTCACTTCACTATGGAAAATGATTTCACAGACTCAACTTTTCTCTATGGACAAGTAGGTACATGGATATATAGAGAATAAAAAGGAAATAATAATAAACAAAGCCTCAGTCACCACCACTGATCTACTTATTGGATAATTTTCAATATTTTTACTACTATTTTCGATATTGCATTAATACCTAAAAAAAGTACCTGGAAATATTATTTTAAATAACAAAAATAAAACCTAGAAGAATGCGAACCCTGTTCAAATGAAATGACGACATAGTTGAGACAAGTTAATAATTCGAAATAATAATTTGTTGTATGAAAATTGAAATTTTATCCGAGTACAAGATTAGATTTATTATTATAAAAAGTCAAGCATGCCACACTGTTGACTTTTTCTCTTGGTTTGGCAACAATCTTAGTTGCATACACACGTGTTACATAACCCGATTCCACTTCTTATAACAAGACCATTTAAATCATTCTTAATTAATAAATTTGGAATTGGTTATAATTATTCTATTTTATACCACTTTCCCCGATGCAAAAGAGACGTGTTCTATTTTGAAATGTCCAAGAGACATTTTCAAAATGAAAATAATAAAGTGTGTTAAATGATAATAAAGATGCAATTAATAGACACTAATTACATTTTTATTTTTTCTTTGCATTTCTAGAACACTTTAGAGGCCAACTAAAATTCATTAATTTGCGTGTCAAAAAGAAATGTCTCTGTTTGAAGAGAACGGAGTTGTAATTATGATTGCAACTAGAAATTTCTCGTCATCGCACGGAAATCATAATTTAACTAATATTATAGGGAGTATTATTTTTTGTTCAAGATAATTAAATATTTTAAAATAATATATTATTAATCTCGTTCTATATTAATATGTGAAATTTTTCATGTTAATTTTTTGGAATTTTACTTGACTGTGTGATGCACGACAATCATTATAATTCAATAAAATAATATATACTACATTCATTCACAAAAATATAACGTTGCCATTTCAATGTCCACGAAAATTGTTTATATTTAAAACTTTGCATTTATAATACGTGGACAACACACTTACTGCACAACTTAATTTAAAATAATATCATAAGTGACACTTAATTTTCACTAACTATATACAACTCAAATATATCACAAGTGACACTCAATTTTCATTCTTCACTGGCCACTATAAAAATAAAAGAATTTTCAAATGAAAATATAGGAGCAATAAAAAAAGATCAGGTGTGGATTTTTACATTTTTTCACTTAAGCACTCAAATCAATATGACAAGTCGAGCTCTCAACCCCATATCATAGGTTTAAAATTAAAGTGCCTTCAACTTCATTATCTCTCACTTTGATGATTAGAACTACACTTAGTCTCAAGAAACTAAACATCTTAAGTGTGCTGGTTCCAGTTTCAAGATGAATGGCAACCTAAATTGTGCAGAGGATCACAATTTTTTTCCTCCATTAACCGAACTTGAAATATCAAGCTCCATATTGCATAACACAAGCTTTCAACAGTGAGCAAACATAATATATTGCTCCTCAGTTAACAGAAACAACATCTGCATTATCATTTTGAGCAGTCTCCAAATTTTAAAAGACACACAAACATAATGCACAACTGTTTGAAGAAATATCGATTGTATTAGTATATGAAATAGAGCTCATCAGTAGCTTCAACTCTCTGAATCATCATTTTGAGCAGTCCCTTCAATCTTATACACACACACATATACACACCAAAGGCACCGCTAGCTTTTCGAAGATATATTGCAAGACCAACATAAATTTAAGAAATTTCACCAAATACATATTTTCTCTATTGGATTCCCTTCATAATGAAATTACATTATTTTAGTGTCATGAACCATCACCAAGTATGGTGGTATATCATGCCAGTCAGTCACATAATGACAAAGGTTAGTAATGTGCACCAAAATGACAACTATTGCATAACCAGCATCCATTAATTACAAATAAAAAATTATCCAGTTGATCAAATAATTTCCATTCACCAATATAAATACACCTGAAAATTTTCTCAATTTTCAGTACAATTATATTGTTAAAGCTGGAGGTAAAGTCTTTCCGCAGCCAATATAAAAGCACGATGCACCACCAAAAAAAGGAAACATAAATCAGATTTCAATGGTCCTCCAATTATTAACCGTCCACCAAGAGCGTAAGTTTCCGAACAAAAATCAAATATACAAGCGGAGACAACCGCACCAAAATCTAACTCATAACATAAAATTACGTGATATATTTGAGTTTGATGTTTTTACCTTTTTACCGGAATTATCGAGGAAGAAGACACAATAATTTATGGTTCCGGGCTCAATCCGGTTATTCTATTGTCTATCCGTGTTACATTTCCTATTACATCAATAAGATAGTACTTCAATGATGTATTCATCTCAAATTCTTTGGTGTATTCTTATTGGAAACGGAACATGAGTATCGCAACAAACATATGTTTATATACATTGAAATTTGAAAGGATTGGTTTGAAGGGGTGTGACTTTACATATGTAATTCACGTTAAGTGATAATCAACAGATGTCTCTTATGGAAAAGGTACAATTTAAAAAACTGTCAATACAAAATAACGAACAACGACCTTGTTTCTATATATTATAATGGATTGGATTGTTGGTGGTTTGAATATAGTATACTCCAATCAAATGCAAACACAAGTCCCTCTTTTCAAAATATGAAGTCTTTGTGTGAAATCACTATTCTAAGTAACAGTATGAGTTTGAATCTTAATCTATAACGTACGATAGATATGGACACATTACTTGGTCTAGTACAAGTTTTAATGATCCCAAAAAGGTACACAAATTATTCCAATAATTGAATGCCGAATAAAAATATTAATAAAAAATATAGTCCGGAGCAATGGACTTAATTAATTTATGAAGTAAACATGTTGAAATTAATAAAGAAAGTATTTCTCAGCTTCATTCCTTTGCTACGGAAAATTCTAAAGTACATTACATGCATTAAAGTAACGCATGAGATTGAGCCACATCATTAACAATTTTTGAAGTTTTGGTATTTTTTATATTTTTTCACAAATACTAAAAAGTGAAATTAATCATTGTTTTAATACATTTCATTTATGTGTACTTTTCCACTTTGCTACTAATCTTGAAAATTATCAAAGGTGCTAACTGGACCCAACTTAAAATTTTACAGTTGTAGACTGACATTTCCATAGAAAAATCAAAACAAGAGGACAAGAATATGCAGTATTATTCACATTTCCCAGTTTCTTATTTTTCTCACCAAACCTATGTATGCTTTTGTCCCATCACTGCCCCTCACCTTCCAAATTCGATCTAAATCTTAGTTGATAATATAATTAACGAGTTTAGTTGAGATTAGTTTATATTAATGATATACTATCACTTAACAGTAATCTAGATTTGCCTAGGATGAATTAACTTTACAAGAAAACTGAGTTTTGACCTAATGAATCAAATCAACTCTTTTAGTAATTCCAATTTAACTTGCACCAAATAAAGGTGACACCAACATAACTTTTTATCTACGACAAAATAATCAGCTAGTCCAAATCTTCTGCATCATACATTAAATGGACCTTCACAAATAAAATCCACTGTCCACAAAATTGTATCAATAAAGCACATACATAATAATAGAATTAATACTTAAGTAATTCTGTAAAATACATATTAACAGTATAGAGTTATGCTGTATGCATCATATATACACGCTATACTAAATGTGCAGTCCCAGTCTCAATTTTATATATTCCATTCCATTCCGACATATGTACTATACTTCTACCTCATATCTCCTCACACTTAAATACACATAAACGTAATATTGCTAGTACTGTAAAAACAGATTATGCAAGCCATATAATAAAATCCAAATATGTAATTGATTAAAAAATGAAAACAGACAACAGTGCACAAGACAGAAAAGCCAACAGTAGTGTAACTTCACCAAACCAAATAAACTCTACAAGAAAATTGTTACCTAGCTAAATGAATAAAATCAAATTTCCAATTTAACTTAACCTAATAATGGTGACGACACAACAACAACGCCAACTTTATTTTTTATTGACACAAATCCGTAGCGGCTGTACACTTTTGTGTCTAAGATTAGGGGTCTTTTTTTTGTTTTTGTAAGAGATGATTATTTGAATGAGGAAGAAAATGTGTTTTAGAAGCCCAACTTTTGAGCAGCCAAATCGCAGCTGAACTCAGCGAGTCCCACCCTCGAGTTGAGGAGATCAAATTCCATCCACATATTCTGCTGGTGATGGTGCCCAATTACGTAGGCCTCCACTCCCAAAAGATCCGAATTCCCAAAGGTCAAGCAGTATACTCCGTCGTTTTCCCGGGTCATACCCGCCACCCGGTACAGCAGCTTCTCCCCGCTCACGCTCATCTCCACCCCTCTGAACATGAGCGCCACTGCAGGAAGCGCCGCCGCCGCCTTCTTGCTCAGCTCGATTCTGAAGCACGAATCCATCGCGCCTTGAAACACGAAGTCCGGCTCTCCCAAAGGCCGTAGTATCCCCTTGGTTTGCCTCGAGAACTCGTTCTTAAGCGCCGTGTAAACCGGGCCCAGCAGGAACGTGAACTGGGTACCCGAGTCCACCATGGTCTGACCCGCCCCGGTGTGGTCGGGTATGTACACGGATTTCGGCAGTGGGAGGACCCGGCCCCCGACCCGGATACCCTCGAGCTGGACGGTGTAGGCGACCCGGTCGTAATACGGTAACGGCGTCGACATCTGGACTAACGGCGTGTAAGTTAACGGTTTGAGCCAGGGGAAGTCGGCGTCACCGAAGAGCAGCACGCCGGATGAGTCTCGGCCGGCGATGCAGTAGGAAAATTTGCGGAAACCGGTTTGGGAAAGGAGGGATAAGCCGCCTCGGTTCATCCCGAGCAGACCGGTGGTCCTGGAGTCCTCCGGGTTGGAGGAGGAACTGGAGTCCATGCAGCCGAATACTAAGGCGGAGAAGGAGTTGGAGGCGTCGAGGTGGAAGTTGTCGGCGGCGAGGTTGCCCTCGACAGAGGAGGCGTCGGCGTAGGAGAGGACTGCATGGCAGAGTTTGTGGGCATCGCAGGAGGCGGGGATGGGGAAGTCGCGGGTGCGGGAGGTGCAGGTGGGGGAGGAGCAGGGGGTGGGATGGTAGGAGGAGGAGAGGGAGGGGGAGAAGGAGAGAGGGGTGGAGGGGGAGTTGCGGCAGTGGAGCCAAGAGAGCTCGCTGCCGGTGTCGAGGACCATGGTGGCGGGTTGCGGCGGAGAGCCGACGGAGATGGAGAGGGTGAGGGAGACGTTGTGGTGGAAGGAGATCTTGTTAGGGGCGGAAGGAGAGAGGATTTGCTTGGCCTTGAGGGGGAGGATTAGCGATGAGTGTAATTGTGAGTGTGAGGAAAATGAAGGAGTAGTACAGTGCATAAGCATCAACACTAGTACTAGTACTAGTAATAGTAGAGAGAATTGTGGTGCGGCGGTGGCCATAATATCACTGATATCTTTAAGTTTGTAACTGTGTTATAATGAAGTCGGAGGATGGGAGTACGTGAGGAAGGAGGCTTCAGAGTAGTGTGAAGATTCAAGGGTGATGAGATGAGATACTATATGGCATCTTATATAGTACTCTCTCCTTTTTAACGGAAAAAAGAGACTCGAAAGAAAGGCCACCCTATGAAAACAAAAACGAGGACGCCATTAAAAGACGGAACATCTTATTAGCGAGGATTTAATTTGGAGACACTAGTCTAGTCTTGTGGTTAATTTATGTCATTAAAATTAATTGTTAATACTAATTGTGTTTCAATCTGTGTCATAAACAAAACGAGCACTGCATGCATCTTCTTAAGCAGATAATGTAATGAAGTCAAATTAGGCAAATCGTGTGCAACGCCCCCAAGTTGTAGTAGTATATTAATATAGGCTGCCTTGCCTTGCCTCCATGACCAATCAAATTTCAGGTGGGACCCACCAGCTCAGCTGGGCCTGAAAGGAAATTGAACCATCCCATAGTTTTGATTCTTGAAGCTCTATTTACTCGATCGTTTACTTTGTAAATATGTGTAATATTTACAATATTTGTTCTATTAAAGTATGCTATGAATCTTATAAAATCAATTAATTGAGAAGATAAAAGAACCTATTTTAGAAGGGAAAGCGTAATATAAATTAATTATTTTTTGCAGTTTTTTCCTTCATCTAAAACTTTGATTCCTTTGCTACATTAAAAAAGATATAGTTGTACATATTTAAGTATTTTTAGAAAAACAAAGAAGAAGGAAATAATTTGTATTAAGTAATTATTTGAAAAAGTGAATACTTTTTTTCAAGTGTTAATTTAGTGATAGAATATTAATGCATGTTCAATAGGGAAATTTTGGATTGAAATATTACATAATAACCATCTTATTAAATTATATCTGATAGAGTTAACAATTCTATTAATAATTGTTGTATCAATTGTTATGTTCATATCGATTTTTGTTTTCTTCACATGTATTTTGTAGAAACGTTAGCGTGGATAATTTTTAGGTATGATAATGTGGTTGTTCTTGTAGGATGTACAAACTGGTGGTTGAATCCAGGTCACGCAGATGAGAAGTAGTCAAAATAATTTTGAAGTGGTGCACAACACACGGATTGTGTTGGCACAACAATTGTGTTGACACAAAATGCTGAGTTCGTTGAGATGCAAGTGGTGAAAAGTTGCAAAAAATAAGGAGATGCGTTGAGATAATATAGATGACGGATTCATCTCAACTGAAAGGAGTTTCTGTTCCGAGAAATCCGTTGTCGTGACAACATGGATTGAGCAACAAGAAGTGCGAATAAGAAAGAGTCATTTTTCTGTTGAGAAATATCCGCTTTTTAGTCAACTAGACGTTGGTGCAAAAGTAGTGGAGTGAATCTAGGAAACAGTTGAAGAGAGACCAAGTCAAACATGAAGACCTTAATGTCGCAACAACAATGATGATTGCAGCCACTAACACCACTTCTCATGGACCAACCGAAAAGAGAAAAATGAGGAAGCTAAAGCTTATAAATAGATAAAACAATACATATATTCAGCGTTATTTTTTTCATAGATTTTTCATAGAGAACCTTTTGAGATAGTTTTCTGTATCCATTCTATCTCTGAGAGAGTTTGAATCTATTGTGAATTCTTATGATACGAAATTGTGTTTTCATAGAGTAGATAGATTGAATTCTTGCTCTGTATTTCTACTCACTTTTCATATTTAATTAATATTTTTAATCGTGAGACTCGCATGGATAAATTCTTAACTCACGCAAAATATATAGCGTGTGCTATCTAGCTATTTGTTTACTGTTTTGACAGTTGTTTCTATAACACAAACATAGTCTGGTAGAATTATTATTTTGTTAAGTGGGGAATCTGACTTGTTATTATCGAAGTTATTGTTAGAACATTACACTTTCAATATCAATTAAAAATAAATTAATGAGGACCTGACAACATAAGATTATGAGCGCTATGCGCAATACAAGTACTGTGAGTTTTGTTATTATCTTTTTTCTTTTTCTTTTTTGAAGACTACTATATATGCATGTATATTACGATTCACTCTAGTTAGATATATGTTATTTCATCAAAGTGTTTGTGATAATATAAAAATCAACATCATTGAATACCACTCCGGCAACCGATCGATCTCCATATATTTGATCAAATATTCTGGATTTCAATTTTCTGCAGTTACGTAAGAGCAAATACCTTATGGTTCTGGATATACCTATTATGGATGGATATGATATCTTTATTTAATGAGAAATAATTAAATATATATATTATAAATTTGTTCCCTTAATTTCTAGATTTTAAAAAATGCCCATCGATCGACTAGGACAAAAAGTATGTCATTATCCATCCATCCTAAGGTAGGAAAATATAATAGGGAGGTGATAAAATGACATAATGTCTCAAGACATAAACTACAATTTTACTAATTTAACCTTCTTATTAACTTATGGTAAGAGCTCATCACACTATGTTATACCAAAATTGAGACACAATAATTAAATGAATAGATCAATTAATTATTCACCAAATATAATCATGTATTATTTATGGGTAATAATTATCACACAAATATTGAGAGAGATATTTTTTGAATGGAAAATGATTAAGAGAATGCAGTAGCCGCACAACTGCATACAAATCTATGGTTATAATTAAATATTAATTAATTATAAGGAACAAACAATTATTTAATATCATTTGTGTCACACTAGTAATGTCTAATTATACTTAAATAATGATTTAGCTAAATATATCATTTTAAACGGATTCATATATTAATACTACACAAAATATACACATATGTATGTTATATATATATATATAGAGAGGAGAGTTCAAATGAGAACCTTACCCTCACGTGTTAACTAGGATCCATTATTGATCGTTGATTTGTTTTGATCTATGGTTATAATTCATTCCATTATTTTAAAGGTGAATTTACTTTTATAACCTTTAAAATAATAAATTAATATTAAAATAATGGAATGAATTATAACCATAGATCAAAACAAATCAACGATCAGTAATTGGATCCTAAGTTAACACCTAAGGGTTGGATCCTATTAGATCCAGCCCCTATATATATATATATATATATATGGTAGAATAATGTTTTCAATTTTTAAATATATGGAAAAATATATGTTAAAAGTCAACTAACGATTGCCTTAATTAAACATTTGATAAGATATGGAAAGTCTAATTATAGCTAATTAGGAACATATTAATTATGTTTCTATAATTTGAGTATAAGGGTATACATGTAAAAATGAATTTAATATTTATATAAAATTAATAAAAATTTAATAAACTTTCCTAATTAATCTCTTATGTCTTGAGACATTATGTCTACAATCATTTTCCAATATAATACTATATATGTACTTCTGCACGAAAATCAATTTAATTTCATTATTTAATGCTAGCGTTTTAATTATCCATCAGTTCTTGTACAAGTGTTGGGGGTCCATTTTTCTCTTTAATTTATGTATACATGAGTTGATTGTAAGAAAAAACCACAAAAATTTGGGTTATTTTGTAATTTATCAAGGTTTCTATAATATGTCTCAAGTCTTTTCCTTATGATGTAAGAAAACAAACAAATTTTGGATTACCAAGAACTCTATGAATAACATGTTGGTTAATTGGCAGCACATTAATTGTAGTAGATTTTTGAGTTACTTGAAAGAAATACCGCAAGTTGTGGTTGATTGCATATTATATAATCAACAGTAGTTAAAGTCTCAGTCACCCCTCCTCCTACTATATACTCCCTCATTTCCGTTAAAAGTAGTCACAAAAAAGTCGGCACGAAGAATAAGAAACTAAAGTGTTGTGTATGAATAAAGTAGGTCTGATGTATTTTAAATGTACAAACTTTTTCTTTTTAGGAAAGTGGCCACTTTTAGTAGGACGGTCAAAAAAAGGAAACATGACCACTTTTAGCGGGACGGATGTAGTAGTATTTAGTTAACTCAATTTCACCTTGGAATCTCTAATACAATAGTAACAAGTACTCTAAATCTTGATTCTTGACTTCTTCATTCACCCCTGATACTTATGTTATTCATAATGATAACGACACCTCTACAACCAACTTTTATATTCGAATTTAATTATTTTATGTTTTCATTTATATATATATATAGTTAATGTTAAATTAATTGATGTTTGATGAACATTAATTGGACATTTTTAGAATAACATTAATTATACATAAATAACTTAATTAATTCCATTAATTATGTATAATTACTGTAATTATGTTGGACCTTATATACATTCAGATCGACCCACATATGTTTGATGAAAAATATAGAGTATCACGTAAATTTAAAAAACCTAACATTGCCAATTAAGTCGTAATTATAATTTAATTATGTTAGAGGAGATGAGCAGTTGGTCCGTCGTCCGTCTCCGGCTTCATTTATGACAACGGTACTAAATTGTGATCCTATTTCTATGTAATAAGTAACTAATTGTTATAAATATTATTATTTATAATAATTATATATTTATTTATTTACATGTATTTCTTTATAAAGTAAAAAGAGTATATATATAATAATACATTCGTAGAGTTTTCAACTCTACAGTTTCTTTTTTTCATGCCGTGCTATCTCTTCAATTTCCTTTCTTTCTCCTTCTCCAACATTTATCTACAATTGATGGAATCAAATCACTCATATTACAACACTAATCAATTTTTTTGCAGATTAGAGTGCATGGTTATATTACACTTCTGCAAATCAAACAAATTAGTATTATCTAATAGGTTCAATTGAATATAAAACGTGTCAGCTAAAGATAAAAGATAAGAAGTATAATTTTAAGGCTCAAAATTGGTCATCAGTGAATGCAACGATTAAGATAGACCACCACCATTGAAAGCCATTCACATATTTTAAACTCATTAATTAATTTTATAAAACTTTAGCTTATATAATTACCTTTAAAAGAACTATTTTTTGAAAGGACCTTTAAAAGAAGTTTAAAATTAGACATTCTGAAATCTTGGAAACTTGCTATTTATTGTCAAACATATTTTAAATAATGGAGAACCATAACTTATTAGTCTCCACCAAATCCACTTAATACAGCTATATAGATCTCTTTTATTCTTCTTCCTCTTAAATGTTTTATTCTCATTTCTTTTTCCTACACATCGATATATCATCTTCCCCTAACTAGAGAGTAGAGATGGCTCAAGATCATTGCTCCATATTACGCAATCGGCCCACTTCCCAAACAACATAACATTTTTAATTAGTTTTGTATAAATTAGCTAATTACACTTACAAATTGTACACGTGTCAGTTAAAGATGACTTAAAAAATCTAGTAGAACAATCCGAATCTTATATTATATAATGATGTCCTATCTCAAATTCAATAATAAAATTATGATATTTACATAATTAATCATTTAAAATATAGAATAAATATTATATATATATTTTAAATCTTACACCCTAATTAAAAAGAGAGAGAAATGACAAAAAGAAAAGGAGCGGCAAAGTGAGAATTAAGTGATAGTACTTAGTATTTTGGGCCTTTTATTTTATTAATTATTTATTTATGCGTCGATTTTTTTTAAAAGCCTAACGCGTCCGAGTCCACTCGCTCCCCTCTTTTTGTTTAACTCGTTTAACTCTCCAGATATCAACCAATTTTTTCTTCATCCAAATCATATTTGTTTGATTCATTATTTGCTTTCGGATCCATACTACACAATAACTACTGTAAGTGTGATTCCGCCCGCCCCTCTTACCTTCTAAAAATCTAAACTTTTATTTTTTTTCTTTTTCTGATGAAGAATATGCTTGCTGACATTTATTTCCGGATTTGCATTTTCGACAATTTATCGCGGATGTTAATGAGTTGATCTCTGTTAGCTGTTTACGTGAATGGTATTGGTCATTCTTTTAAATTTTCGATCGCAAATGATTTGTTGAACACATGTTCTCTTCCTTGGGAGTTTTTTAAGGTACACTGGAGTACTTGCTAACGTTTATCTTCTTCTTTTTTGGGATTTTCAAGAGTGTAAACGCTTGGAAATTTGAGATAGATTATTTTATTCCCTTTCCTGCACTATTAAGTATTACTGATTGATATCTGATGTGGAATCATTGAGTGAGAATGCATCACTAATCCATTTATTGGACAGATCATTTTAGATCTTCAAACATTTATTAAAGTCTAGGATTTCCAATGCAGTTGAATGGGATGAAACTGAATAATCATTAGTTAATAAACAGAACGCATTGCCATTATTATTCGAGCACATTTGGAATTTAGTTAGGTTGGACCAGCTTATTAGTTGCTGAAGGCTCTGCGGTGGAATTCTCATAGATAAGAGACAGGCTATTGAGAATAAACGAAGTTAAAAAAAATTTCTTGATTGTTTCTGTTAAATATTTTAAGCCTTCTTATGAAGTAGAACCTCTAAGAGGTCCAAATGGGTCGGGCTTGAGTAATTTGAAGAATATTATATATTCATAGCAAGAACAATTTACCCTTGAATATATGACTCGCGGCCCTTTAGGCTCCTTAAATTGCACTATGTCATGTTTTGCTGATAGAAGATGATACTGCATACCTATTGTTCGTTACTTGATCAGTCTTCGCCGAGTTCTGTGATGTGAGTTTTGACCTCTGAAAACTTGATACTTTATATTTGAGCGATAAAAGCAAGATTAGCTTTTGTTTCAGGTTGAGACTTAATTAACTAGGAGGAAGCTTCTTGTTGTTTTAGTGCATTTTTGCTACCTGCTTCGGAAGTGTTTTGTAGTCTAATTGAAGTAATCCGGAAAGTATGCAGTTCTCTTTGTGAGAATGTTGAATATCTAGTTATGTAGGTATTAATGATATTATTGTTATTTTATGTACCATCACCTGCATGGAGTTTGCTTAACATTTATATTTTTAAAGTATTGTTATGGGAAAATGAGAGGTGGGCTGAGTTGGTTTTAACTTTGTTGTTCAAAATTTGCGAGAAGTTGGATTACCTGATTTAGAATAGTAAGTAATTATATTCACTTCACTTACTATTTTCAATTTTTTTCCTTTTCAGGATTGTTTCAGAGTGCAATATATTTTGGCAGCAATTTAAGGTGAATTTGAAAAATAATTCTTTTACTGTTGCAGGTTTTTTCGGAAAACACGAGTTTTGTTTTCAGAGGCACTAGAGGAGATATAGAAACTGGATTTCCAGGACTTTTCCTGAGCGGCGTGCAGTGGTGAATTACTAATCTCTTGTTAATTTTAATTCTTAAACATAATTATAAATTTACTAATGGACATTCTCATTTCCTTAATACTATATGAAATCTTTTGCTGCTGACCAGCGAGTTCATGCTGCTCGACCAGTCAATACCAACTCCTTAGCTTTTCTTGTCACAGGTTAGATGGTCATCAGTTAATGCTGCATTTCTCCATTATAGTCAGTTTACTAACTGAATTATGTGATCGGGCGGTTAACTTGACAGTGCTTTTGCTGTTTATGATTTTAAACTCGCACCAAATGTCTACCAATTTCCTGGTTGGTACTTTTTGATAATGAAATATTTTTTGTTGAATGCCATCAGTCATGAAATACTTCTATATGTCCAATTGACCTCTAATTTACTATACATCGAACAGCTTTGGCTAGTGCTCGGGGTATTCTTGATGGCAACTACTTTAAGGATGTATGCAACATGTCAGCAACTTCAAGCTCAGGCAAGAGCTCATGCAGTCGCAGCTAGTGGTCTTCTTGGCCACACTGAATTGCGACTTCATATGCCACCATCCATAGCTCTTGCCACCCAGGGAAGATTGCTAGGACTCAGACTCCATCTTGCACTGCTTGACAGAGAATTTGACGACTTAGGTATACATGCAGTATTCTATATGTGATATGTTGAAGTGATTACAAAAAGAAAAATAGGATTATAGGAACTATTTGAGGACTTTATGGATGGATTTTCACATTGTATTTGGTCTGTGTGCAGATTATGAAACTTTGCGAGCATTGGATGCTGACAATGTCCCCACAGCCTCTATGGCTGATGAAGAGATCAATGCTCTTCCTGTCCACAAGTATAAGGTCTCCAGTCCTCAGGGGTGAGTAGTGATAGATAGCTTTCTGGATGTGTACATTATGCTTAATATCAGTAACTCTATCTGGTACAGTTTCATGTTATAGCATCTTTGAAAATGTTCACTGCTTCTGCTTTGTGTGATTAATTCTAGGTTTCACAAATATAATGTTAAGGGACCTCTTCTTTATGGTATTCAGTGTTATGCTGGTGAAAAAAATATTTCTTTTTAGTACTTAGTAGCAACTGGGAGGCTTATGCAAACCTACAGGTTCGCATTAAAAAACCAGCCTCCGCAACATGCTTCTTAAAGTTTGATATAGAATATCTGCCATGAACCTTGTCTATATACGGTGCTTGTTCCTCATTCTTACACAGTTCAACGTTAGTCTTTTGACCAGTTGCAGTCTAATAGGATTGTTGACCTGTTGGTTTAAAACCAGAACACAAGTTACATTTTCTAGAATCTTTTGCATTTTAATTTGCCTGATATTTTTTTCAAGATGTTTACACTAATGGATCTTGGTATTTCTTGCTTATAGTGTGGGCTCAGCAGTGCAGCAGGCTTCCTCTGCATTCTCAGTTGAGGTATTTATTTTCTGTGGCCTGTCCGAAAACATAAAATTAAATTATGATCAATGTTATAAAGTAACGCTTTACATTCTTTTTCAGTTCTTCTGCTCATACTTTCTATATGTTTAAACCAGAATGTATGAAATTCAATTTTATGAAATAAAGCATAAACAGATTTTCTTCTTAATGCAAGTGCCTTAATTTCACACGGCGATTTATATTTGTGGCTATGCTTGAATAGAAATGATTAGCTTAGATAGTGATAAGCTACCAATAGCGTCAAAGTAATGCAGAGTGTAATTGTCGTTCCTGCCATAAGATGACTAAACAATAAAATTTTGGATGACAAGTGTTATCTGGCGATTTTATATTCAAATTAGGTATAGCAAGCCAAAGTTGTTGTGTAGGTATACATCTTCTGCCCAACAAGAATGATCATATGGTTATTGTTGGTACCTTTCATTTCAAATAGTATCCTCTAAATTCGAGTTGTCCGTGGTTGTGATTTCCTTTCGTATAATATAGCAGCATGCTTTAGTTTGAGAGCAAATATTGCTTTTCTGAATATCATGCAAGAGAATGAAGAAAGATTTTTGGGAAAATAAAGAAAATGAAAACCCTATAATTTGCACTCTGAAAGGTTAACTACGGATGCAATACCTTTAGATGCTTGAGAACGCTTCATATCTCAGTCACTGATCCATGCCAGCATATTATTTACATGTGATGATTTCATTGTATTATATATATATAAATTTATATGTATATATATTGTTTAACTCAGTAATGTTTAATATTTTGCAGAAGAAGCAAGATCTTCCAAATCCACAAGCAGGAGGATTAAAGGCCTCTGATGATGATCTGACTTGTAGTGTTTGCTTAGAGCAAGTCAACCCCGGAGAGCTCATTCGTAGCTTGCCATGCTTGCATCAGGTTTCTTTCCAGCATCATTTGTATTATGTTTATTTGATTTGTTTGATCTATAAATACTCTCATCTAACCATCATAAACCAGGACTCTGACCTTTTCTGTTTAGAGGGATTATGATGTTAAGTGTGTTACTTTGCAGTTCCACGTTAAATGCATAGATCCATGGCTACGGAAACAAGGGACATGCCCAGTTTGCAAGTTTAGAGCTGGGTCGCGATGGTCTGAGATTGCTCGAGGAGAAATTGATGGTTCAGACATGGTTTAATTATAAACATAAATATGTCCATGTATGTGTAATATCTAATCTGGAGTTGAGTGAGTCTCATCTCGTCTCCTTCATGGTGCATAAAAGAGATCCAGAAAAGGGGATTGGGATTAGTTGATGTATGTCATCCATCCCTTTACAATCCGTTCAAAGATTTTAGCCAATAGGAGTTCTAATTGTAACTAACTGGAAGCATAGAAATATATATTACGATTACTCGTCACGTCACGTATGCTTGTAACAATTCCATAACACTTGTTACCACCAACCTGCAACACAAAATAAAGGAATGAGAATTCCTGGCTGGCAGGGGAGGAAGAGAGAGTTGTATATTCCTAAATCCTAATCCTAAGCACTTCAATGTGAAGATAGTATTATCATCATAAACAATCTCTACTTACAACCATAGATGAGCAAAACCATATTGAAATTGGACAAATTCATATGCTCAAACGTTTAAGGAGATTCTTCTCTGCTCTATCTTTTGCTTTGCTGTGCTTCTATTATTCCTTCGTTTCATAAACTATTAATGATGCAATTGGGCTTGCTTGCGTCTACACTAATATTTAAAATACCTAAGAATTTAAGGGAACAATGGTTTCGTGGTGTAGTTGGTTATCACGTCAGTCTAACACACTGAAGGTCTCCGGTTCGAACCCGGGCGAAGCCATTAACTGACTTTTTTTTAATTTTATTTCTGCGTAAATTTTCAGAAATAGGAGAATTTACGGCGGGGTTTTTGAATGAATAAGTGTTTGGGTGAAGGAGTACAAAAGTAGAAACCCCGAGAATATGGTACTCCCTCTGTCCCACTAAATTAGACCCATTTGTATTAAAATAATACACTCATCTACTTTTCAAATGGGTCTAATTTAATGGGACGGAGGGAGTAATTTTTTTTATATGATCTCTTTAATGGGACGGAGGGAGTATATTATTTGATGTCTGGACTGGATCATTAAGGACGCGTTTGGTGTAAAATGCCCATTACAATATTTTACGAATAAAGGAGCCCATCCCATCCATTAATAATGCTATAATGGGCCAGCACAATAAAATAGTAAAAAGAAAGAGCCCGTCCATAAATCGGCTAGGAATACATTTTACCCACCTCAACTTATAATCTTATATATAAAACCCTAATTCAAAAATGTGAAATCACTGAACCCAAAAGAATGTCGACCACCACCACCTCTGGAACGCCACCTCCGCCGTCGCTAATAACCCACACTGAACTAATCTCCACCATCACCACCTTCCTAAAGACTACCACCCCCGCCTCATCCGCACTTAACGTTTCCCTATCACCCTACCTCGCCCACCTAACACCCGACGCTGTCCACTCCATCCTCTCATCCCCCGCCCTCCGCCACCACCCCTCCGCCCTCATCACCTTCTTCAATTGGGCACAATCCGCCACCCCTCTCACCCCACTCCCCCTCGCCCCTCTCCTCTCTCTCCTCTCCACCCTCATTTCTCACCACAAACTCCACGACGCCACAGCCATTCTTCAATCACAAATCACCTCCGAGCACCCTCACCACCACCTCCATCGCCACCTCCTCCACCCCGCTCGCCCCCTTCCTCCGCCATCTCTAACCCTCCTCAACACCTGCATCTTCGCATACTGCCGCTCCGGTTGGCCCCACCTCGCCGTCCAGATTTTCCAGAAGATGAAACTCCTGAAGCTCCGCCCCAATTTGCTTACCTTCAACAATTTGCTGCACTCTCTGGTAAAGAAAGATCCTACCACACGCTCTACGCATTTATGTAAACAATTGTTTGATGATGCTGTCAAACTTGGGGTTTCCCCTAGTGTAGTTACTTTTAATATCTTGATCAGTGGATACTGCTCAGAGTATAAGTTTAAGGAAGCAATTCATTTGTTGAGGAAAATGGAGGATGATTTTAGTCTTAAACCAGATAATACTAGCTATAATACAGTATTGAATGCATTGTCTAAGAAGGGGAGACTACACGAAATGCGTGATTTGTTGTTGGATATGAAGAGCAAAGGGCTTTTCCCCGATAAAGGAACATATAACGTCTTGGTGTATGGCTACTGTAAGATGGGGTGGTTGGAGGATGCAACTAGAATTATTGAATTGATGTATCGTGATAATGTGTTGCCAGATGTTGTGACATACAATACGTTGATTAATGGTCTCTGCAATGCTAAGAAAATAGAAGATGCGTTTAGGCTCAGAGATCAGATGAAAGGATTTAAGTTGTTGCCCGATGTGATCACTTATAACACGTTGATCAATGCGTGTTTTGAAGAGAAGAACAGTTCCATGGCTCTGAAACTGGTGGAAGAAATGAAGGAGAAGGGAGTGCTGCCGAATGCAGTCACTCATAATATCATGATCAAGTGGTATTGTAAAGAAAATAGGATGAAAGAGGCTAGTGAGATGGTTACTAAGATGGAAGAGGCCGGATTTTCACCTAATTGTGTCACCTACAATACTTTGATTAGTGGATTCTGTAAATTAGGTGACATGGCAGAGGCGTTTAAGATGATGAATCAAATGAATCAAAAAGGTTTAAAGATGGATACGGTGACCCTTAATACAGCTCTACACAATCTATGTCGGGAGAGAAAGCTTGAAGACGCGTATGAGTTGCTGCGTAGTGCAATTAAAAAAGGCTATGTGGTAAACGAAGTGACCTATGGTACTCTTATAGTTGGATTCTTTAAGGAAGAAAACATGGAGAGAGCTACGCAAGCTTGGGACGAAATGAAGGAGAAAGGGATTATTCCCAGCATCATCACTTATAATTCGATGATTTGGGGGCTCGGCAAGATGGGGAAAACAGATCTTGCATTAGACAAACTTAATGAAGTAATGGAGAACGGGTTGGTTCCTGATGAGACCACATACAACTCCATCATACACGGCTACTGTTTGGAGGGAAATGTGGAGGAAGCCTTTCAATTTCACAATAAGATGGTCGAGAAATCATTCAAGCCCGATATGTACACTCGCAACATTCTTCTTCACGGTCTGTGCAAGGAAGGGATGCTCGAGAAAGCTATCAAGCTCTTCAACACAGGGATTGGGAAAGGGAAACACAACAATGTAATTTCCTACAATACACTAATAGCAGCCTTGTGCAAGGAAGGGAGAATCGACGATGCTTTGGACCTTGTTGCTGAAATGGAAGAGAAGAAATTGGGGCCGGATAGTTATACTCTCAATGTCATTGTAGGCACTCTTAGTGCAACTGGAAAAACTGAAGAGGCTGCAGAGAGGTTATCTAAAATGTTGGAAAGTTATAAAGGGACTCTTCTTCTGAAGGAGGCTGAAGACGAACAAAATGCAGGTTATCGGGAACCTTCAGAAGAACAAGATTCAACTTCTGTAGCTTGTTCCGAAGAGATCGATAAGCTATGCGCTGAAGGGAGATATAAAGAAGCCATGAGTATCTTCTTGGAACAGAGTGAGAAGGGTATTACTCTAAATAAATCCTCATATATTTCTTTGATGAATGGGCTAATAAAGAGGAGGAAAAGGATCATGAAACTAGATCCCTAGTTTTTTAGTATATCTCAGGGAAGAAATGCTTCTTCCAAAATTAGCCTATGAATTATGCGATTTAGTTGAAAATTATATTCATTTTAAACTCTAATGTTACTCTTTTTGTCACATTATTTATGACTAAAAAGTCAGTAAAGTACTTAGAATTTTGGTCAAAGCGAAGCTCGAGAAATAATGGGACGGTGGGAGTATTATATTTTTTTAAGCCTAGATTATTGTCTGTCCGCATTTGCATAAATTTATTTCTCATTTATTAGTCTTCAATTTGGCTATGTTTTATTATAATCAACGTTAACTATTTTTGAATACATTAATTTGAAAGAATAAAAGTTAATACATTTTTTGTCATGTATATTCACTCATCATTATTTGTCTGTGGCTCCCCGAAATAATAATTACTCCCATGCGGGCTTTTAATGAATTCGGGCCCATATGAATAAAATTCCCACATATCTTAATTATTAATTGAAGAAATAATAAAATCATGTTTCTAGTGAACGGAGGAATGTATCTATGGGTTAGATGTGGGTTGTATATTAATATGAAAGTGACATTTGATGTGATTAAGAGGTAATCAAAAGAATGATTTAGGAAGGAAGCGGTGAAACGGGGGCCCGGGATCATGTGAAATCGGGCCCATTTGATACATTATCATCAAGTTTCATTTCCATTTGACCTTTTCAATGTGACCATTGACCAAACATGCCTCTAAATTAAAAGAAAAAACAAACAAATCCTCCTTTGCTTTCCTTCCTTATTCAACTCGTTTTGTTCATTGCAGCTTCAATAACTTTACTTCTTTTTCCCTTTTTTGTATAATGTCGTGAAAAGAGAAAATAAAAAGAAAATGATTTAGGGCTTCTACCTACCCATATATCGAATGTATAAATGAAGTATTTAAATGGAAATTCCATCTAAGTAGGATTGTGAGTGTTTTCTTAACTTTTTGAGCACAAATAATGGATCATGAAATTATCCGTGGTTCTATTTGATTAAAATTGTGATGTTTTATTGTTTTTTTGGCATAAATAATGAGAGAGTGAATAACATTTATAATTTATGGGGATGCATAGGTGAAGTACTAAAATATAAATTACATCTACATAATTCATAATGCTGTGACGTTAATGTTTCCATTATTTACAACTTCAACTATTCAAAAGTCAACATTTTCTTTATTTTTGGATATGAAATTTTGTATTGGTTAGACCTATCTTTTCTAATAGAAAAACATTGCATTATAGAAAAAAATAAATAGTGCATTTAATTGAGTTAGTAGGTCCGGGTGTACCTTATTGGAGTTTCCAAAACATGATGGATTTGAACTTTATTTCATTATAAACAAACACATTCAGGACATGTATTTTAATTTTGGACCCACGCTGGATAATTGATAATTAGATTATACCGATTGATATGAACTCCTCCTCTATAATGGACTAGAGATCATTTGTCAACAATAGCTTCATATCTTCAAACTAACTAAATAATTGATTTCTTTAGATAAGAACTAAGATATAATAATTAATAAAAAAAAATCTGCAATCATCTAAAGATTTATTGTTGAAGTTCATGTTGAAGTAAATTATATGTCGATGCAGGGCCCACCTCTGAAATATAGAAATATTATTTCATCCAATTCAATGATGGTGTGAAATAAGTACCTAAACTACTATTGAAATGGTCGCAAAAGTATCCAAAACTTCAATTCAATGACATGAATAGGATAAGAATCACACGTGTTTGCGTGTGCGTTTGAATAAGTAGAATTGATTGTGGTATACAAAATCACAAAATTAATGATACTGACAAAATATAATATATCAACAAAACAATGGTCCCTTCGTAAAACCAGTTAAAGTTAAATAGTGTCGACTGCGTACATATATATATTTGTATTTGTTTTGATGTTGGTTTTGGCAAGTAAATATTGAAATATAATTATTATTTATGTCCCCAGCTTGTAAGATAGTGGAGTGAACAAGGCTCATTTTGATTATGATACCTCAGCGTCACAAATTCACAATAGGTAATAGGTTCCTATTTATCACCTTTAATTATTTCATCTATATGTGAATACCACATCATGATATATATTTAAAGAAATAATGTATACCCGAAACATATAACGGAGTGGTATATATATACACATAGTACTTTTCATCACATTGAGAGGCCGGCAACTCTAACTCAAAACAAAAAATAAAAAATATTACTCTATTCATCCAAAAAGTGTGTTGTAAAAGAGTTGCCACAAATTTTAAGAAAAAAATTACAAAGTGAGTTTTTAGCGTAGAAAGTGACCTACAAATTAGAATAGAGATAATTGTATGTAAATACATAAACTAACTATCATTTAGTGGATTGAAGATGAACTTTAAAATCTACATCACAATATACTAACTACCATTTTTTAGCTATTTAATGCATTAGGTTGGGTTTGGTCAAAATATTGCATACGTGGACCCGAATAACACACGTGGACGTACATATCAGCCTTAAAGAAGAAACGTCGTCGTTTATATTAAGTCAGAACGACGTCGTGTTAAGCTAATGTGTATGTCTACGTGCGTTATTCGGGTCCACGTATGCAATATTTTGACCAAACCTAGCATAATGTATTAAATAGCTAAAAAATGGTAATGGGTGTATTGTGGGGCAAATTTTAAAGTTCACGCGCAAATATCCCATTAAAAATATATGTGAAGTTTAACATATTGAGTATTTTGTGGATCGTATCTAAAAATTGCATGAAAGAATATATACTTTTAATCAATGTCACAAATATGGTGTATTATGAGGCAGATTTTAAAGTTCACGCGCAATTATCCCATTAGAATATACGTAAAGTTTAACAAATCGAATATTTTGTGGATCGTATCTAAAAAATAAAAGAATATATACTTTTAATCAACGACACAAATATTTAACAAGAGTGCGGGTGGTCAAAGAGGTGCGACCAGAACCAATGCAATGATTCATGGCTAAACGATCCCATGATTTCAATGAGGAGGCGCAACTGAACCGGTGCCATGTCAGCGACACGGTTTTGACTCAAGCATTGCCACATCAACAATATGTCCCCACGCGATTCTCTATTTTCCAAGTCAACACCACGTCACCAAGCCACCATCACATGCTAAAACATTTAAGGTTCACCGTTGTAGACATTTTGGTTAGTTTGTGAAAGTTGACACAAAAGGCACTAGGATTGCACCATAATTAAGAAGAAACACTTAATTGCTCCTTCATGGTTGAGACTTTCTTTATATATAGTTTTGCACCCCCAATTACACTAAATCAATCATACACAAAATAATGTAGATTCTAAATCTACAAATAATTTCTATTGTTTAAATGGAATTATCATAATTAAATATATTTTCATTAATTAAGATGTAAACCATTAACTCCAACATAACTCCAGTTTGTCTTTTCACGCATATTAAAACATACATTTAATATATTTTGAAAATTATAATTTATATGTATTAGGGTGTAGTTTAAAAAAAATCAAATTTTTTATTTCCTTGTATATTGTGTGGAATAATAATAATCAAATAAATGCTTAGATTAATGATATGCGTAAGTCATATCAAATATATCTACACTTTATTACATGAAATAAGAAATTCATGTGATTAATGTTTATTTAATTTCTTCCACCTAGCTAGAAACGAAATCTAGAGTTTTCTGCTTCCAGAAGAAGTAAAAGAAAGCCTAGTCTGTCATTAGCCTTTGGTTGATGTTTTCAAACCTAATTAAACTACTCTTGCATGCTAATTGGGGATGGATCGAAATATAACTAACTAGTCTTGTATTATTTTGGATTATGTCCTAATTTTTAATTCCAATTGTTCGTCACTTATCACTTTATTGCATTCCAACAATTATTAAAATTATAGAGTACTTGATACTATCCTTTTTATACATCTCCCCAAACCAACAACTTATAGTATACTCCCTCCGTCCCCCAAAGATCTTCCCACTTTGACCCGGCACGAGTTTTAATAATATGTGTTGACTTTGATTGTTAAAGTGTAAAGTGATAGTAAAGTGATGTTAGTGGAGAATGGGTCCCACAAAAAGTAGTATGATGTGTAAGATATTGTGAGTGGATAATGGGACCCACATTAAATAAGATGGGTAAAATAGAAGGTTTCCAAAAATAGAAATAAAGTGGGAAGAAAGATGGGGGACGGCCCAAAATAGAAGAGTGGGAAGATCTTTAGGGGACGGAGGGAGTATTATTTTTGAACGTTAACCCTAAATGTCAACACTTTCTAGATCGACGTTACGTCATACGTTCCAAATTATAAATTATTTAATAAATTCAACTTAAAATCACACCCCTTCATTTGTGCTAGAATTTATACATTTTAATTACAATTAAAATTAATCGACCTAGCTGGAACAAGATGCATGTCTATGTTTAGATTTATGTTTTATTATTATGTGAAGAACAATCAATTTTAATCACAATAAAATAATTAAAAAGATGTTAGTTAGGGACTTAACCAATGCAATTATTGTTAATTATATTATAGAAATGTAAGTTGTGTATACTAATGTAGCGTTTACTTTGCATGATATGATTGATTAAGAAAAATAATTCAAGTTAATCTAATATTTACTTAGGATGTAAAATAAATTGATTCTCAATTTTGATTTTCTTTTTATATATTAAATAGGTATATTGTGATTTGTGAGTTAGTGAATGTGGAGTTATGTTATGTTAAAAAGGAATAATAGTTGCTTAAATATTCTGGAGGGCTGAAAATAACATTAAATGCATAGTTATGGGTGTAGAATC
This sequence comes from Leonotis leonurus, assembly GCA_026898415.1. NCBI lineage: Eukaryota > Viridiplantae > Streptophyta > Magnoliopsida > Lamiales > Lamiaceae > Leonotis > Leonotis leonurus. The sequence continues at coordinate 160,555 of JAPKLX010000183.1, forward strand.
TGGGATGAACAAAGAAATTATGAAAAGTGAGTGTAGAGTTTACCAAACATAAAAGATGGCGAGAAAATGAAGTTGGCAGAGTGGAACTTAATTTATCACAGGTCAAAGTGGTCCAAATAGGTCAAAACCTGAGTTCAATCAGGACATAACGGTCATTTCCGCACAATACAAATTACTCTATCTGTCACGTTAAAGTAGTCTCTTTCTATTTTACACGCAAACCAATCGAAAAAAATGAATTATATTGACGGAACGAAGGGAGTACTTCGATTAAAAAAAATACAATTTTGAGTTTCATTTTTCAAAATTCCTATCAACTCTCTCACAAGGAGAGAGAATCTTATGTCCAGAAGTTATTAGAGAGAGAATCTTATGTCCAGAAGTTATTACCGAATTTTGGAGTTCTATTTGATAATTTTAATAATATATTAATTAATTTAATATTTTAAATAATTCTAAATATATTCAATATATTAAGTAATAGTGTGGATTATTAACATTAAGCAAAGTCTATCACGATTATTAAACTCAAGTAGGATCGCAACGAAAAATATGGTCAACAAAAACATTAAATTCGGACGTAAATGTTATCGTTGCGTCGCATTTCGTAACCGATTTCACATTCACAAAACGCAAAATGTTTATAAAATACTTTAATAATAATTAGAAAAATAGAACGATAATGAATTAAGGAATGGGGATTGGCCCTTTGAGGTTCCCATCCATCACCCTTTTCAAACTCATACCACCATTTTTATAACATTTCATTTCACTATCACTATTTATAGACGTCTACCCTCAATTTAATATTCTCAACTTTCATTTTCACCTAAATTTAATAATATTGCATTTAATTAAACAACACAGTTAATTGGCATCACGCTGACGTCAGCACCATCGGATTTGGATCCATGCTCTGCACCAAGCAATCACTCATCACAAAAAAATTCCCAATTAACAGAAAACAGAGCTTCAATCCACGATTTTGCAAATCAAAATTGAACATCAATCTCAGTTGTTTGATTTCATTTTACATCTATTTCTCATTCATCATCTCTCCAGAAACACAGATAACAAAAATTCTCCACAGATTAAAAAAGGAAAAAGGATGGAAGGAGTTGGAATTAACATATATATGTGCCTATTTACATGTTTGGACATTATTTTCTTCCTCCTCGGACGCCGTAAAATTCTTCTTCAGTCAAAGAAGAAACGATCTCTTAGAAAGGAAGAGGGAGAAACCCTAGATAGAGAGAGATCGACAATTGTTTCTCTCTCGTTCTCAAGAATCACTGTAATCCCTCCAGCAAATCAACATAGTGACGCATCGGCGCATGATGTAGAATCTAGCGCGCTGTTCCTTGACCAAAGCGGCGCATTTTCTGGTGAAAGCGCATCTAGGCTGCGTTGAATTCTTGATGAGAGAGGAGGAAGAAGCGGTGGAGGAGCGACTTCTGCTTCTGGATAAGCTGCTCCTTTCCTTCTTCGATAGCTTCCACTTATCGTCAAAGTAGAGATGCGGAGAGGCGGTAGGCATGGCCGTATCGTTTTGATTGTGTGTTTGGAGAGAGCAAGTGAGAAAATAGAGAGGTTTGGCTTTGATATTTGGAATTGATTTATGTGGGTGAGTTAATTCGAGTTTGGGAGTTTGTACAGAGCTGCTAACTGTGGTTTGGTACTTATAGGAGGGAGAGAGATGGCGTGGCAGTGGGTATCCCCTAAGTTCTAAACGATAAAATAATTTTCATTCTCCAAATTTAATGATATTAATTTGAATTTAAATATAAATAATTTTTTTAATTTAATTAGTATTCAAATAAAAATTTAATATTATGGTATTTAATTTAATATTCATAAATATTTAGCTAAATATATAAATAATATATTTATATATTTGTTTACCCTGTGAATGAGCTTTATTAATAATTTCAAGTTGAACTATTGATTTACTAACTAGCTTTACGGATTTATCGTGTTGATAAGGTGGTTTTATATGAATATTGAACTTATAAGGAATTAGTATGTTGTGATCTGTATTATATTCGTGATAACTTCATTCAAACTGGGTTTATGAGTCTGATTTGTCGAAATCATTAAGTGATGATTTGGTTTGATTGATAAAATTGATAGATTATCAATTTTAAATGATAATCTTATCTATCATATTAATCATATCATACAAACCACCTAATTCAATTATATAATTTTTTGTCTACTATAATCACAAAATAACCAACTCGCGGATAAAAACATCACATAATAATATATTTATTTATTTGTAATAATAATGAAGTTGAGCTCTAGACTCCAATTAAAACGGCCCACTTGTTTTATGTTGATACGTTGTGTTTGCCAAAGCTGGAGCTCCATGTATCATACACCCTTTGTTCATAAATGATTTATATTTTGATCGGATACGAGTTTTAATAATGTATTTTAACTTTAACGGAGATGTGCATAAGTAGAGTTTGAGTTTCACTAAAAATATTATTTTTAATTGACTTGTGTGTAGTAAATGTGGTGGGTCTATTGCTATAAAAGAAAAGTTTCAAATGTAAACAATTTCGTCAACATCCTAAAATGATAAAATATAAACTATTTTGGTGGATAAATGAAATACTTAGTTTTTTTGGTTATTTGCATGAGTTTATTACTAAATTTGTCTTGTCATACATCTTAATAAAATAATTTGATTTGAGTTATATTTTATGTTGAATTTAGTTTAAATTTCACTTAATTTATTATATTTAATTAAGTTGTATATGTGTACAAAGTAAATAGATTCAATTACCAAAAATGGATAGAAAGATCGGGTAATAAATTTATGGATGGACGAAAATGAGCAAAATGGGTAAGGAATTGATGGGCGCGCGGAAGTAGAAGTGTTCACGATTACGATTTGAAACATAACAACAATCAAACCGCCAATTCTGAAAATTCGGCAAGAACTGAACTGTTGTTATGACAACTCACGATTTTAAAGCGAACCGTGTAGGGTAGTTTTTATGTTCCAAACTGCCGATTACTATTAATTTAAAACCGTTCAAAAACAATTAATAGTAGTAATATATTTAAAAAATTCAACTTTCTATTTATTTTTATTACTTATTAATTTATATTATCATTTAATTTTTGAGGTTTTCATTATCCCTCATTTATTAATTTTAAAACTATATTTATTACAAAATAAAAATGTAATATTAATCTTTAAAACTATAAATTTTACATGCATGTCACTAAAATTATTAGTAACATTTAATGGTGTAACTAATTTCATATAGTGACACTCTCAAACACATGTCACAAATTATTATTTAAAAATTACACTTTTAAATATTGCTAAAAATTTTAGTGACATGCATTAAAATTTTGTGACACCCATAATAGTTATACCCAAATGTTACTACTTGAGAGATTTATTGTAGTGCGAACCGTTCTTTACACCATTATAATTCAAAATTGAATCGTTAAACGCGATTAAAATTTTCAAAGCTGCCAGTTATAATCCAATTACAGTTCGGGTTCCAACGAATCCGATTCATTTAAGGCCGAAGAGTATGAAGTATTGAAAAAATATAATCCTTCTATTGCACTGCTATTGGTTTATAATCATTTTCAGAATCTTTCATTATTATTAATAATTTTATTTATAAAAATAATATTTAAAAAATAAAAAAAACATAACACTTTTTTTTATCTTTTACATATTTTTTCTTATTTTGTAATTATATAAAAAAAAATTAAAATAAGAATAATGAGAAAAATTAAAATATTTAATTTTCCAAAATTTTAATGTAAAATGAAACAAAATTTAGTAGTTGATAATAAATTGGATCGATACACCGTTTATGACATACACAACTTAATATTTCTATGACTGACAATGTTACGTAATGTCATATAAGCATACTAGTCAATATTTTTTTTTATTTTGTATTATTTAATATTAAATTAATATTAATATATTTTTAATCAATGAGTTATAATCATAAAATAATAATTAAATTTCATTAAAAAAATTATTTATATATATATGATGTTTAAATATATTAAAATTATATCCGTTAAGAATTGATCAACCTTTTGTGGTAACAAATTATAGATAAAGTTGAGTGGGAAAATATAATGATGGACGCGTATTTCTTTAGTCAAAGAAGAAAAAAACATTAATTAATTTTTTCATGAAATCGATTTAGGAAATTAGGAACAGTAAAAGATTTTGTATCTTTTGACATGTGTTTGTCTTTTCCAGAAAAAGGGGGGGAGAACCCAACGGTTTCCTAAAATTACGCCAATAAGAAAAAATAATAGTTAAATTAGATACTCCTTCCGTCCACCAATGTTTATTACATTTTGTCATTTTGGGTCGTCCACCAATATTTATTATATTTTAAACTTTCCATTTATATCACACACATTTCAATTAAATAATAATAACAAGTGGGACCCAACCTTCACTAACTACACTCTTTCACCTAAAGTCAAAGTACTACATTAAAACACGTGTCTGGCCAAAACGTAACAAACAATCGTAGACGGAGGGAGTATAATTTAACTAAAATTATGAGAATTTTTTTTATTAAAATGTGTTTAATTTAATGAGACTGCTAACAGTATTCAAAATCCCAATTCTGTCCAAGATATTTAACTTTATCTTTTCTTTGTGTACTGTGAGAAATTTGTCTTGTATTTTCAAAATGCTGCCAACATATATGATAAGAACTTTCAAGGGTGATCTTTCTTGATGAGTTAAACTTGAGATTACTTATAATCATCAAACTCTTCATTATTTATAAGACTATTTCTTCTAACATACCAAGTTATAAAGTCGCATTGAAGTGAAAATGTTTAATTGTTTAATAAATTCAATAATTTTTATTCATATAATAATTCCGAGATATTAAATTATTTTATTAGGTTATGTTCTTTTTATAGATAAATTTATCGTTACAAAATAAAAGTTAAAAGTATTATCAACATTTAATTCTCTTCTTTTCTTATCACTCATTTCTTCTTCATACATTTCACTTTAAAGATAGATAATATTATCACATCAAATGTAAATTGATAATTATCTCTTTTTATAATTGTAATTATTTTGAAGAGATAAATTTATCCATAAAAAATAATAATTTAGGATGAAGGCAATAAAGGGTCATTTTCTAACACATACACAAGATCTTTCAATTATTTGTACATCTTATTCTTTGCCAAGATCTGAAGCGATAGATGTCCGCGAAAACGTATATTATATAATGAATCGAGAGATTTTAGTAAATCGACTAGATATTGTATTGATTCGCAAAAATTATACATCTATATACATGTATATAATTTATTTATTTATTTCATATATATTACTCGATCATTATGCATGAAGTTAATTAAAGATAAAGCAACCAAAACGATGGATGTATGAGGTGATTTTTCAGATATGAAAAAATAGGGAGAATAAAAGAGGTGTGAGTGGGCCTACTCAATAAAATTAGTGATAGGGCAATTAAATGCAAATTTCTGGTTTTCAATTAGAAAATAAAGGAAATTAAATTAAATTAAATTAAATGCAGTTAAAAAGAAATCTGAGAGAAGTAAGCTTTATAAGATGTCAGCTGTGACATTAAATAGAGAGTTTTACTGCAAACAACTTTAAGTAGCCCAAAATACATAAATATTTCCACTCTCAAATATTGTGGCTACTTATATTTATTTATTGAATTGTATGTAATGAATGAATTCGATTTAATTATAAAAACAATAATAAATTAAATGTTGTTTTCGTTATATAAAATTGTATTTTTATTGTTTGTTTGGATTGTTCACGTAGAGTATACTTTTTTTCTCTTTTGGATATAATACACAAAATACTAAATATTTTAAATAAGAAAATAATATCAACTAGGAATTTGAAGAGAATTATATCAAACTCTATTAATATTTACAAGGTACTACAATATTCTAGAGTGCTTTAATGTAGCATCACCAAGTCGGAACGAGTCGCATGCACTAACGAAATGATCATATATTGATATCATCTTTTAAAAATTGAATTACATTAATATTAAATTATATAGCCGCGTCACGGAGAACTCGAATTCAAGACTTATTGTCCTAGTGTCCGACGATTGTATATTGATCAATTTTTAATAATAATATGTGAGAATTGTGAGAGAATAATACTTTTTAAAAAATTATTAACACCACATATATACGAATTTAACAAAATAATACTAATCGTCCAAATTTAGAAAAGACAATGATTCTTATTATGGACAGTTACGGTAAAGAAAGTGATGAACCATTGAGTGGTGTGGTATATATTTAGGACTCGCATATTATACAGCAACAGCTTTGGTGATTGTGATAGTATGTATTTTAATCAATCCATATATATAGCGAGCTACCACTGTCGTTATTTTAATGTTATTTTATGATTGACGAGAGACATATATTAATTCATGGAATTGTTTATTTGCATCGATATTTTTGTTAAGACAATTATGGTTTTGTAATATATATGCACACGTGGTCCCATATGGATATTGGTCGACGCTCGAAACTAAGAGATGGTTATGGAATCGGTAGGATCTTTTTAGACTTTTAAAGTTTGAGGTATTTAATTTTAAGTTTTAAAGTTTGAGGTATCCAATTAAAAAGTTTGAGGTATCCAATTAAAAGGTCTTACAAATTTCTTTTAAGTATTCGATAATTTATAAATTTTAATAATCTATGAACTTTTATACATTATTAAAAATATAAACAAATTTTACTTAACAAAATTTTTTCTATTCACCAGAGATTTAAACGTATTCTCCTAAAGAATTCTACAATTCCGACCATCTTTCTCCTATTTCGGACCATTACTAGGGATAATAATTTTGCCCGGCCCGACCCAAATTTGTCCAAACCCGACGATAATGGGCCTCCCAAGTCCGGTCCGATTATTCATGTTTGGGCTCGGGTCAATGTTTAGACCAAACATACCCAAGTCCGTCCAAACCTGATCCAAATATTTAATATTTAAATTATAAAATTAAAATAATATAAATATTATTATTAATGTATAAAAATAAATTAATAGATATATTAAACAAAATATATAAGTAAAATAATATAAATATTATCATTTTATTAACGTATGATAAATATAAATTAATAGACATATTAATGAATATTAAAATATATAAATATGTTTTAAAACAAATTAAATATATATATATATATTAAAAATAAAAAATTAAAATAAGTAAAAATAAAATAAATAAAATATGGATGTGTGTGTCCCAAGCCCACCCAATCCACATGAGCCTAGCTAGGCTTGATCTTGAATTACAAACCCGGTTGGGCCATGGGTCTGGCTTGATCCCATCCATAAAATTGTTTGTCGGGTTTGGGAATAGGGAAGTCCGGTCCAACCCGCTCCATTGTCATCCCTAACCCCGTAGTTTATAAAAAAGTATGTAAATCAATAAAAAAAAATGTATTATACAATCTTATCAGATTTATAAAAATTCATGTAAATCAATAAAAAAAATATGACAAACTTTACATGAAATTTATGAATTTTATATAAATCCAAACTTTTTAAAATTTAATAAATTCCAACATAATCTCAATGGAATATACCAATACAAAGAATTACAAGCATATATTATGAATCTTGTAAATAAAAACTGTTTCCCATAAGTCAAACTCATAACTAGTCAAGTACGCACGCATCATTCATTTATACTCTCTCCATTTTTAGAAGTATTATATTTTGATTTATATTTTATTTTTAATATACATTACGTTTTAATATTTTAAACTAAATATATAACATTATTCTTATTTTACTCTATTTAATATTTTTATAATATGAAAATAGAGTTATGAGCACATTTATAAAAATTTGAATAAAATAAATTGATAAAATTATATATATGTAAATGTAGTATTTCATTGATATGTAATTAAATTAAATATGACGCTTATAAAAAATGGAGGAAGTATTATTTACTAATTAAACTTTGTTAATTTTATGGTTATATTGTAAAAGTAGCATAATATCATATATGAATAAGCATTATCATAGTGTTATAGCATGCAATACTATTAAATTTATATACTATATATATAAGTTCATCATCATAAACTTCGCGTGTTGCAGACTTGCAGTATTTATTAAGCTTACATGCAAGCTACTACTAAACAAGAGCAAATTAACGTTCCTCTAATATGCGCCTTTAATTAAGTTGGCTGTTGTCTTTCCTTTGTCGCTAAAAAAATACTCCCTCCGTCCCATCTAAAAGGGTGTTTGTCTAAGCTTATTTTAAATAGTTTATAAGCTCATGGAGATTATAAGCTATTACAAGAGCTTATAAGTTATGAAAATAAGTTGAGGTGGAGCTACTTAATTATTTTTTGAAAAACTTATAAGCTCTGAGAGCTTATTTTTACAACTTATAAGCTCTCAAAGAGCTTAATTTGTCAAACACTCAAGCTCTTAAACAACTTATAAGTTCTTTTAAGGAGCTTATAAGCTTAGCCAACCACCCCCTAAGTTGGGGCGTATACCGTTTTGGGTCGTCCCAACTAAGTTAAGGCGTTTTCTTTTTTTAGATACCTTTATCACACACAAGTTTAAATAATATATATTTTTATCATCACTTTGTATACTTTTCAACTCTGAACATACACTACTTAATTACCGTACCTAAAAGAAATGTCTCAACTTAGCCAGAATAGAGGTAAGTGAAAAAATTAAAAGTATATTTGCTTTGGCCTGCATAAAAGAAAGAGAGTATATTTCGCCCCTAGCAATTAGCATTGTCGAGAATTGCCAACTTGAATTTATTTTAACTATCAGTGTTCTAAAAGTCGATCGTTTTAGACGTCCGCCTAAGCACTAGTCAGCTTGACCGCTTAGGATGATAGTCGGCTGCGTAGGTGGGCTAGGCTAGTCAGTCTAGTAAGGCATATGCTAAGATCTGTAGGAGAGGATATTGTAAGCATCCTTATATAAGTTTGAGCAACTTTTAGATTTTTCACCCAAATATCATGCATGCATGCTCTATTCCTTGACAGTTCATTTCACATGTCCAAACATGCATGGCCTTCAAATATTGTTTTAACTTTTATGATTTGTTTTTCATTAATCTTATAACAATATGCATGCTAGCTTCTGTAACGTTATCATTTTAAGGCTCTTCATTAATTGTTGTTAGAACCACTATATTTACTTGATTGATTGTTTAGATTGAGGGATCACTAGCTAGTTTCTTCCAAATGTTTTACTTCATTACTCTTGTTTCTTTTTATATATGCGTTACTTCATCATGTATTTGATTTGAAAATCATATTACTATATATATATATATGTCTTAAGGAAAGGGATAATCGCAATCAATGCAATGACAATTTTTAAATCTAGTACTTTTGACAACCTTCTATATATGCTTAAGTATACCACCTTTTGGTTTAAAGCAAATTCACAACTTTAAAGTTTCCTATCTTGGAAACCGGTTATATAAACAAAATAAATTGAATCATAACACGTACTTCCGCAAACGATGTGATATGCCTCGTATATAAATATTAAAATTTTAATAAAAAAAATTATCAATTCTCATTTTCACTAATATATCCAATATACAATAATAAAAAATAAAATATTTTCAAATTTATAATGAGTCGTATGATGATATGTGACAATATTGTCATATCAGCTGTGAGCACGTTAAAAAATGTATACCGCGGACGGATGACAATATTGTTTCCAATAACTTCTCAAAATGAAAAAATGCGCTGGGTGTCAAATTTGCTACGAATCGAAAATTAAGCAGATCGATGGAAGCAATCTCTGTATTTGTTGGTCCCGAAACGAGTGAAACTGAGTGTATTGGGGGGGGAATACACTCAGTCAGTTTTTGCAAGTTAAAAGCTTTTGTGTCTCCTGAACTGAAGGGAGGTGTTTCAGTTAGAGTGATGAACTTTCAGTTAGGAATCCTTCAGTCTACACTTAGTATTTGACTGATGGACTAATAACTTAAGTGTGCGGAATGTGGTGGTTTTAAATCTTAACTCGTTTGCTTCAGAAAACTTAATGCAATGTTTCTCTTTTCACTTAATCAATATTCAGTTGATGTTAAATAAAGGATATGGAATACTGAAATTAAATGAGACAGAGAGACAGAGATTTGGTTTGCGTGGTTCGGAGATAAAAACTCCTACGTCCACGTGTTCTCGATGTTAGTCGAGGGTTTCCAACTTAATGGAGAGACAACAATCTTACAGTGATCAACTGTGAAGGTTAGATATACAGTTGAACTGATCACTACTAGCTTAGAACTAATTCTAAAACTAAGATTGTTCTTCGGTTACAAATGATTGCCAAGAACACTAAGAGATAGAATTTGAATGCTTTGGTGTTCTGGACTAAATGCTTGAAAGCTTGAGAGCGATGATAGCAATTGCGAGTTGAAAGCAGGGTAACCGGTGTCTTGAAGTGTTGAAGCAGCGGGGTATTTATAGTGCTCTCTCAAGGATATAGCCGTTGTGAGATAGAGCTTTAATTTGAATTTTTCCCGTTGGAGTCTTCGTCCTTTTTGCCATTTTTGGTGTCTGCAGAAAGATCTTGTTTACCTAACCGAGATTTTTGCTATAAATGGAAAGGCCTACTGACTAGGTTGTCACTCAGTAGAGAACTTCAGTAAGGACATTCAGTGCAGAACTTCAGTGTGGACATTTAGTACTGATCTTCAGTTGAGAACTTCAGCTTCAAAACTTCAGGCCAGTCTTCAGTGGAGAAGGTCCTTCAGTTTTGGGATTACTTGAATCTTCAGTGGAGATGTCTTTCAGTGTACTACATCTTTTCAGGGGAGGTATTGGAATCTGAATCAAAACACTTATAAATATTTCCCAACAGTATTCATCCATTTTGTAACCTCGTATAATCAACATTCATAATTCCAATATGTTTTTAGTTGAAAATAATACTACAAGGTCGAAGCAAAACGTTCAATTTTCCAAAATATAGTACTAAAAAGTTTTAGGTAAGGACTTAATACCTTAATTAATATCCAATCTTATCAGAGTAATTTAATTAAGATAATTTTATATTTTTAATTTCAACAAATATTAATTATAGCTAATTAAAATTAAATGAGTTATACGTATGTGTAAGGGCATTGATTGAGTTGCTTTTGACTTTCATATTTATCTTGTTAATTAATTTATTGAATCCTAGACTTTAGTCTTTATGTAACAGGCACAAGATGATTTGGCTGTAACATTATTCAATAATTAGAAACATTCAAATCAACGTGTAGAAATTCTGAAAGCTAAGCAATAATTTTATGGAATTAAATTAATAGGCTAACGCGTCGTTTACTTTGAATGATAAGTTGGATTGATAAAATGTAGGATTGAATATTTGAATGATAAAATTATAAAATTAGTTCAAAATCAAGTAATCTACCATTTATCCATCAAAATAAACATAAAATTAACTTGGATTAATTTTATCAATATTTCTTATCATGCAAAATAAACACTATCTAAGACCGCAAGATAATATAAAATAAAAAAAATAGATCAATTTATTGTTAGATGATTTACGTTTTAATCGATATATGAATTTTAATAATATATTTTAAATTTAATGAATATATTTTAATTTCTTTTGAAATATCTCCTATTACATCCTATATATGTATTTTTAAGTAGTGAATATTAATGTAGTTATTATCACATGTCGAAATCATATTTATCTTCCCAATTAATATTTACAATTATATATACAGTACATATAGTAATCAGTTTGGGAAAATTATCAGCTTTTTATTTAAAACTTAATTCATAAGTTTTTACTATTTAAAACCCAAAGAGGATTGTCCATTACTCCCCTTCCGTCCCACTAAACTTGACACAATTTTATTTGGACGTTCCACTAAACTTGATACATTCCTAAAATAGTAAAAAATATATATTTTTCTTTAAAAAGATGTGGACTATACTGTTTTTATCACTCTTACACTACTTTATGCACTATCCTTGATAACCGTGGCAAAAAATTTGTATCATGTTTATTGGGACGGAGAGAGTGCGATAGTTTTTCACAAATAAAACAGATCCTGATCTTTTAGAAATGTAGTTCTTCATATTGAATTTGCGGCCCCCTTAGCTCTGTGGGGATTCTATTTTTATTTTTTGGATTATTGGAGCTCTTATTTTCATGTATTGCATGTGTGGGAAATTAAAAGAAGATCAATAGTTTGGACTTTGGAGGTTTTATCAGGAGAAAAGCAAAAGCTACAAATGGTGTAAAAATGGACGAAATGAAGCAAGGAAAAACCCTAGTTACAGACCTGAAGCTGTCTGTCAAATGTCATTTCCTCTTGCTAAAAGGCTTGTACAGTACGCACCAAAAAAATGCATCCCTAATTTCTGAGTGTGTGTGAGAAACCACAGACATTCTATAACACATAGTAGTAATGCAGTTCCCCTTAATTGTCATACATATATCTGTATGGAAACTGCTCTCACTCAGTATGTATTTAATTTGCTGCTAATTTTGGCCACCGCCGATTGCGATGCTTAACTGTCACAGGCCCCCTTCCATCTCTCTCTTCAAGTTGCTGAAATCTCGCCTTCGTTGCTTCACCCATTTAGGTCTATAAATAACCCACCTCTCTTTTCACTCTTTTATCATCACTTTCATAACCCTTTTTCCAGTCCCTATTTCCCCCTCCTTCTCTTCTAGTTTCTCATTGAATTTGTATATTGTCTCAGTAAATACAGCTACCATATGATGATCGTAAAAACCCCTTCTTTCAGTTTCTTCCTTAGATATCATTAAATCAGAGAAAAGATATTTCTCCCAACTGGATATCTCACTGAGTGAGCCTCTTTGAAGCTTTTGCTTTCCTTTTTCGCTTCCCTTGTTCCCCTTCACTTTCTATCTCACTAGTCAAATTAGGGTTTAGGGTTTTATTCTTTAAATTCCCTAATTAAGTACACTTTCTATTGCCTTTTCCGATTTGTATTTCCAATATATATGTTTTTATATATGAAGAAAGAGAGAGATGGGGAGAGAGAGAGATAATATCAGTCAGTTTTTGCTGATGGAGCATCATCAAGATTCACATACCATTTTTCTAGGACTACATTTGAACGGGTCCCAACATTTTCTTTTCAACAAATAAAGTGTGTTAATTTATAATACTATGTGTTGTAATAGTAGTCTTGAGAAATATATGTATGAGAATCTTGATGATGCTGCAGCGGCAATGAATGACTATTTTTATCACAAGTACAATTTTCATCATAAGGTACGTCTAATTCGTTTTTTCTTGCATCTTGTTGCAAGGTCATGTATTTGAATATTTGATGAATGGATCTTATCTAATTAATATTGTCTTCCATTGATTATAGATGGTTTTAGAACTAAAATATATGGCGTGATAATTAAAGCCCCTCTTCCTAATTACTATGTATAATTCGTTTAAATGCGCTGATATATAGTTCATTCTATTGTATCTATATTATTATATTGAAATTTCTAAAAGAAAATTAATTTTGTTTCTTTTTGTTGATCCCAAAAGGTTGATATATACTCTAAATTGCATCCTAAATTTCTTTAATTTTCTCATAATTAATACAATGACAATTGATGAATCTAATTTTATTATGATATAAAATGTCTCATAAATATATATATATATACCTAAAAAATGAGAAAGAAATAAAAATAACATCAAGTAATTTAATTATGATACAAAATGTCTCATAAATATACTCGGTCCAATGGACTGAGAAGGCAGATTTGCCTTGAGAGGGAAACTCATAATGATTTTGCATTTGCACTAATATCTATATATGACAGTATATATAGAAATGGAGTTTCTATGATATGATCTAATTATGCATTGTATTCTCGTAGATATGCAATTTAGCCTGGAGTAAAAATGGGAATGAAATAGTAATTAGCAGTCACGGATATTCCCAGAATATCGGATAATGGTATTGAAGATAAAATTATATAAATACTATTTTTATTATTAATGTATATTTAAAAATAAATTAATAGACATGTTAATAAAATATAAATATTAATATTGTTATTAATATATAATAAATATAAATTAATTGACATATTAATGAATATAAAAATATATAAATAGATTTTAAAATAAATTAATTATATATATTTTAGTATATAAAAATTAAAAAGTAAAAAAAAGATGAAGGCCGTGCCAAGCATCCACATGCATTTGAACTTGGTCTTGAATTACAAGTCCGATCGGACCATGAGCCGGGCTTAGGCTCATCTATAAAAGTGCAGGACATGTCTTGGTATATGGAAGTCCGGCCCAGCTCATTGTCACCCTTAGTGACGGAGTGTACGGAAATCCGTTTAAATTAATATAAAAAAGTGTTTATGTAATTAACAATAAATCTAATTGCTCACACACATTAAGTCCTTTGATAGTTGAGTCAGGATATAGTAAGTTTTTTTTTTTTTTTTTTTTCCAGGATATAGTAAATTAGGATATGGAAGGTTAAGAAATGAAAAGTTAAATTAAACACGAAAAATATTTTATTGTTTGGTAGATAAAAAATAAAATTACTGTATTATTGAGATAAGTTGTAACTTACTGTTTTATCCTTATAACAAATTAAAAATACCAAAATTATTTATAATCTTCATCTTCATCGATATGAAAAACACAGGAACTCCAATTTCTTAAAATTTGCAGTTATTAAATCCAACAGGTAAAATTAAATTGCATATACATGTTTCAAAATTAAATTTTCATACAAGAGCCGATCTATCAATTCATATAAACCCCAAGCTTCAATTTGTCATCAATTCACCCAAATTTATCATCAATTCACATAAACCCCAAACTCCAATTTGTCATCAATTCACCCAAATTAACAAAACCCCCCAAAATTGTTCTAAGAAAGATAATAGGAGTCAAGGAGACGCCGATGGATTTTCTGCTCTGATGAGAAATCGAGGCGACCTTATGGGGCGACGATTAAGATGCGGAGGAGGCGACGCGATGGTTGAGGCGCGATGAGGAGGAGGCCGCGACGATGCTAGCAGGAACAAAAAGTTCCTTAACAAGGGACGGGGTGGGGGCAGTGACTCAGAGGTGGAGGGGACGAGGTGGTTGCGGTGAGATGAGGAGGAGGTCTCGGTGATGGTGGTAGCGACACGAAGAAGGAGGCGAAACCATTGAGGCGACTCCGCAGAGGTAGAAAAGAGAGAGGTATAACTTATAAGAGAGAGGGTCGGAAGGAAGAGAAGATAGAGAGGGTTAAATTGAGGTTATTATTGGAAAAATATAAAGTACGAGGTTAATTTAATTTAAACCCACCAATTTGCTGAGTTATGTTATAGTTCATGAAACAAGTTCCTAATTTGCCATTTTCGTTTGTCTACAAAATATCTTCCTACTTTAAACTTTTCATTTATGGTAATGAACTCACCACAATCTCTACACACAATTCAATTTAATATAATACTTAAGTGGGACCCCATTCCACTCACTACATATCATTATTAAAGTCAAAAGTACTACATTAAAACCCGCACCGGGTCAAACTAGGAACTTCTTTCATGGACGGAGGGAGTATTTAATGTTGTAGAACTGTGAAATACAACGGGCTTGAGCTTAAACTTGGGCCTGAGAGTTTATTTATTTTGGCTATCAAACGCATGCTTCAGAAGGTATATTTATCATCACAGTCGAAACATGCCTATCAAACAAGCACTAAAATGATTATATTAAATTTAAATTATAATTTTTAAAAAAAAATTGTTCAAATTGAATTATATCAAATTTAAATTATAATTTTTTTTAAAAATTTCATCACATTAAATTTAAATAACATTCTTTTTTATAAAAATGTATTTACATTTTTTTAATTTCTTAAAATTAGATTACATTAAATTATAATTCGGAAACAATGTTAATCCAGACCCGAGAGGAGCCTGTAAAAAAATGACGGCGTCTGTTAGATGGGGCCCTTACAATAATATTTTAAAAATCGGATCCGTCATAGAACCGGTCTCGTAAAAGGGTCACTAGTTCAATCGGTTCAACCGCTTTAAAAAAAATTGGATAACAAGTAAAATATATATATATATACACACACACAACTCAATTTAAAACAATATTATTGTGGACCTAAACTCCATGAACTACAGATCCCTACTAAAATCAAAACAAGTTACTAAAATTCGTGTCCGGTCAAATTGTAAACCAATTTGGTAAACTGATGTAGTATTAATTATTAATATTGTTAACAAATATACAGACCGACAAGATAATATATTAGAAATTTTTGTAGAAAAATGTTCTATAAAAATTACTAATGTCTTTTATAATAAATTTTAAGTTTATTAATGAAAATTTTAATAATTTTTAAACTAAAATAAAAGCAGTAATTAGAGTTTTAAGCATTTATATATAACAAAAATAATATTATATTAAATTTAATAACTGAATTTTAATGAATAAATGTCTTATCTAGCATAAATGGCTGCAATTTACAAAGTATGTATATTTTAAGTGAGGTTAATGCTTCAATCATTACTTCTAACATTTTTCATAATTTTTTTTAAAAAAAAATAATGAATCAGGTTACCGATTCGCCAATTTTAGTCGGGTCTGACAAATTCTTACCAATTCGCATTGTGTTATTTGAATGACTCGAAAATAACATAACCAATTTACGGTTAAACCAATCGAACAGGCCGGTCCGATCTGATTTTTTAAAACAATGCCTTACTGGGAGTTTTGAATCCAAATATTTTTTTAAACCATTTGCTAACCTCATTTTTCAAAAAATGGATAGTGATAAAATAACATAATGTTTTAAGACATAAAATGTGAATTTACTAATTAAACCATTTTATTAATTGGTATTGAAACATGATAATACTTTTTACTAAAAATATGAATTAATAATTAATGTAAGGAATCAATATCTTATTCTAAATATAATTATTCTCACCATAATATTCAAACAAATTTAAAAACTAAAAAATCGCCACTAAATGAAAATAATTTTCAAAAATAGTAATTAAAAAACTATTTTGTATATGACATTATTAAACTAAAACTTATCGTCGCTAATATAATAGTATTAATAAACAATAATTGAACATTTCTAGTAATGATGAAAATTTAAGCTATTTTTTAAGATATGAAGTATTTTATTTTTGATTTTATAATATGATATGATATTATATATATATATATATTATATTTTAAAGTCGGTAAAAATATTACTTTTAAAAAATAAACTAATATATATATGGTGAATAAATTTTTTCGACTTTTAAATATATAGTGAAATGTATTTTACATATATAATATTATGTTGTTAAAAGTCATATAAAAACTTACTTAATTAGAACCTTTAAAATATAGAAATCACAATTATAAATAATTAGTATGATATTTAATGACATTTCCATAATAATTTAAATATAAGGATACACATATTAAAATGAATTCGAATTTATATAAAATTAATAAAATTTTAATAAACTTTCCTAACTAATCATGTATGTACATTATCTCTCTCCATAATTTTCCTTCAAAAATGTTGGATGTAAATCTCACTTCTCATAAAAAAATAAAATCTAGAATTAATCATCAAATTCAAACGGACAATAAAAATGACATGATATTCTTTATTATATAATCTTTATTTAGATTATATTCATAGTTGGCTTATATTTCACACCCTTCAAATTTTTTGTAGTATAAATATAGTCCAAGAAAGGGTGAATATCATATCCCTAAATTAATAAAACTACATCAAACAAATTAAGATGGTGAAATCATCATACTTCTTCTGCTTAGCTCTTTTCCTCATTCCTCTCATTTTCTCAGGTAATCCAACTTCCTCAAAACTCTATCTTTACATTTACTAGTCTATTTTTTTTAATAAAAAAACGACTTCTTTTTTTAATGAGAATATAAATGAGTTGAATCCAATTTCAAACATGTAATTTGAAATGATATAAAGCTTAGCAATTTTTATATGTTTTGGATAATTATTTGAAAGAATTACTAATAAAGAATTACTAAGAGAATATATCAAATTGGGCTTAAAGCCTACAACACTAGTTAGACTGACATAACAACAAGAACTACAACACATCTCACAATTAAGAGATATAATTACTACTCCATGAAACAAAGTGTTAATGAATTATGAGCAGCCAATTAATTAGTAGTGAATAATTGAATTTGATGATAAGAAATAGTAGAATTGTAATAACATTAATTAATATGAATTTTGCAGGTGAATTAGCGGTATGTGATATTGACTTGAAAGATTGCACAAAGAAAGAAATTCCAAATGGTTGTGGCAAAGGAAATTGTCAACAACAGTGTCAAAAAATATTCAACGGCCAGTCAGAATGTGTGCCTAATGGATTTGGCCAATCTACTTGTAATTGCTACTACGACTGTCATTGATTCTTAATATATTGCAATAATTAATGTTGAATTCGTCTTGTCTTGTCTTGTTTTGTTTTATTTCATTTTATAGTTAATGCGTAATTAATATATTTTCTGAAAAATAATGCATAAATGGCTGAAATTGAAGTTATTACATGACTTGATCATCAGGTTCGAACGTATTAAGCAATCCGTCAAATATTAATATAGATTACTTCTGAATTGATAACTTTAAATATTTCAAATTTAGAATGTTGGCATTCTTAGCTATAAATATATAGCTAAGATTAATTTCTGCATCGGCAGAAATGAATTGTTAATCACGTGGCCATTTTTAGATGTCGACATCATAAAATTGATTAAATTCTAAAGCAGAATATGATTACAACAAACATGATCTAAACATTAATTAATTAATTAAAATAATGAAAAGACAACTATATATCCTGGCTAATCATTCTTAACTGCATTTGAAATTCTAAAGATTCTTTACTCCTCTTATAGTTGTAGGATTAAACAATTGCATGTTTGAGCAGGATTATAGTGAAAGATCTAGATCACAAATCAATAAGAATAACAAATATATATTAAACCACAATATGAACAAATTCATGTCTTCACCACTATAATCTTAACTTCTCTTAAAATTCGTAAAGCTATATATACTACTATATTATTGCTCATAAAACTCAACATAACCTAATAAAATAAAGGGATAATGGTTTGTAAATACATAAATTATCCACGAATTTTGGCATTGCACAAGAACTAAAAATTCAGTCACACAATACATAAACTACATATTTTTCACTTTTATGTACATCGGACTTATTTTGGTCAAAGTAGTGATAACATGGACCTGAATTAATGACATGAAAGTCCACCTAAATCTGAACGTGGAAGCCTAAACGACACCGTGGACCCGAATTAATGAAACACGGAGTCGTTTAGGCTTAGGTGGACTTTCACGTCATTAATTCGGATTCATATCATCACTACTTTTACCAAAATAAGCCTGAGGTACAATAAAGCGAATAATAGATAGTTTATGTATTGTGTGGCAGAATTTTTAGTTCGTGTGCAATATCAGAATACATGAATAGTTTATGTATTTACAGGCCATTAACCGAATCAAAACTTTCGGTTCAGATTTTTTTCAGTTCGGTTTCGATTTTACATTTTTCTCTTCGATTTTTTTCAATTTTTCGGTTCGGTTCGTGCTCACCCCTACCCACAGGACCCAACTCTAATGAGGCGGCGGGTATGAAGGAAGAAAATCAGGGTCGGAAGCAAGTGTGGATTTGTACTATTGTACCCGAGTCAAGTTAGGTATGAAGTGGGAACATGAATTTATATCTCCGTCTTAAACTCGTTGTAATATATATTGTTTAAATATAAATTTTTTACATGATTTTTAAAATTTCCTAAGAATAAAAATAAAATGTGTATATTGAAAGAGTTTTCAACTTTTTATACACAATTATTGTATTATGCTACAAAATAATTATTTTTTCTTAAAAGTATTATTCGGTGGGTACCATTCAGGTACCTTTCCCTTCCCTAAATAATCTCCGTCTCATACCTGTTTATTAAATTGTGGGTCCTTATCAAGGGATTTCAAATAAATCTTCGGAATATGTGAATAAAAATCGTAAAAAAAAATTACCAGCTTGATATGAGAAAGGGATAATGGCCTCTAAATACGTAAACTATTAGCGTTTTCTGGAATTGCACACCACCTATAAAATCTGACTCCTAATACACAAACTAGTAAATTGTCGTAATTGAATACATCGGGCTCAAATTGAGTCAAAATTAACACAATCTGGACCCAAATTGACATGTCATCATCCGAGGTGGACAAAACGACGTCGTTTTGATAATTTTGATATTGTGAAAGTTTGCCCCTCTTAATAAAATTTCTGGCTCCGTCCTGAGCTCAGATAACATTCATTACTAACATTTTAACAGATATCATAAGCGGTGAAGTTGGAAAAAAAAAAGGAAAGACATGAAATATGGAAATACATTAACATATGATTTATCAATATAAAAAGAACAATATAAGCGTAAAAATTGTAGTGCTCCAATAATTTACTGGATGAGGGACTTGGTTGCAACGGCACACTTGTAAACACCATTCTGTTATATATAGAGAGAAACCGAGATACATGTAGGCAGAGGTGTTCACCATAAGAATCGAATTGTAATCGGCGATTTCAGAAACGCGATCGTATTTGATTGTTCGTTTTTAAACTATAATCGTGTAGAGGACGGTTCAATTACCGTTTAAAAAATTCGGAACTATAATTATCATTTTGAAATTGTATCTCAATTTTTTTTAGGTAATTCAATTTATTTTTTATATTATAAAGATTTGTTTTTTAATAATTAATTTTTTGTAAGTCATAGGAACGTATTAAAATTTCTGAATATATTAATAATTACATAAAATAAAACTTAACTAGATAATAATTTAATTAAATCATGATATTATAAATTAAAATAATTAATTTTTTATTAATGTTAATATTATATTATTATATCTAATTTCAATAATGTATTCATGTTTAATGTGTCTTTTAATTAAGGATGATTTATGTATTCAAGATATAATAACACACTAAAATTTTTTATTTTTATTTATTTAATTATTTTTTTTTTTATTAATATCATTATATGAATGTTCTATATAATTAAAATTAAATCAAAATAAATATTTACCTAACTATTTTAGCATCACATTAAAAAGTTAATTATGTGATATGGAATTAAATGATGATATAGATTGGTATGTAATTATTTTTTTGGACGGTTCGAAACTGTAACGATATGGTTTAGAACTATAACCAGAACCGTCCTACATTATTCGATTTATGTTGCGACAATAGTTCGATTTTGATTTTGAATTCTCATAACTGTGAACCAGCCGTTCGCTTTTGAATCGTACATGTAAACACCTATAGATGCATGCAACATGTAGTAGTGATAATTGTTTCTAAGCTTGATCGTTTCTCACTTATAATTCTCTCATCCCCAATTAGAATTTAATGCATTGAACTTAAAGACATTTCATTCGTATAATAACTTATGTACTCGCTCTCTGTTTCATTTCAATTACACATTTTATATTCAACTAAATGTATTATTATAATAAAACATGATAATTAATTAAAGTGGAATATGGAGAATAATTAACAATTAAGAATTTAATGAATTAAATTTATACATTTCATTCATATAATAACTTATGTAATTGACAATAAATATAATTGGTCATACACATTAAAATGATAAGTTATTATAAAAAATGAATTATTATATCCATTTAAGGTTAAATTATTACATTATAGCATATGTGGTTCTTCTTCAATTGATTATGAACTATTTAGAAAAAATGGATTATATTAAATTTAAATTATTTTTTAAAATTAAATTACATTATATTTAAATTATAATTTTTTTTTACTTTTCTAAAAGATATAGAATTACATTAAATTTAAATTATAATTTTTTACAAATTGGACTACATTAAATTTAAATTACACTTTTTTAATTTTTTTAAATTAGATTATATATTACAACTTTAAAAAAATGATTACATTAAAATTAAATTAAATTTTTTTTCATTTTTTAAAATTAGATTACATTAAATTAAATTACAACTTTTTAATTTGATTAAGTTATCTACATATTCTCTAAACTTTTATGTTTAGTTCCATTATCACTTCCTAGAAATTATGAGTGTGCAAAAACCAAATCGATTGAATAGAGTGGTTTCTTTCAGTTTGATTTTTCTCTGAGTCGATTTTGGTTCGATTTGTAAATTTTAAAAAACGACTTCTTTTTTTAATGAGAATATAAATGAGTTGAATCCAATTTGAAGCATGTAATTGGAAATGATATACAGCTTAATTAGCAATTTGAATTATGGCCAATTCTTTGATTACCATGGAGTATATATATATATATATAGAGTGAAGCTTGAAAGAATTAGTAATCAAGTACAATCAAACAAACTGTGAATGAATTATGACCAACCAATTAGTAGTGAATTATTGAATTTGATGATAACCATGGGCGGATGGGCTGCACTGGGCTGAAGCCCAGTGCAAGCCCAAAATTTTTAGTGTTTTTTAGTGTTATATATGTATATTTTTAAGGTTAAATACACTATTAGTCCACCCCAAAATTTTTATGTATGTAAAAAATATAGTGTTTTGAAAATTTTATTTTTTTAGCCCACCCCAAATACAATTTCTGGATCCGCCCCTGATGATAACAAATAAGTAGAATTGTAATAACATTAATATGAATTTGTGCAGGTGAATTAGCTACTGTGATAATGATTCCAAAGATTGCACAAAGTAGAAATTCCAAATGGTTGTGGCAAAGGTATTTGTGAACAACAGGACAGTGTGAAAAAACATTCAACGGCCATTCAGAATGATTCGGCCACTCCACTTGTAATTGCTACTACGACTGTCATTAATTATTAATCCATCTCATATTATTGCAATAATGTTGATTTCGTCTTGTCTTGTCTTATTTCATTATATAGTTATGAGTGATATTCAACTTATTGTGTTTTATTTATGGTATGCGCAATTAATATATTTTCTGCAAAATAATGCGGACATCCGTAATCTGCATAAATAGCAATCTGTCGAATATTATTTCAAATATAGAGTAAATCTGCTATAAATATATAAGATTTCTCCATCGCCAGAAATGAAGTGTTAATCACGTGGCGATTTTTATATGTCAACATCATTAAATTGATTAAATTCTAAAGCGAAGGCTATAAATAAATATAATTACAACAAACATGATCTAAAAATAAAGATCAGACAGTAATTAAAATAGGGAAAAATAACTATCCTGGCTAATCATTCTTAACTGCACTTGAAATTATACAGATTCGGACATGATTTACACGTGAGCGACACGTTGGAGTTGGTCGATTATTTACTCCTCTTGTAGTTGTAGCCTGTAGGATTAAACAATTGCATCTTCGAGCAGGATTATAGTGAAGATCACAAATCAATAAGAATAACAAATATATGAACACAATGAGCTAATCCATGGCTCACACAATATGAACAAATTCATGTATTCACCAGTATACTGTTAACTGCTCTTAAAATATATATATATATATATATATAAAACAGGAAACATTCGATTTGAAATCAATTTGAGTGTCGATTTTGTAATTAAATCCAATTTTAATGGCAAAGATAATACTATAACTATTAAATTAAAAAACAATGTTGGAAAATATTTTAAGTGTTTTGATTCAAATCCCAAAATCTCTCGTGAAAGATGTAATAAGTCCAAAACTGAAATCTCTACTGTTTTGTCTAAGAACTCAAATGTTAGAGAGTTCTATTTCTCAGGTACACTAAAGGACGGACATTACTGAAGATTCAATACATTCCAAAACTGAAGGACCACTCTACTGAAGGTTATCCTGAAGTTTTGAAGTTAAAGTTAGAAGCTAAAGTCTCCTTGCCACTGAAGTTCACATCTAAAGTACTGCACTGAAGTTTCAATCTGAAGTTTCCCCTGAGTGATAGTCTATCCTATAAGACTTGCCACTTTTGGCAAAAATCCCAATAGGTGAAACACAATTTTGTTGCAGACACCAAAAATGGTAAAAAGGACGAAGACTCCAACGGGAAGAATTCAAATGAAGCTCTATCTCACAACGGATACATTATATGAGAGAGCTATATATACCCCGCTGCTTCAAAAGTTTCAAAACACCGGTTACCCAATCTTACAACTAGCTATCGCTATCATCGCTCTCAATTCTCAAGCTTTCAAGCTCTCACTCAAGAACACTCAAGCTTTCAGATTTCATTATCTAGTGTTCATATTTAGCGATATACTTGTAACAGAAGAATAGTTTAGCATTAGATTAAGTTTGAAGCTAGAAATGATCGGATATATTGTCTATCTAACCCCTTGTGGTTGATCACTGTAAGACTATTATATCTCCATTAACTTGGAAAACCTCGACTAACATCAAGACACGTGGACGTAGGAGTTTTTATCTTCGAACCACGCAAACCAAATTTTGTCTCTCTCTCATTTACTTTCAGTACTTATTATTCATTGATTATCATACACTGAATACTGATTAATTGAAAAGAGAAAGATTGTATTAAGTTTTCTGAACAAACTAATAAGATTTAAAACCACCACATTCAGCAGAACACTTAAGATATTAGTCGATCTCAATACCTTTATGACAAAGGTATATACAATAAACCATTAGAGCAGCAAGATAAGTTAAATATTGAACAATTCATAATATACATGTACAAACTGAATCTATTTAGTACTAAAAACTTGTCTTATTTGATCAGGGTATATAATTATTTTTAATATTTAATACTAATAATTATAATCAATTTGTATAATTGATAAATTCAAAACTAACATATATTGACTTCGTCCTACTTATTTAGACAGATTTTTTCTTTTTAAGTTGTCTCACTTATTTAGACACATTTATTTATTTAGCAAATTTTAAAACAAAAATCATGTTCTTCAAAAGCTATTACAACTAAATATTGATAACAGCGTCAAAAGTAAATGAATTTAAATAAGTGGGACAAAAGCAGTATAGTTTTTCAAAAAATATTAATTTTAATTTATTATTATAAATATTAATTAAATGTTAAATTTAATAGTGAAACGTAGAGTGAAATACAAATAGTCATTCCATTTAGGAGCTCTATTAATTTATACGGTACAAGTTATATATAAATATTAAACATATTGTATTAAATAATTTCAACTTTATTAATCTACTAACTTTATTTGTAGATAATTTTAACGTTATTGGTAAAAAATATATAAATATTAAAAAATAACTACTTTTATTTTCTCTGTCCTCTAACCTTTGCTTCCTAAAATTATTTTATTCACTTCACAAAAATATTTATAATATACATCTAATTTTAAAGATCTTGAAAAGATAATTAATTTGATATAAAATAAAATAAATTTAATATATAAAAGTTATAATAAATTAATAAATTGAAAATAATTATATATATATATATATACATAGGGGCCGGATCTAATAGGATCCAACCCTTAGGTGTTAACTAGGATCCAATTAGAACCGTAGATCAATTGTATTTAAACGACCAGAATTCAATATAATTATTATACTAATTAAAATTAATATAATGATTATTTATTATAAGTAAGGTCAAATTAGTAATTTACATTATGGAGATCAAATTTAAATTAACAAAATTGGTTGAAATAGACCTAAATTTTGGACACTACGATCAAAAAAATAGAATTAACAAATCAAATAAAATCCAATAAATAAGATAAAGTGCATTTAAAATTTCAAACTCTATCTTTTCCCCTAATAAGCGGTTGGTACATTATTCATGTAAAAGATATGGATTATAATATATTGTAATCAATAATTACATTGCTTATTTTAGAACACCACATAGCTTATTTTGTGATATAATAATGCTTAAATTATTATATATATAATTCTAATTATAATATATTGTAATCAATAATTACATTGCTTATTTTAGAACACCGCATAGCTTATTTTGTAGTATAATAATGCTTAATTATTATATATAATTCTAATTATTATATAACATAATCAATAATTACATTGCTTATTCTAGAACACCGCATAGCTTAATTTGTGGTATAATAATGCTTAATTATTATATAAAATTTTAATTATAATATACCATGAGCAATAATTACATTGCTTATTTTAAAATACCGAATAACTTATTTTGTAGTATAATAATGCTTAATTATTTTATATAATTCTAATTATAATATACCGTAATTAAAAATTACATTGCTTATTTTATAGTACCACATGGCTTATTTTGTGGCATAATAATGCTTAAATTATTATATATAATTCTACTTATAATATATTGTAATCAATAATTACATTGCTTATTTTAGAATATCACATAGCTTATTTTTTGGTATAATATTGCTTAATTATTATATATATCCGGCGTTGAGTTATTATCACCTTGATAGTTATAATTTATAGCTTAATTTTAGGTATTATTGTTGAAGACACGTATATATTAAATAAGTTAAGATTATAATAATAATAGTAAATTTACTTTTATAACCTTTCAAATAATAAAATAATAATATAATATTAAAATAATTAAATAAATTATAACCATAAATCAAAACAAATTAACGATTACTAATGGATCCTAGTTAACACGTGGGGATAAGGTTAACATTTGAACTCTCCTCTATATACATATTCTCATACATATAATTTGGTTTATAAAATGTTTCTATATGGATCACTTATATTTATATTTATATTTTTTATTTTTATTTTCTTTTCTCCTTTAGATATTTAATATTTTGTTATTATGTAATTTTTATATAAATATTAATTATGAAAAAATTAATTTATTTTACTAATTCATATATCATATAAAATTAAAATACATATATTATTAAAATTACTTAATATATAATTATTAATATAATTGTGATATATGAAAAATATATAACAATGTTGTAAATGTTGTGATAACTAATTTGATCAAAACTAAATTTAAGAGTAATATAATTTAATATATTAAAATAAATTTTTAAACAATAACTATTACACGAATTTGTACTAAAATTGAAAATCAATTTTGAATATAACTTTGTAGTTGACTTCAAATTATTAATTCGTTGTTACATAAAATTATGTCAAATATTTATTAATTCATAACAAAATTAGAATTTCACAACAAAATCTAACTACAAATAATAATGACTTCAAATATATGTATTATGAATTTTTATCAATATACACATATATTTAAATAGTTATATAATATTATCTTATTTATTAATTTTAGTGTGTTGTTATAAATTAATAAAAAGTGACCATTTATAAAATAAGAAATAATTTGAATTAGGTAAAATAAATCGAAGTTATTGTTTCAAATCGTTGATCACAGTTTTCAAATTTTGAAATTGTAATTGAATTGTCCTCAACATAGTCACAATTGAGAATAGGACTATCGATTACGGTTCTAAAATCAGATTACGATTCTAAAACCGCCGAATAAAATCAAATTACAATATTTTTGATTTTTTCAAGTATCTTTATGCATAAATTATTTATAAATAAATAATCGGGTGCAATAGCTAGTACATATTAATTCCAAATCATGTTAAATCAAATGTCACATTTCTACCATCAAATCTCTACAAGTTTTCGTGACATGATTTTGTAATTTAAATTTAATTAATTCAATTTTAAAAAAATTATGCAAGTACATAAAAGCTATATATACTATAGATTATTGCTCATTAAAACTCAACAAAATGTGAAAGTAATAAATAGTGTTAAAAAGATAATCCCATAAACAAGTCTAAACTTTAGTATTGCAATGAGACATTCAAACTGAATTATAGATCGATCTTTCCCCTTGATTAAAGCTTCGGAAAATGCTAGATTTTAAACCAGATTTAAATATTTATTACATCATGAATCAAAGTATCAAACACATCTAGAATAACTGGTAATATTTTTCGAATTCTGAATATATGTGAAGAACTCAAACTTAGATAAGCTTCATATATCATCACCAAACAGATTTATTCATCTAGATTTAATTGGTGAAACTTGCTCTTCAGAGTAAAGCAATCAATTCAAATATAAAATTTGATTAGCTACACCAAGATGAAGATGTCCCACCATAAAATCTAGATGACAATTGAGTCTCCCATACATTATAAGGGTTCAACCAGATATTAGTTTTTTTGTTGAAGGACACGGTTAATAGTACAACAACATACCGATGCTTGACATGCTCCCACTTGTCAGTCCATTCCTCTTTTACGCTTGTAGAATCTCCACTGCTTCAGCAGAACCGCAACTCCCTCACTGAGGTCAGCTCTCCTACCTTCTTTATAGTTCCATAGTTCTGAAGTAACGTACGTCCCACTCGGGTTGTATTCATTTATCTCAGAAAGAGCTGCTGTCACTGCATCATAAACTTCCATACCGTAGTTCTGCTTCAGGTCTATCAGTTTTTCATCGTCATCCCTTATCACAGCCTGAACCAACAAGAAAATGACCCTTTTGAGATGGCCTCATAAGTTAAAAGGAGGATCTATTAGCATTTTAATCCATCAATTTCAACCAAAATCCACTAAATTTGAATATAAGTAAATTATGCATTAGAACCGTTCTTACAACTTCCATTTAGTTGTGTTGCATGTATGCCTTCAAAACCTACTTTAGTGAGATTACTACTAAATCTAATTGGTTAATGATTTCTAATGAGAGGAGGTTATGAAATCACAGTCATTTCTTTAGACAGCATGAATTTATACCTGGAAGCTGTATAATTCGAGCTTGAAATATAAAAGTAAAGAATGAAATCGGATAATGCTGTACCAGCCAATTAAACCACTAAAATATACTCCCTCCGTCCCGGTAATAACAACCCGTATTCCTTTTTGAGACGTCCCTTTAATAACGACTCATTTCCTTTTTGGGTAAAAATTAACAAATGGTGTGTTCATTGATCTGTGTAATACATAGTTATTGAATGTTCATTGATTTTCGCGTAAAAACCAAATGAGTCGTTACTAAGAATTTTAGTTGGAGTACATACAGTTAAAAAAGACAACTGAATAAAAAGACGGGCAAGAAAAAATAAGAGGTGGGCTGCGCATAGCAATTTTGGGGTAGTAATTCTTGCAAGCTAGAAGCTTTTAGCTGTTCATAAAGCAGGTGCAAATTATAGCAGTTGTGTCTACTCACTTTCATCATAGTAGGCCAATGTTGGCACAGATAGTGCTCTAGAATACCTTAAACAGAACAAGGAATTGAGAAGCATAGAGTTTATAGAAATATAGCTGTATAAGTCATAATACAGTAAGGCAAGAGGAAAACCCCCACAGTTAAGAGGATATGCCAAACTTTCCGAAATCTATATCTTCAACTTTTATCTAAATCCCCAAAATCATATGAACCTATTGCATATGTGGTTAAGAGAGATGGAATCATAAAGGTCAATCCTCATATTTTAGTTCTACATAAGTATAAAAAACTCTGTCTGCGACAGTTTTCATACTATATTAATACTATTTTTGTTCTTGAAACAGGCAAATAAAACAAAAGTTGATATACTAAAACAAAATTTTATCTAAATGTGCTTTACGGCACATCTGTTTATGCTGATCGCCTTCGCAGAATATGTCATTAACAGAAACGGATTTATAATTACAAAATTTTGTGGTAGGAACAAGCAAATAAAATATAATGTGATGCACTAATATAATATTTTATGAAGAAGTGCTTAACGACATACCTGTTCCTTGCCATTAATTGTAACCACCTTTATAGGATGCCATCCAGGATCTCTAAGATACTCCTCCCATAGCGAGCACAACTCTGAGGCTCTCTCATCTGCTTCATCTTCATTATACTTCCTCTTCATTGCTACATGAAATGGCTTGCTATCGAGCTCCCCCATCCTCTTCACACCAATATGAGAATTCATTGACATGTCTTTCAAGCCCTAGGAAAACAAGTATCCATGAGCCGCTTATAATTTGAACCCAGCAAAAATAATGCCTAGTTTCCACAGCATGGTAAAAACTAGAACTTCCATCCATTGTTCCATATTAATAGTCTCTCCCAAATCTCCGTGTGCTGGTCAGCAGGCAGGTGGATTAGTGGAAAATGGTCCACCATGCTTGAGGCAACCATTATAAATAAATGGATGAAAAAGTTGATTAAAAAGCAAAATCTACAGTCTAAAATTTAAATCACATGTTCTTGAAGCTCCTTTTTCAGAGTTGAGATACAAGTTTTTCTCACTTAGCCTCGCATTTTATTGCATCATCGCCTCTTCTCTGAACTTGCTAGGATGGTTAGATAAAATAAAGTAACTCAAGATGTGTAATAATGTCTAATGATTAGGCCTTTTTTTCATCGTATTACTCATATGTTGATATGAACCATGAAGGACTGCAATGAGTCCAGGAATCAATAGAATGTAGGAGCAAGTTAGATGGAAAACGGTGATTTTCCTTCAGAAAGTGTAAATACCGTATCATAAGATTTTCACGAACTGGGAGTAATGACATTGACCATACTTTATACATTGATATGCATATCTACATAAGTGGATCAGGGACATCAGTTTTTACATCAGATGGAAAATTTATAGAGTTAGAACACTTACATTAACCATTTCTTTCCGAGCATCCTGTAGCTCATCATTGCTCTTGCGCTCCTTCACAACTAAAGTTTGGTTTAATACTTCCAGATACTCAAGGTCTCCTTCCTTCTCCCTTAAGGCCTTGAGCAACCCATCTACTTTTTTTAATACTTCTAAATCACCTTCATCTCCCATGTGCTTCACAACATTCAATTTACCTCTCAACTGCTCAATTTCAAGTTGCAATGCTTGTTTTGCATCCAATTGTTTCTCCAGCGCAATAATTTTCTTATGGAGCTCCTCCTTTTGTTTCTGCAATTACAAAACCCAGCACAAATTTTCCTAACATTATAGAACTTTGCATGGGAAACAAGCTTGTTTATGAGATTGACAAAATACCTTCTGTTCTTCTGCCAACCTCATTACTTTCTCATCTGCCTTTCTCTGTTCCTCGGCAGCTGCTTGCAGGGAGCAATTTTTCACCGCGTTCTGGATATTAAGAAAAGGAGTAAAAGAAACGAAAATACCCCAACTGAAGAGCATGTGAGATGGGAAATAATATTATGGAACGTAATGACGGTATAAAGAATTTAGCTCTCTCATATCCCATCAAAATTTCATGCATACAAGGAACCTGGACATGCTACGAATAAACCGATCTGCAGATGGAAATGCAAGTTCAAACACAAAGGCATGCTTCATTACTACAAAATTAACTAGTCAAACTGAAACTGAGATTATCCATGAATTTTGGGTTGTATATATATATGTGCTGTTTGTTTCTCTCATTCAAAAGGATTCCAATCATCCTAATGCCAATACAAAGCAATGAGGACGTGAAGGACCAAAACCATGTGAGTGTTGCAATAACATCTTAGTTGATAAAATATAATACTCCCTCCATTCTGAAAGAGTATGATGTGTTGGGGATGGCGTGAGTTTTAATAAATATTAGGTGAGTGTTTAAGCCACATTTTTTGGGATAATGAAGAGTATATGTTAGGTGAGTGTGTTGAGTGGAGAGAAGGGCCCTCATTAGTTGTGATAATGAGAAGAAAAAAAAAAGTAAGGGATTTAATGTGGGTTAATAGTCTTAAAATGAAAAGATCATATTTTTGTGGAACAGACCGAAATAATAAAAAGATCAGTAACAAACAAACAAAGAGAGTGCAGAAAGATAATCATTTTTATCTAATTTTAAGATGTTACATGTAAAATTGATACCCCCAAAAAAATGCTCAATTTTGGAGTAGCTTTGAACCACATACAAGCTAATGGAATCAGTTGATTTATACAGTTATTGAAGATTAATCAATAACCAGCAGCAGACACCAAATATCAAGAGCAAGTACTTTGGCTCTCAAGACATCAAACTGCAGGATCATAGCAACAGCAGATTAAAGATAAAGCTAATCAGTCAGTAAATATTTAACAACAAGAACTATAAATCAATGTTCGCAAAATTATGAAATAAGGAGTATGGAACAAACAAGGAATACTAGTATTTTCATATAAGTTATATATGCAACACCTGTTCAAGGTCTTCAGCTAGCTTTTTTCTCTCAATTTCATTGTGT
Source organism: Leonotis leonurus (assembly GCA_026898415.1). Lineage (NCBI taxonomy): Eukaryota > Viridiplantae > Streptophyta > Magnoliopsida > Lamiales > Lamiaceae > Leonotis > Leonotis leonurus. The sequence continues at coordinate 192,814 of JAPKLX010000183.1, forward strand.
GTCTCGCGCTTCCTCAACTCTTGACCACGGAGCTCAAGATCTCTCTTCTGAGTTTCCAGTTGAAATTTCAGCTTTTCATGGTCGCTGAATATCCTCTTGAAATGATCTCTGGCATTTGACTCAATCTTTTTTATCTCTGCAAACACAATAAACGATGACGTACATCAGGTTCAAATATAAATATAATTTTATTTGGAAAATATACAAAATTTATGCATGAAAGACCTTCATTATATGCTTGATGAAGATCATCCTTTTCCTTGATCAACTGGCTTAGAGAGCTTTCTGTCTCCTGGTATTTACTCTCTATCTCTATCATGTGCATTTTCTTTGCCTCAATAACATTTGTTAAATTGCCTACAAGCTTCTTAGTCTTTCGGGCTTCTTCTTCCATTATATCCGATATAGTTCTAATATCTCCTATCTTGCGAAGATTTTCTCCAACAATGTTATTGGAATTATAATCATCTGCGCGAGCTACCCATGCATAAAGATCTGATTTTTTTTCGTTCTTTACCAGCCAATTCCTCTTTCCATGATGTTTAGCCTCATAATCTTTCTCAAAAGACATGGCATTGGTAAATCCAGGCCAATCCTTACGAAACTCGACTATAGCAATTCCAGAATGTCCTTGGTAATTCCACAAAGGTCGCACTCTAGTTGGATTAAATCCTCTACTTGCCAACTCATCCCTCAGTTTACTACCACTCTCCCCCACATAGCGGTTATCCTTAAAGGTCGTAGGGATGTTAACAACAATGCCGATCCATGGCCAGACAAACATCTCATCATGATCCTGGTCTGCAAGAGCATCAACTTCATCAGAAGGCTTTGAAGGACCAGATACAGAAGCTATATCACTTTCCAAGTACTTAGCCAGAGCAAGGTGATTCGCCTTGTCTTTTGCAGTCCTTTTCTGTGAACTGACACTGCCAATTGAAGATGCATGCTGCAAAAGTTCTTTATACTGGAACTCACGCTTCCTTTTCGGACAGTAGGGACAATTGTAAGCCTGATCAGATAATTTAACCTGGTGTTTTCCATTCTTCAGTTCTTCATATGCCTTCTCTGCATATTCCTCAGTTTCAGAGTCGCTAACATCTGTGTCTTCCTCAGAACTATGATCAACTGAACTTCCCATCAGTATTATCAACTCTTGATCTCACTGAAATTGAAACAGCATGAAATAAAGTTCATCCCATAAGATTATGAATACAAGCATACCACTAAAATAGCATGTCATACGAATGAACCAATTCAAGTAATAGCAAAAGCAAACTAGCACATTTGAAGCATTAAAATTACATGAAAAAATTACCAAGGAAGCCACATTCATTGTCCCATTCTTCTATACCGAAATAGGGATATTTACACAAAACAAAAGCCAGAAAATCTCGACGACAATTGCAATAAAATCAGCACAACCAATTGAAATTATGCAGTCCAAATCCTACATGCATTACACCCAAAAAATCACCACATGCTACAAAAGTCGGGATCTGCGCTGATTTACCGATAGCATCATCAAACATTACAAATAGTTCTTGCTTCCAATTCCTTCAATTTTTAGGGAATATGAAAATAAAATGATTCCGAAGCAAATTCGAAGCCAAAATTTGAAAATGCAGCTAAATGTAACCCAAAGTTAGCATAAATCAGCATCAATTGTACATGCATAGATAGGCAGACAGATTGACAGAATACCTAGGAATTCGACTCAGTGCGACAGACGCCGGAAAAAAAAAAGGTTTAGGGACGAAAGATGCGAAATTTTATTCAGCTGCGCAAAACAAATTGAGTGGGTAGAAGAGAGGAAGGAAGCAGTCAAAGAAGGCAGTGTAAATGTGACATAGGCTTTGGGGTTTCACGAGACGAGAGAGTACTCTGATAACAGAGTACTTTCCGAACTGCGAAAAGAGGGTGATTTTATGATGCATTTATTGACTACGGTAATGCTGTTACTAAGTTTGTTGCATAATATTTTAATAATTAATTCTAAATATTTTCTTCCTTAATAAATTAAATTGGACTTTTTATTGGATCTTTTAAATTAAAAATAATTAATTATAAAAAAATTAATTAATTTGACATTACACGGGTGAAATTGATTATGCTTACGTAAATTGCACAGATTAATTAATTTGACATTAGACGAGTGAAATCAGTTTTGATCATGCTAATAAATGTGAAAAAATGAGATATTTCTGACCAAAAATAGAGTTCGCAAGAGGAGATGAATCAAGACAATGAGGAATAAGAATTAGATGATGATAAGACAAATATGATTATGATCGACAATTTTTAAAAATTGAATTATATTAACATGAAATTACATAGTCGCGTCATGGAAGACTTGTACTCGAGACTTATTACTTTGAATATTAACCTCAATATTATTAGGTCAATACACGGACACTGTGATCAACAATTTTGATGGGGCCGCGACATCACCAGCTAGACACAAAGTTCTCATTGTACATTGGTAAAAGGCAAATTAAGGTGCAGCGATGGGGAGAGAGTAGAGTTGGCAAAATAGTTTGGCCGAAAGGTCTGTCCAGAATATTCGAGGTTTGAGTGGATTTGAGCTTAAAAAAAGAGTTCAAAAAAATTGGGCTTAAAAAGCCCATCCAAAAATATAGTTGGACTTTTTGGACTTTAGGTTAAAAAGTTCGAGTGGGCTAAAAAGTTTTCCTATAGGCGATAATATAAAATAAATCTTTACTCATTTTCGAAATTATTATATAATTTAATTATAATTGTGATGTTTATACTTTATATAACTTTGATAAAATAATAAATAAAATAATTTTAAAATTTAATTGTATTTCTATTAGAATTCTTTTATACCTTAATTATAATCGTATAAGGTTTATATTTTATATTTTCAATTATTTATTTAAAAATTTATTAACATTTCAATATTTAGTTACATAACTTTTTTAAGGCATATAGGCCTAAGAAATCATGTTCTTTTAGAAAACAAC
>JAPKLX010000183.1:195807-328991 GCA_026898415.1 Leonotis leonurus
TTTTAAGGCATATAGGCCTAAGAAATCATGTTCTTTTAGAAAACAACCCACATTATTGTATTTTGTTTTATTATTGTGGTATCAAATTATCCTGCTATTGTACCTTAAATACATATTTGGTTTTCAGTTTTCCAAGTATCGAGTCATTTTGATCTCTTGGGTTCTTCTAAACACGGGTGTGCATCGTTCGGTCGGTTTGACCGACCGACCAAATTTTTATGAATCGAAAATAGAACCGAATATGAAAATTTCAAACCGAACCGACCGCATAAATAATTTAAATCGAACCGAAAACCGACTGATCAAAACCGATCGGTTTCGATTCGGTTTGGTTTTGAACCGAAACAATTATTTTTTTTTATTTTTTTTTTTTAAGTTATAAATAATTTATAGAATCTATCTTTAAAAAATTATATTTCTAAGTTTTTATTTAATAAATCTAAAATATATCACATAATTATATATATTTTTATCAAAATATAAATATAATTATTTAATATTTATGTTATTTATATATATTTATATTATTATATTTCGGTCGACTCGGTTACCGACCGAACCAAAAAATGAAAACCGCAAATCGAATTAAATATAAACCGAAATTGAAACCGACCAAAACTTATCGATTCGATCGGTTTTCTTAGTTCGGTTCGATTCTTGCACACCCCTACTTCTAAAGGCCAAGAAGTTAGACATTCTTGACCTTTTAACATGAGCTTTCACCTTAATGAAAAGTTTGATCACATAATTATTCTCTTGATATTTTGCAACATCTGCACATTAACCAGTGGAATGATAAAGATGGATCCCCACAGAAACACATTTTCTTGATGATATAATGTGAGAAGTTAGCATTGAAAATGCTTAGCAACAAAAATTTATGTCTGGTGTCTCATAATCTGCAAACCAATAACAAAGGAATAATTGGATAAGAACTTCGTCTGTGGGGATCGAACCCACGACCACATGTTTAATTAACAATATTTAATTAAATAATTAAAAATAAGTATTAATTATACAAAATAACCAAAAGATATTATTAAAAAAATAAATAATAGCCACAAACATTAAAATATTTAAATTCTAGTTATTTTGAATGTAAATTATCACAAATACTCTTATGTTTAGATGTGAAATGTATGAATGATATTCATTCATACAATTCATGCATACGTATAATTTAATAAAATTAAATATCATGTATGAATGATATGATTTAATTTGATTCAAACTATTCATACTCAGAAATGTAAAAGAATAAATATAAATATATTTTTATATAAAAAATTTACAAATAGCTATAATTTAAATATTATTATATTAATGAATATTATTTATTTTTTATAATTTTTTTTAAACTATTTTGTATAATCACTCTAAAAATATGTAATAATTACATATGATATTTGTTAAAGTGCTAACTTGCATGAATTTTAGCGTGATAAGATAAGGTCATTAAGAATAGCACCGATTAGTTTAGAATGTAGACTTACGAAAAGAAATTAAGAAAAGAGTGTTTGTATCTATATTTGTTTTCAAGGTTAACATACCTACTTTTCTTTCTTGGCGCGGCAGTATATATTTGTACATTGGTTTAATTACGGTCCTCCTCTAATCAAAATTTTGATATTTAGTTGTATACATATATTAATTAATCATGAAATTCTAGTGAGTTTCTAGATGCTGGGGTGGAACAACTTGTTTTCTCAAGTTTGAGTGATTTCTCAAGATTCTCAACCACATATTAATTCTTCAAACTTCCTCTTTCAATTGCAAAAAAGATCCCAACAACTCTATATATATATAAGCAATCCTAGCTTGTCCAGAAATTTGTGGATTATTTTTCGGAAAATTAGTGCATGATGTCGGTCGGCTTGAAAGGATGGATGGTTGGACTCATCCAGGGATGTTAGAAAATAGGTCGGTCAATAATCATCTTTTTTCTTTGGCTACTGTTCTATCTAATTCATCCTACCTAGTCTCACTCTGAACATATTAATAATTATTTATTATGTCCTTTAATTCTCAACCTGCCTATGTTATTCTATTAATCACTCTCACATTGATTACATTACATGACTGCATTTCCAATTTTGTGATATGTATCCTCATTTTCAATTTCTAGAATTTGTTGTGATGCACTCAAAAAATTGCAATAATCAGACATCAAATGTTACTACAAAAGCGATGGCTGAAAAAAAAAATCACCAGTACAAGATTTCTAAACATACTGGAGCGGTGGTTGTTTAAGGCTTTAAGCAATGGAAGCCGAAGATCTCACAGAAAATTAATAAATATACTATGATTATTTTATCATTCTTCCTGTTCAACTAATTACACATACATCAACATTCACATGAGGAAAATGACTAACTTAGTTCAGTATCAGTATCACTCAATTTTGGTCCCCTGAACCCCAAAATTGCTCTATTTCAACAAAAGTTGCATCACAAATATCATCAGAAACTGCTCGACAAACGTCCCTCCAACAATTTTCCCTGAAATTCGTCTCGATCGATATTACGAACCTCGGAGCAATTTGACCCGAGATCGCACGAGTTCCGGATTTTCAAGCCCAAAACAGCCCAAACACACGACTAATTTAGCTTTAGCCACCACTTAAATGATTGGCCTTTCCCCATCCAATCAAGCAATCACAGGGGAGGGAGAAGGCCTGGGATACGAAGCAGTTCTTCGCCTCGGATTGTCTTCACGTGCAGTGTGAACATGTCTCTTACCTTGAGAGTCTTCAGGTTTGACAATGCCAGTGTCTTGAAGTTGTTCTAAAGCTTTCACGACCTCATCCATCGTAGGCCGGTACTTAGGCTCGATGGCTAGGCATTTCACTGCTAGTGTTGCTGCTCGTAACGCTCCACTTGGCATGTACTGCCCTTCTATGCGACCATCCACCACACGAAGCACTCTTCGTTTGCTTGCTAGGTAAGGCCTCGCCCATTCGATCAGGTTTTGCTCACCGTGAGGCCGGTTCTTGTCTAGCACTCGCCTCCCTGTCAGTATCTCCAGGAGAACCACACCAAAACTATACACATCACTCCTTGCAGTTAGATGGCCTACACAACAAAATCAATCATGTATAAGATCACAGATTTACAAGAAACAAGGAGGTTTACTACATTCATCAAAACATGTGAATGATGTTATGTCCATATTCTTGTAATAACAGAGAAGAATTGTGTATACCTGTGGCCATATACTCTGGAGCTGCATAGCCATAGGTACCCATTATTCGTGTGGATACATGGCTTCTTCCATCGAGTGGCCCGTCCTTCGCCAACCCAAAATCAGAAAGCTTCGCGTTGTAGTTCTGTTAGTAAGTAAATCAACAAAACTATGTAAGTGAACTGCAACATTATTTTCTTGAAACATACTGTTTAGTTGAGAGAAACTATAACATACAGCATCAAGCAAGATATTGGAGGCTTTGAAATCACGATATATAACTTTGGCTTCGGGGCTATGAAGGTATGCAAGTCCCTTTGCTGCACCAAGAGCGACCTTCATGCGTAGATTCCACGACAACGGCTGGAAATACGATGTCCCTGTTCAAAAACATAGCAACAACCAAGTCAACAAAAGTATCTCCTTGTAATAAACAGACCGCTGAAATGAAATCTCAAGAACTCACTCCTGAACAAGTGATTCTCCAAGCTGCCACGAGGCATGAACTCGTAAACAAGAAGTCTGTGCTCATCCTCTAAGCAGTAACCAACGAGCTTCACTAGATTAGGGTGGTGCAGCTGTCCTAAGTAATTGATTTCTGTCTGAGATTTAAGAGGAAAACAAGTGTACTAAGTTAGACATTCTTGACTAGTGACTACTATCCAAGAAAGATGTGCAAAATCCAACACAATCATGGTACTGATACTAACCAACCATTCCTTGTGACCTTGAAGACCTTCTTGATTCAATCTTTTCACAGCAATAACCATTCCTGTACCAGCCTTGGCAGCTTTGAAAGTATGCTTATCGATCCACCCTTTGAAGACGCAACCGAATCCACCTTCACCTAACACACTGTCCGGGCGGAAGTTTCTAGTGGCTATCCTAAGATCATTGAATCCAAAGCTCTTCAAATTCCCTGTGTCCAAGATCTCACCCTCGTTCCGAGGGGTCAATGGCACTGAGGAAGACGAACGCCTGCTACTCGTCTCCCTTCCATCGAAGCTAGCATATGTAGAGCTTGTTCCTGCTTCTTTTGGAAAATTTTCACATTATGCACTAAATTAGCGGTCAAATTCTTGGACAACCATTTCCACATCAGGAACAATATGTCCAATATTTCTAAACTAGCAGGATAGCATCTAGATGGAATTAAGACATTAAACTAAGAACGGGAGGTGCAGATTATCTAAGCAAAACTCATACTACATCTTATCCTAATCGAAAAAAGAGGTATATAAATTCTCTTAAAACAAATTCTTGAAATGATATCATTAAATGAATATAATCCACTTTCATGAAATTTGAAAGCACCCAAAATGAAAATAAGTTCCATCTTCATCTTGCAGAAACTCAAGGAAGACAACAACCTTAAACACACACACAGACACACAATAAGGCATCGGTGGAAGGTGAGAATCCACACAAACCATCTAAAAATTCCAATCTACCCAAAATGAGAAAACTCAGTTCATCTTCTTCTTCTTCATCTTGAAGAAGCTCGAGATAAACCAGACACACACGAAAGAAGATATGATGGGAAGGTGAGAATCTACTAACCATCTCTCCGAGGACTATGGTGCGCCCATATGCGAGAACTCCAGCAAGAACCCATCAAATTTAATCTCCTCAAGAGCTAGCAATAATTCAGAATTTCGAAGAAGGGAAAAACAAAAGAAATTCAGTGGGGAGCAAAAAAGAAACCCAGTAAACTGAAGCTCGTGGAAAATTCAATGAGAAGGTGTGAAAGAACATAAAGGAGAAAAAACAGAAATGAGAAGTGAATGATTGAATATATGAGTTGAAATTAATTTATTACGTCAACGTGTGTTGGGGTTGGCGTCACGAGAAGCAGCCTACTGGCGTTATACTAATTTTCAAACCCATAAAGGGTTGACTTTTCTCTCACAATCAAGTCAACTTGCTCCTAACATACATGCATACATGATTTGTATGTATGCATAAAAGGCGTATAGTGATCGGCTTCAAATTTGTACTAGTATAAGGAAATCGTGATTTATCTGAGGAATACGTACTGTACTTACATTACTTGTTAGAATATTTTTCGAATAGCATATCAAAAAATATTTTATTTATATTTTTATTATTTTACCAATTATTTTTATTTAGTACTATTTTTAAAATTAATTACGTTAAATTAAATTATAAACCATATTACAAAAAACTCGAACAAATAAAATATGACATCTCAAAATGGTAACTAAGACACAACTAAGGTGAGACAGAGATAATACGGAATATTTTTTAATGTTTAAAACAATAATTTCAAATAACATGTAGCTATGAGCATGCCGATCTAAATGAGTAATGAATTTATATTAAATTATTTTTCTTAAAATGCATGTCGATCAAATATGAATAATAAATTTAGAGAATAAATATGTATATTATAATCCTTCACAGTCCCTATTTATATTTGCAAAAAGCTTGGAATCAATGGATAAAATAAAAGGTAAGGAATATATAATTTATTTGTAATAATTAAGGAGTGGAGGGAGGAGGATGCGACAAGGTAGTGGTCTTATCTCTTCATTAATTGTGCAATGGCACTTTCTAGTCTTCTACCTCTACTTCTACTTCTACTTCTACTTCTAAACATGTTAATCTGTGGTTGCCAAACTAGTCAACAGCGTCTAAATTTTCTTCACCACATTTATTTTATCTCCCACAAAATAAATAAGTTATAGATAAAACTTTAGGATTTTTATTCAGAAATATATTAATGTTCTTCGGAAATTACTTTTCTTCTAAAATAACTTTCTTACCGCGTATTCCTAATAATTTAGGTCGAGTAATCGACTAGACTCGACTCGTTAATGTGATAAAAAAAAAAGATTGTGGAGTGATAAAATACCACTAGTGTTGCACTTGTATACCTTAATTACTATGTGAAATGATTATCTCGTCACCAATTAAATTGATGATTATGTATTAAATAAACTGTAAATCAAAATATTCTGTGTATACCGATATATAAATGAGTGTATTAAAGGAACCCATATATAACTGGTATCAATCGTGTTTTTTTTAATGCTTTCTAGAATGGAATGTAGTTATTCCATCTACCATTTTTTTTTTCCAATTTTACCATTTTAATTCATTAACGAAATTATTTAATTATTTTTAATTTTGGGTGAATGAATTCATTCACTTTATATATAAACCTCAAATAAATACAATAAATTAAGTAGGATGTAAACTCCATTTAACTATACTATACTTCAAGTTAAATTAATTTCTAAATATGCATACCAAATCAAATTGAATCGTAAATTTGTAAACGGATGACTACGCATACTTAATCATGGACTTTTGAAACTATTAATCCAGTATGGGGTGTTTGGTTTGGTGGATGAGATAAATTAGATTGATAGGATAAGGGATGATGAGATTATTTTGATTATATAATCATGTGTTTTGTTTGACTGATTATAATATTTGATAAATTATGTAATTATAATTAAAATATAGAAAAATACATAAATTGCCTTTTATTGAGATATGTTGGGTGTGTGCAGTGCTTACTTGTATTTTTGTAAATAACAAATTTAATGAGGATAATTTTGTAAATTTGCATTTTTAAATGATGGTTGATTAATAATCAAATTTAATCAAGTCAAGTTTGGATTGATTAATAATCAAAGAATTTATTGATTATATGCGAGCTGAATAATCTATCTCGGGCCAACAAACCAAACATTTAATTATACTTGATTATTTTATTAATCATGTTTAATCAAGACTAATCAAGACTAATCAAGTAAATCAAATAGCGGTACCAGTGTTTGGTAATTATTGTACGGAAGTTGACATTAAGTACATGGGAATAAATTTTAACCTATGAGTGAGTTGATGGGACATTCATTTTCCTTTCAGGGAAATACTTAAAGTTGGAAAGTTGGAACAACTTATTATTTTGTTAAAATAAAAAAATTATTTATAATTCGTAAGTCTATAGAGAGATGGAGAAATAATTACGCACAAGACAAAGACATGCAAATCAAGAATCATGGGAGTAGTTGTTTTTGGGATGAATTTCAAGAACATTATTAATATTTATATGGGTTAATTATGGAGACAAACTGAAAAAACCGTGTTTTATTAATGTACTAATTGAAAATGTCAAATCGGTTTTAAGAGTATATTAATTAGCGGCTGCTGTAATTAATGCGATGCATCCGACCTAATAAATTAAAATAAGTTCGTTAGTTAAATAGATTTGTTAATTGAATTTTTTGAAGAAAAGGGGACAAACCAATGAAGGAAATTGTCAACGGATCCGTGTTCTCTCTCATCTTTTATTTCTTTATTTCTAATTATATTTTTGATTTGTTTTCCTTCTCTTTATGGAATAGTAATTCAAAATAATGCATACATAGACCATAGTTTTCCTATTTCTTTCCCATTCTAGAAAACACGTGAAATTGTAACACACAAGCAATCGAAGAATTAACTTCTTTAATTTGGTTCAGCTAATTAAATGAAAATTACTAATACAATTTGAGTTGTCAATGTTCATGACTCTAAGCGAACTTACCTATTCGAAGCTACTTTAATTGTAAACAAGACGATATTGAATAACTCATCCAATGACAACTGTAAATAAAATAATGGTTTATAAGTATGAACACAATAAAGTTTATTTGTTTCATTTTATTGTAAACCTCCTGGGTAATTGATAAATCGTACTCCCTCCGTTTCAATAAAGATAACATAAAAATTAGGCATAATTATTAAAGAAAATGTATAAAATAGAATAAGAGTGATAAAGGTGGTAGGGTCCACACCTTTTTTAATATATATTTTTATTATTTTTGAAATGTGTTATTATTAATGGAACATCCAAAAAATGAAATTGTGTCAAGTTTAGTAGGACGGACAAATTAACTTTTATTTGTTTGTTCATTAACAATTAATTTTATTTATAACACGGTAAAATAATTAATGGGATATATGAAAATTTAATAAAATGCATATGATAATACAAAATGGACTAGGTTCATGAAGCATGTGAAAGTTCAATTGTTTTGATACCCATACATGTATGAGAACACATAAAATTAAACGGTGAACTGTCTATCTATCTACTTTTTTTTACCAAAAATAAATAAATTAGAATAAAATAATTAAATATATGACGGACTTTCATTATGTGATGCATAAAGAAATAACTTATTAAGCAAATATGATATTATAACCCTAAAGTTTATAAATCCATTTTTTTTATAACAAAATGAAAATATTATCGTTATATATAATTTATGAATGCATTAAAAGTAGGTGATGACATAAAATACACAACGCAACTATTAATGATAATCACCCGTTAAAAATGGTCACATTTTCTTATTTAATTGTCTCTTAAAAATAGTCACTTTCATAAAAAAATTACTTTTAGCATAATTTACTCATACATTTTTAAAACACAATGCTTTACTCCAGATTAGGCAGCAGGAGCAGGCATTTATATATAAACAACTTTTCCTTACTAGTATTATTATTGTTATTATTCGATTAATTCTAAGAGGAAAAGGACATAAAATAAAATGTTTTTCTTAAGAATGATTATCAGACAATGAAACAATAAATTAATTTCATAAGTTGGTGTGCTTACCTTTAAATTCCTAAGATTTATTCAATCCTTGACCATGTCTCTCATAACCAACCTGGCAATTTTCATATGTAACGACCGTTTTAAGCAATTATTATTATGTGCGATGACCTATGATCATCAATGATTCACGAGGGTTAGAGTTAGATTATCATGTCATGTTCTTTATAGATTTTATCGTTTTATTTTATTAAACTGTTAAAAATATTTAGTACTTTTACAGTTTTACGTCAGTTCAATTGGCATCATGATCAGGCATGTCACATTATATCTTACCTTTAAATTTTACTTAGGTCTCACATTTTCTTATAGTTCAATAGTACGATAGTTTGTAGAACTAAATGTTTATAATCAATTATATACATAATCTAAACCAATTAGGGAATGTTTGGTAGTGTGGTCAGGTTTTATCAAGTCATGATAAAATTTAACAAGAGACATGACTTAAAATTAAACAATGATAATAATTTGGTGTTTGGTAGTAAAAAATAAAATTTACTGTAGTTTGATTGATAAATTATAAAATTACTTTTTTATCCTTATACATAATTTAAAATACCAAAACATCCTGCTGTTCACCAACATCAATGGAGTTGTCTTCTTCCATACGTCTGCAAAAAAATTGGGAGTTGTGTTCTTCAATTTTTTGCTCTTCCTCTCAACCACTTCAACAATTTGGAGTTGTCTTCCTGGATTTATATTTCTTCTTTTTCTTAAGCTCAGAAAAATCTAAATTACCCAAATCCTCATTTCTCTTTTACTGCAAATCCTAATTTAAACTCTTTCATACTGTTTGATTTTTACATATTTAATTGTGAATGGATTGTTATATGAGAAGATAATTCTACTATTGAACACTGAAGGAATTCGAAATATCATAGCATTCGAAACCGATTAGGGCTTGGAGAAATCGAAGAGGGGACAGAGAAAATTAAGGGGAGTTTTTGGCGAGAAAGGGAGTGAGTGGGTGAAGAAAAAGAAAGTGAAGAAATTCGAGAAATAAATCTGCAGAAAAATCGAGATGGTGCAAGGGAGAAGAGGTGTGAGGCATGCTTGATGAAAATTGAGAGATGCAGTAATGGAGAGAGGGGAGTGAAGAAGATAGGGTCATTTTGGGTAGGTTGATGATTTGTAAATACTATTTGGAGAGGATAAATTATAACCCACCAATTTGGTGGGTTTCATATCATGGGTAAAATAGTGTATATAGCACGGGCCCTCTATCTTTCACGGGCCATTGAGTTTAAAAATATGGACTACCAAACACATGCTTAGCCTATTTAAATCTGCTGGGCTACCAAACATAGCCTTAATGATATGGAACTGTGTTGGGGATTGGGGAATACAAAATTAATTAATTAATGGACAGTAGCATTGCATTCTCACTTAGGTTTCTAAAAATTGAGACAATGATTGGTTTTCTTGTAATTTTAAATAATTTTTAATATGATTTATCATATTTTGAGAGTTTTATAAAATAATTATGTAATGGAAAAATCCCAAAATCAAATTTTTTTGTATTTAATTAAAAAAATTAGATAAAAAAATAAAAAAATAAATTTTATGCATAAAAAATAGAAATAAGGAGTCGAGTCTTGCACTCAAGAGACAACTCACTCGCACTTCCTAGCACAAATTCCCGACATGGTTCCCTAGTGCAAGCACAATCTCTCGTTTAGAAAGTCTAATATCAAGTTTCGTAATTCCTCAATACAAAATTCTCATCCGAACTCGACCCACCCCCAAACCAACAAATCTTAATATGGACTCTTACATTAGGAATGTTCTAAATCTATAACAGGTACCTCTTGGTTTTGTTTTGGCGTTTTCCATTACTAGTGATAATTAGATATTGTTGTGTAGCCTTTATTCATGAATAGGCCTATCATGTACTATAAGGCCTTGACTCAACAACGCGGAAGAAACTTTGTATTCATACATATAAAGTCGATTAGATAATTAAAATATTATATATATATATAATATATATATTATGTTTTATTTAGATTGACCTATATATATAGCATAGCCATCATAAGTGACCTTTATTGTTCATTCGTATTTGTTATTCTAATTATTTTTTCTTAATATTTACTTCTCTTTTCTTTTTCTTTTTTGTAACATTCGTACTCTTAACGGTACCATTACATGAGTGCTTTTAGACGAAAACAAGTTACTATAAAATTAAATTTTAATGAAAATTTGATCGTGTAAATTCATGTAAGTATAAATGAGTATTACAACACGAATTGGATGAGAATCAAAAGTTATATATTTTGTAATAGAGTTTTGAGATGAGTGTAGGCACACAAAATTTAGAAGAATTTTGAGGATTGTATGGATTTTATATTTTCATGGTTCTTATACAATATATATTGAATATTTATTTTATAATATTCAATTTTATAATGAATATTAGTATATTCATTTATGAAATAAGTTATAAATTATATTTATAAATGGGTTAGGAACGAAGATGAGTATATAAATAAATTAATCATTTGAATAATTAACATTTCCTACTATATACATTTGTGACATAAATGAATAGCTAGTTTGGGACGACAACTAGCTAGTCGTATTATTATTATTAATTGCGAAACATGTTACGTTATACGAGTATACAAATTTTAACTGTAATTGATTTTATCACAATTACAAGTATATATATTTTAAACGAAATTTACGTATATTAGAAGTGTTAAATGATAATAAATGTACAAATTTTTATTTTTTTCTTTTGAATTATTATACACATTAAAATTTAATTAAATATTTCTTAATTCGCGTGTCGAAAATAAATGTCTCTCCGACAGACACATAACATAAAAATTAAATATTTTTCACTACAAATATCTTAGAACTTTCTAAGCATAATAATATAATAATGTTAAATATATATATATATATATATATATATATATGAATATTTAGCGAATTTCGACCGCTCACATGCCATGCTACTTATTTGAAAAAGGAGAAAAAACAAAAATAATTAAAAAAAAGTTTTGACTTTTGAGCATTGAAAAACACCAACTGGGCTGTCCTAATCTTGGTGCCATTATTGTTTCGGACGACATCTAAAGTTAATAGGTTGACTATATTAATATATAGTCCCTATTTCCCTTAATAAGTGTCTTCAAATACTAAAATTCAATTATCAAGAAAATAAGCTACATTATACTTTTTACTCCTAATCATTGAATTGAAAATATAAAAAATAAAAATATTTAAATAATTAAAAGGGTAAAAAAGGAAATTTAGTGCTATTTTAGTCTTAAAATTTGAAGTGGGACACTTAATAAGGGACAAAAAAAATTCTCTTATAGGACACTTATTGTGGGACGGAGTGAGTACTTGTCCTACTTATTCTGATCTACTTTAGACTAAAAATAGGGGACAGAGATCGTAGGCTTACTGCTCACTTTAATGGTCTTAGAATAAGTATAATCCATATATATTTCACATGTTTTACACAAATAAATTATTGGCCATTTTGTTAGATAAAAAAAAATCCAAGTTTGTCTATCTGAGTTGTATTTTATGTTGCATTAGTAGAACATGTGATATGATTCCAGTTTAAAATTTTAAAATATATATAATAAAAATTTATATTCTAAATTTTAAATATTTAATTATGATAGGGGTTAGGCTGTTAGCATTATTATTGCTACAGTTCTAATTTCCAAATGACGAGTAATCATGGCGTGACTTGAAATATGATGAAAGAAATAGCAATAACGATAAAAATAATGATAACGAGAATTAATAATAAACAATTGAGTCTCAAAAAAGTTAATAACTTGAAAGCTTAAACACTTCATAAAAATAGTTCATTATCTTGAATGATAAAGGACTATATAACCAACACAGAGTAATTATTAATAAGCATTATATAAATCAACCAAATAATAATTAACCCCAATTAATAATTACAGATCAAAATTTAATAAATTTAATAATTAATTACCCTTAATTAATATTAATTATTAATCATCAAAGTTAATAAATTTAATTAAATAATAAATCTTCATCATTATTAATTAATCAATTTAAAAATTTAAGAAACTTGTTTATTTTAAGTACTTAACTTACAATTTTTATGTTTATGGTCAATCCGTCTCGAGCTTTCGTCGGCGGCCTTGACATCATACCATTATATACATGTATTTTCAGCCTAAATTTTCGAATCTTTTGTCCATTTCAAATAACCGTTCACTAGCTAGCCGAACTATATAGGACTCTATCTAGAGAGGTACTGAAAATCATACCTTTCGAACTAAACACAACGCTCATTTTCAAAATCAGAAGAAAAAGGAGCTCGTGCTCGTTGGGAAAGCAGCAATAGCAACTTCAACAACGAGATCGGGCAACTCACCGTCTTGCTTTTTCTATTCTTGTCAAACTTTCTTCTCAAATACCTCGTATGAGGAGTTCTCACATATGATAGGATATCTACATCTCCTGCCGATTGGCTGATTAAATCAACAACTCGTATCGATGTCGATTAAGGCCTATTGATCAACTCTCAATAACGTACTGTATTAGAAGAAGCTCGATGAAACTGTTTCTCGCCGCCTCCTTAATGCGAAAGTTAGAACCTCCATTTTTATTCCGAGAAGTGCCTTCAAATTGCACTTTTTGTATCTCCTTTGCCGACAAAAATTTATAACTTAAGTTTACTGTTAATTTAATTAATATAATTAATTTATATTCGACTTAAATTTATTAACGATTTAATTAATATATAATTAATTTGTCAATAAATTAAATTCCAATATAGTTAGTCCCTAATGATTTAATTGATTAATGTAGTAGACCATAGTTAAGTATTAAAGCCCACTCCAACTTGTATAAATCTTACAGAATAACAAATCAAGAATATTTGACCTAAATTATTTCTCAATTGGACTCGCCCCGCCCCGTATGAATTAAATCAAACCCAAAAAATAAAGGATAATTTTAAATATAGTTCCAAAATCTCTTTTCATAGCCTTTAATTTAAAATAATTCAATTATATCCTTGTAGTCTCAAATTTTAGACTATAGTATACATAAAAAAAAAAAGCTTTCTTAGCCTCTAGGTTAGGAATTTCAAATTGAGGACTTGAGCATTTCTCAATCCTGACCAATATCCCGACGAAATTCGTGATCTCAATTCTCGAAATTTTTGCTATCGAAATCGAGACTCACACTTAATTTTGGAAAATTTTGGGATTTAGGAATTAAGAGTTCCAAATCCCGACCAAAACTATCATAATTTTCCAAAATAAAATAAATTATATTTTTAAATTTAATTTAATTTTATAGATTCAGAATTTTTTGGTCACGTTCTAGACATTTGAAAAATTTGCACCTAGAACCGGTATTAAAATTTTTATCATTTCAGGACACGAAAGTCCCAAAATTCCGAATAAGACGGTAACCGAAGTCCTAAAATTGATAAATTTAAAATTTGGATATAAAAATGGGTATTTAGTCCCGACTCATGATAAATATTCTCATCCCTACGCACAAGTATTTATGTTTCAAGTTGTTCTCAAAAAATAAAAATTAATATTTAACTTCGAATATAATATTCAAATTATTCTAAAAAATAAAAATTGATGTTTAATTTTATAGACTTGTAAATATGGATAGCCGGCTAGCCTCTTTGCATATATGAATTGAAAAATTAATTTAATACTATGAAATTTGAAAACATAATGGTACATTCATTAGTAAGATGGCTATATTAAGAGATTTGGGAGTTATGCTTAAAATTTCCCAAAAATAAATGGGCACATTCATTTCTCCAATAGTAATTATTAGCCCACCGAATTGGAATAATTAATGGATTGCCATAAAATAAAATCAGAAGGTCCTAACCCGGCCCGTTTATTTTATTATTCAAATTTTATTTATTTTATTTTATTCCTGTTTTCCCTCTCTTTATTATACTCTTTTACACAATTTTCTTATCTAAATGTAACTAAAATATTAAAAATTATTTTTTTAAAAAAGTTTGACTCTACTATATTTATTACTCTTACACTATTTTATACATTTTGTGTTCAAAAATTTTGTATCATTCTTATTGGCATGGAGGGAGTACCCGCTCTCACATTTATTACTACTACTACCTCTGTTCCACTTCTCAATTTATATTTAAGTGGGTGTATTACAATAATAAAATGGAACAAGAATAGGGCAAAATCCCAAGTTTTTGACTCAAAATCTTTACTCTCTCTCGTTGGTGGCTGCTCCGTCGTAATCCTCGGCTACCGAGTTGCCGTCGCCCTCCCGCAATAGGGCTGTTAATCTCTGCCGTGCAGACGCTGTCACGCCGTCGTGTAGAAGCCACCACGTTGCAATAGTACAACCAACGAAGGGGTGTGGGTGCGTTCTTACGGTAGTCCATTTTTCCATCATACGTCTCGTTGCGGCCTTCATTGACATCAAAGGCAGGCAGGTTACATGTAGTCCTTCCTTTCACCATTTTCTTAATTCCATAATTCAAGAATCTGGATAACTATATACTCCCACCACCGTCCCATTAAACTTGATACATTCTTAAAATAGTAAAAGTTATCCCCTTTAAAAAAGATGTGTCCTACCACCTTTATCACTCATACGCTACTTTATGCACCTTTATCACTCATACGCTACTTTATGCACTATCCTTAATAACCATGCTCAAAAGTTTTCTGGCTTATTGGGATGTAGTGAGTATAATATAAGACAGATAGTCATTCCTTTGACGGAGTATTTGACAGATGTATATCCCAATTCCCAACATGGATACATGTTATTCAAATCAAAATCTAAATAATTTTAAACTTATAAATCTAAAATTGGCGGAAATTTAGGCGTAAAATGTCGTTTCCCTCTTTCCCAATATAAATTGTGGCGCAAAGTATAAAGATGAATGGGTTGTGTTTGTGCTTGTACTAAATAAAATATTTATCACTTTAAATATTTCAAATATAAAATCAAATTCCCTTAAAATTCCCGCCTATTATCTGCTGCAGAGTTAGGTCTGGGAGCTTCCCGCCGCCCAACTCCATACATTGCCACAACCGGAAAATGGCCGGCGCCTCTGACCCCAATCAGTCCGCATTTTCGGCGGCAGAGGTAAATTTTCATCTTTATGAAGTTTCTTAATCACATCGATTCATCCATTTTATCAATTTTCCTTTTTTATTATATATTTTTAATTTTTACGCAGCTGGAGTTTCTCGCGGAGGATGAAATGATTGAAATTGTGCCGAATTTGAGAATGGATCCGCTCAATTTTATATCTGTACGAACTCGTTCGTTTAACCCCATTGTGTACACGTTTCATTGGAAGTCCATTGATGTGTAATTTATGATTTGTTGTTGATTTGCATCGCCAACAGGGGGATTTTGGTCCTTTTAGACCACAAATAGCAACTCAAGCGCCACTCTGGTTAGCCGTAGCCTTGAAGAAGAGAGGAAAGTGCACGATTCGAGCTCCCGAGTGGATGTCTGTTGGTGAGTTCGAAGCATTAACATTCCTTTTATGGTTAAACTTATTGTACGACGAGACGTTTTTATAATATTATACTTCAGATAAATTATTTATTTTATAATGCATTGTTGAATTTCTTGTTATTTGTTGAAATATGGTGGGATCATCAAGATCCAGCATTGTGATATTTAAATTGAAAATTTATTCGAGTTACCCATTCAGTTGACATATGCCATTCCCAATGGGAAGCAGGACGCCCATGTTTTTCATGATATAGTTTTTACTTGGGATTTAAGAAACAAGTTTTTCTGATAACGGCCTCTGTCGATCTTGATATTATGTGCTCCACTAATAGCCACATTTCCCTCTCTGTGTGTCATTTAATATGCTAAAAGCAACTGATGTTTTGGTGCAAAAGTTGAATAGAAGGCTCTCTTATTTGGTTTTGAGTTTCAAAGTATATCTGATAGAATGCAAAACATTCAAAATCATCTTGATTGAAAGGTAGGTTGGGGTTGGACCGATTTGATAGAGTATAGTACAAGTCAAAGGCTGCACACTGCTTACTATACATTAAAGAGAAGCAAAAGATTCCGGTAGATTCTGTGGCACCAAAAAACTTGCCAAGCGAAAGCCAAATTACTCTCCATTTTCATCCTTGCCTTCCTCTTCAATCTTTTATCTAACAAAATAATTTTTCCCCTAGCACAAACCCAAAACGAAACATTCTTATTGCTTTTAATTTCTGCTTTTGCCATAGATAAGTTAACAGAAGTACTCGAAGCAGAGCGAGATTCCGAGAAGTTTCAGCCTTTGCCATTTCACTATGTAGAAATATCAAGGCTTCTTTTTGATCAGTAAGTATTTATATGGTAAAGATTTAATTTTTACTGTTATATTTTGGCTGTGGTTTGAACATTTTTCCTTTGATGTAGTGCACGGGACGATATTCCGGATGTATACATGGTTAGTAAACTCTTTTCATGTTCATCTTCTTTCTTTTGCCTACTATTTTCTTCTGAATATTTTTCCATTTTCCATATAGGTAAGGTCCCTCATTGAGGATATCAAGGACGTGAGGTTTCATAAAATTGGTAATGGTTTGGAGATCATCTCAAAGGAACGTACATATGCACTAAGGGTATGATATTTTCCTTGAGTTGCAACTCACCTGCTGCATATTAGAGTTTAGCTTTTCGCTTTGTAAGTATTGATGCCTTCAGTTATATTGATGTCCTAGTTTATGTTTCTTTTTCCCCAATATCATATTACAATGAGAAAAACTATTGTCTATTATTCGAAAATTGGTTTATATGTGGTTTCCTGATCATAAATATCTTGGAATTTTTATCTGTTGTTAGAATTCACTCATCTATGTGTGCTGCTGACAGTATCCGTCTCAGTATGGCTACTGAGTCACTGACTCTGTTCTTGATAAATACCTGATAACTTGTGTAAAGAGTGCATTTGCAAACCAGTCGTGAATATCTGGTTGCGTCTTTTACATAGCTTATGCAGTATGTTTGTTCTCATTTGTATCAGTTAATAGTTGCTGGTGAATGAAACTGAACATGGCATTATTCGATATTCGATAGTACACGAAATGGCATGGAATTTATTTGTATTTTGTCTCTTCTCACAATTATCCTTGAAAATTGCAGCTTAAGAATCTATCTGCTATGGAAGCAAATATTGTGCGCCCCTTTGTTACGAAAGCTCTCGAGACATTTTATAAGCTTGGTAGTTCTGATATGATACAAGACTCTGACAATGCGCCCAATAGACAACAACAACAAGCAACCAACCGTGGGCCAAGAGTAAGTTACATATTTATGTTTTATGTTGCCTGCTTCCCCCCAACCCCCAGTTACTATTGCTATTATCGCTCTTCTGTCCGCATTTTCAGGTGAGCTTACTCAACAACCCTTTTTATCTTGCTTTTGAGGGAATTCCGTCAAGCATTAAACACTTGATTCACATATATACTTTAGCATTTATTTTTTAGGGTGAACATTATAACTGCACACATATTAATGGTGCGACTGCTAGTCAGTGTTATTAGCGATCATGCTCGTTGACTATTTTCTTCTCTTGATTTTCAGCGGCAACTGAAAGATAGATGATTCCAATCTCGATATGCGGTAATTAACAAACGATGACTTGTCATGACTGTAAGGTGGGGATCAAGTACAAATGAAAAGGTATGGGGTTCTTAGAACAGAGAATGCATCTCAATCCTATACGTTCCAAGCATGTGGACAAGTTATTTCATCTTATATTGAGTTTATTTTAACATTATTTCCTTTATGTTTGGTTGTAAAATATGGGCCGCTTAAGGCTATATATTTATATTTACAGTTGGATGTAAAAGCAAAAGCACAAAATTGTCCAATCCCTCTATCTTGTTCTCTCAATCGTCTTCACTTATTCTTAAACCTCTTCCTCGATTCCATTATAGTATATTACAAAAACTCATAAAAAACGATAAAAACAGAAAAAATGACATTGTAATGGTGTGTTCATATGGATCCCTAAATGTTATGATTGAATTAAAGATTGGGTCATGTCACTGGTACGCCAAATGCCACGACTTTCTATCAAATTTTCTTTTTTAATTGAAAATGCAATTGTATATGGTGAAGTATTCTTTCTTTTTAGCAAAATATTTTTGAAGGAAATTGGACTCAATAATATCAACTCTAATATCACGAGCTTATTCGTTCCATTATTTTTAATTCTGTTTAATTAAAATTATGTGTGTTTTATTGTGCCAAAAATAAAGCGAAATGAGTATATTTTATATTTGGATGTATGAGAAATATATATGCCACCGGATTATTTGGATTGACCCAACTAGTAACGTGTATCATATGTTTCTTCCATTTATTAAAATCTTAGATATGTTCTTGTACAGACAAGTAGGTAATTAAGAGCGTCAAGTTGAAATATTACATAACTACTTTTATATACGTCTACTTTATTAAAAAAATGTTAGAAGCATTTAATAAACTTTACAAAAATATATAATCAATGACTTTAGGAATTGATAATAATTCCATGAGCAGTAGAATGTGATGTTACAACCATTTTGTTTTTGCTTAATTTCGCTTTATCTTCCGACCTTTAACATGACTTTAAAACATACTCACTCCGGCCCACTTTACTTGACACGTTTTATATTCATATGAGTGTATTATAATAATGAAACGTGTCAAGTAAAATGGGCTGGATGGAGTAGTATATAATTATATTGGAGTAAATTTCCGTAGTGAAATGTTTCGCATTTCCTTGTTTATTACACGGAAATAAGTAAATCTGAGAAACAGGAAAACAAACAACATAATTCTACTGTTAGAAATTCTCTCATGTCATTTTTTAAACGTATTCTTACCACTTCCGACTGTTTTCAAACAGCGTTGTTCTTTTCTTTTCCCACTAATTTTCCATTTTTTTCTCGTAAATATTTTTTAAACAAATCCCAGCATTGCTTATGTACTTCTTTGGTAATATTCATTTTTTTGGTATGAATATGTTAAATTGACTAAAAACTAATCGATTGAAAGTAGTAATAGAATAGCGAACTTTTGAAAACTGGATAAGGTGCATCATACGTTGATGAGTAGGTGGAAATTTGGGTGAAACAAATAATTAGGTCATTTTCTGGACATTGCTATATTCGATCTGTCTAATGAATTAGGTTTCATACATGTGCATTTATGCTCTATTTCAATGTTTCCACTAAATCATATGCTTTTTGACTTTTGTATGTTCGGTCTCCTATCTTTTCAAAAATTAGTTAAACGAAATAATACTTATTATTATCATATAGAGATGAAAATGCGAATCCGCCCATCTTAGACATGGTTAATACGCAAGGTCAGTCTTGACATTTACGGAGTCCTAGATAAAAATTAAAAAAAGAGACCCCTTATACAATGAGACATTAAAAATTAAAGTATTAAAATTTTATATTTTATTATATATTGTAATATTTTTTTTTTATCATTTATACACGTTTTACAACAAAATTCATGTTGTAAATTGAACTAATATAAAAATAATAGAACTAATAACAAGAAATAAAGCTTGAATAAATTTTTAGAAATGAAAATAACACATGATCATCTTACTCACTTTTAATAGTTAACTATTAATTATAATAAATTATAAAAGAGAAAAAATATCAAATAACTATATATAATTTAGATTTTTTTAGTATTTTGAGAAACAAAATTATTTACGACATTATCAAAATCAAATATTTTCAATACATAATGTTCAATACATAAAATTATTAATACCATTAAATTATGTTCATTGAGACATGATAAAATATAAATATTGAGAGTGAAATGTTTTTTTACAAATATACTACAATATATATATTTTTAATATTAAATAAGATATATATATATATATTTATTTATTTATTTAAATTTGGGGTTCCTAGGCCATTGTTCCAATTTTATTACATAAGGACTGAGCTGTTAATACGATGAATGTTGTAGCATGTTTTATAAATAAATATTAAATTTTTAATAAAAATTTATTAAGTATCATTTTTAACTCGAGTTAAATAATTAGGATTTAATTCATTACTATTATTTAATAAAATAATAATAATAAAAAAAGAAAAATTTAATAATAGCTTATATATTAATATTATAATGTTATATTAATTGTTGAGACATTAAATTATATTTAATGCGGTCGCCGCAAAGCGTGTGTGTGTGTATATATATATATATATATATATATATATATATACCATTAAGGGGGG
Source organism: Leonotis leonurus (assembly GCA_026898415.1). Classification (NCBI taxonomy): domain Eukaryota; kingdom Viridiplantae; phylum Streptophyta; class Magnoliopsida; order Lamiales; family Lamiaceae; genus Leonotis; species Leonotis leonurus. Next base: position 216,871 of record JAPKLX010000183.1, read on the forward strand.
AAGGGGTGTGTTTTTTAGGGATACACATTAATCCACAAAAATATATAACAAATAATTAAAGAAGAAGAATAACAAAATACTTACAGAAAGAGCTCACACAGAACTCTAAATATAAAGAGAGAGCAGGGACGGAGCACTCCTCTCCACAGAATACAAAGCGGAATAAACAACGGAGGACAGATCAAAACACGGGAAAAATTTCATTTTTTTTTTTTTATGTATATGGGATATATTATGAGAACAGAGAAGGATTAGAAACAAACTAAAATACTAGAGGAATCGGAAAGAAAAATTCTTAACAAAACATATTATTTAAAGAGAATTTAAGAGAAGATTGGGGATTTCTCTTGGGATGGATTTTACAATGAAGGAAGAGTGCCTTTTATAGGCATTCTTGATCTAATACAAACAAAAGAATAAAATTCTATTCTACATATTAATCATACCATAATAGAAAATATTCTATTCTACATTACAATCAATTAGCCGACAAGGAAAACTTTGTAAAGTTGGCTAATCTTATCTATTAGCTATAATGATCTTCAAGACCATTTATTTTTTATTCCTTCTTTTCCATCTTCATTTCTCGTGTTGTCATGGATGACATTTCAGAAATCTCTATGAGTTTCTGGAATTGTATCCATACTTTGATTATCATCTGTATCAATATATGGAGTATCATCTTTATTCAAGAAGTTATTGTTATATTCAACTGTGTCTCCTTCTCCACTGAATGGTAGATTTATGGACCAATTTCCGGTAGTCCATATTTTGATATAATGACCTTCTGCAACTAGTTTATAGACTCCCCAATGAAAGTCTGCCATGAATTTTGATTGTTGGAAGATTGTAAATTTTTTCTTATCGTCCTCAAGGTCATATGGTTCCACTGTATGAAGATTTTTTAGATGTTGCCCTTCATCAATATTGTCAGTGACAATGATTGATTTTCTGGCTGGTCTGTATGAACTTTTAATAACTTCTGGAAGAGCTATAACTTTACAATATGCCCTTCCTTTGGATGAAGGAGAGGCTACATTGCCAGCAACTAAGAGAAATTTTTCTCCAAAGCTGTTTAATAATGTATCAAGTTTTTCTGCATAACTAAATTCAATAAAATCAATCATGCCATTATGAAAATATGTAATAATTTTTTCAAATGGCAGATCTGTTTTATTAATATTTATTTGGAGCATTAGTAACCCAGAAACTTTTAAATGATCTACCATTTCGGTATACTCATTTAAAATTCCAAATTGTCCATTACTATAATTAGTATAATTTATTATGGGTTTCTGCACCACTATTACTCCTTCCATCTGTGAACAATATATATTAAAAATTTCTTCTTGAAGAGACATAAGATAATCAGGAAATTCTTCAAGAATTTTTTGGTTTATAACTTCTTCCAAATCTGGAATTTTTTCAAAAATAGGTTCCAAAGTTTCTTTTAAGTCCCTTGCTTTAAAACTTTCAAAACTTAGCTGAGGAATTTCAAAATCTTTTTCCCCTTTTTTTAAGGGAATTCCTCAGGTTTAAAACTTTATTTTCTAATTTAGAGATTTCATTTTTTAAAGCTAAAATCTCTTTATTTTTACATAAATTTTCATTTTTTATTTTTTCTTTTTCTAGAAAAATATTTAAATTTTCTTTTTCTTTTGTAACTAATTGAGCTTCCAATTTTCTAATAACAGTCTGTTGTGACTGTATTAGTTCACTCGGATTTTCTTTAGCTACATCAGCAAAACTTTTAATCTTTTCAGGTTCTATGTAAAAATTAAGTCCCAAAGATTCTCTAGCACTAGCTAGAGCTTCTTTAAAACTATAAAAACCTTTGAAAATAGGGCTTGGGCACATAATATGTTTTCTAACTGTATTAAAATCATTAAAAAGTCCAATTTTTGTCCCTCTAAAAATAACATAATGTGAAAACTTTCTTTTATTTTCAGGAACAATATTCTTTTGTTCACTAAAATAAAAGCTTAAAGCATTTAAAACTTGAACTTTGAAAGAAGTGGCTTGTGAAACTGTTTTAATATGCCACAAATTATCAAGTAAACATTGCTGCTTTTTTGTAACTTCAGATCCATAAGCTGTTCTAAATTTTTTCAAAGGATCGAAACATATTGGTAATGTAACATTACCAAATTGAAAACTTTCTTCATTTTCCTGGTTTTTTAATTTTAACTCCTTTTTTGTAAACTTTGTAATAGGAGTTTCTTCTTCTCCAGAAGAAGTTTGCATAGGAGATATACTTCTGTTTGTTACCTTTGAGGATTCCTCACTGTATAAACTTTTAGAAGTATTTCCTTTAAAAGAAATTTCCTCCTTCGAAGCTGTATTAACTTTCTCTTTCCCTTTAGGTTTAAGTAACCTTTTCTCCATTTCCTGCATTAATAAATTTATAAATATTTCTAGATAATAAATCTGCTAGGCTATTATTTTTTCCTTTTATATGTTCAAAATTTATTTTGTATCCACTTCCTTGGATTATATTTTGTAAATTTACCCATCTAGTTCTATTTACTTTTTTTACTATTATCATTTTTAATAAATTTTACAATTGCTTCACAATCAGTTCTTAATGTAAATTCTTTGTTTAAATAAATTTTAAATTTTTCTAAAGAATTTATTAAAGCTTGTATTTCAAAATCTAATGAAGTCCAATTTTGACCTATTTTTCCAAAATTTCCACTAGCATATCCAACTATTTTTTATTCATTTTTTAAACTGTATTTGTTGGGTTTACAAATTAATACTGCTCCCCATCCTTCTTTAGAACCATCGCACTCAATTACAATGTAATCAGTTATTAATGGCAATTCTAAGGGTTTAATTTGTTTTACTACTTCTTTAATTTTTCTAATTAAATTAATATCTTCTTTATTAAAATTTCTTTGCCCATTTTTAGTTGTTTTACTATATAAAGGTCCAACTAATTTTCTTAAATTTGGTATAAATTTTCGAGCATAATTTATTAGTCCTAAAAATGCCTGTATTTGTTTTAATCCTTCTAATTTATCTGGAAAATTAAGGATTTTTTCTGAAATATAGGGTTGTAATTCTATTTTACCATTTCCAATTTCCAATCCTAAAAATGATATTTTTCTTTTAAATAATTCCATTTTTCTTTTACTAACTACTATTCCATTATTTTTAATTTCTTTAAAAACTAACTTTAGATGATACTCATGTTCTTTTATTGTTTCGCTAGCAACAAGAATATCATCAATATAAACTAGACAAAAATCATATTTTAAAAATATACTATCCATAAACCTTTGAAATACTGATGGAGCATTTTTTAAGACAAAACTCAAAACATTCCATTCAAACTGTCCTTCTGAACATGTAAAAGCTGTCCATGGTTTGAATATTTCTTCGAGTTTTAATTGATTATATCCTGATTTTAGATCAAATTTACTAAATATCTTTTTATGCTGTATTAATCCTAATAGTGTATCTTTATTAGGTATGTTATAACCATCATCTTCTGTATTATCATTAAGCCTTTTATAATTATAAACTATTCTAGCTTTTCCTTTTTTTATTTCAGAATGATTTCTTACTAAAAAAGCTACTGATCTATGGGGACTAACTGATTTTCTTAACAATCCTTGTTTTAACATTTCTGGTATTTGTTTTTTAAATTCTTCTTTATCTAAAGGATTATATTCTATATTTGCTGTTCTTATAGTGATATCAGTATTTTTAATTTTCATTTTACAAATATATTTTACTTTTGATTTTATAATATCTTCTCCTATTAATCCTGTTTTTTCTAACTCAAGGATAATAGAATGATTAATACTTTTATATATATCTGGTCCTTTTTCTAATTCATGTGTTAAAAAGTTTCCTAAATAATAAAGACTCTCATTTTCTACAAAATTTAATTTGTTAGTATTTTTAAAAAAATCTAATTCACCTAGTCCACCACGCTTTCGATCAAACTGTGATGTTTGGCTGTATCTAGATGTTGGAAAACTATAAACCTGTTTACTTAAAGTAATATGATTTTTTGCTATTGTAATACTACCATTTAAACTAGTTATAAAATTTAGAAGCACAAGGAATACAATTCCTTGATTTTGTTGGAAATTATAGTTCTAAATATGAATTACCACAGGTTATTATTAATTCTAAATCTATAGGATCACAAGATTTTTTATTAGGACTAAATTTTATAACTAGTTTAAATGGTAGTATTACAATAGCAAAAAATCATATTTAGCAGCGATTGAACGTGAATAAAAATCAAACCGATGATTGAGAGTAGTGAAATGCAGTTTGATTGTGGTTTGGTGGAAGATCAGTATACATGTTTGTATAATTGAATTGTCAAATAACAAGTTCTGCACTGTTATATATAGATGTGTGCATTGTAAATATCAAAGTGATTGATATTTTGCGTTAGAACATAGAACATAACTCCAGTGTAATATATACGTGACGATTTTAACACATTTTTATGAATTTGCTACGAATTTAACACGAATTTAACACATATTCATCAATTAAATGAGATTCAGTTACATTGTTGGTATATTATCATTGTTGCATTACGGAAATGAACAATTTGCATTGAACCAGTATATAGTTTTGCATTAATTCAGTTACATTGCTGCATTGATAATTACTTTGTTTCATTGTTGGTATATTATCATTGTTGCATTACGGAATTGAACAATTTGTATTGAACCAGGCTACGATTTTGCATTACTTCAGTTACAGTTAAATTGTTGCATTGATAATTACTTCCTCTCACCACCACCACCAGCCGCCGCCGTGCTACATTCGAATATCGTCGGAGCGAAGTACCACCAGATCGACGTGCACAGAATCGCAAACGAACGGCCGTAGATCGCGAGAAAAATTAAAATCAACACCACTTCTTCTACATTGAGACGCAATGACCTTCTTCCTCTTTTGATTTGCATGGTTGAGAGTCGTGTATGGAGATTTTTGTGCAGAGGTTAGCAGATTTGTTGTGGTTGTGTATGGAAGATGATAACTTCATTTTCTATTCACGTAATTAATGTTTGTAGAATGATTGTGTATTGATTCAATTGAAAAAACCGCCATTTAGGAATTTACTTAAATAACCCTCGTGCATTGTTCAATTGGTGGAAATGCACCGTCTTCTCCAGATTTTAAAAAATATGAGATGTAATCACATCCGTTCGTTGATGAAAATCTATGGACGAGATTACTTCCTATTTTATACTTTATTGTTCCTTTTTATTAGAACCACTCCATATATATACATATATATATATATAGAGAGAGAGAGAGAGGATGTAGTTCATATAAAAAGTGACATTTGGGTATAAAATAGGAAGTGATCTCAGCCCTCCATTTTTTTGATCTAACGGTTGAGATATTTTAGGAGTTTTCGGTTATTTTGGATTAAAAGTAATCCATATATATTACTAAAAGGATATTTCAGTAATTTTCCTAATATTATCAGTTGGGGGGTTATGGAAATACACGTTTTTTATGGAGGAGAGAGATACTTAATTATATATTTCCATAACCGTTGATTTAAGATAGCTGCAGCGTTTTATTCAGTTTTCAATAATTGATGCGTGATTATATATTGTTGTATGTATTTGAAATGATGCAATAACGTATATGCATTTACGTTTTGTTAATTGTTGCATCGTTTTGATCATTGTTGCATCGTTTAAACGACAATTTGCATTGAACCAGGCTACGATTTTGCATTACTTCATTTACATTGTTGCACTGTTAATATAATTATGATGCACTGTTCTTGATTAACCGTCTACGGGCTGTTGTACTTGTATTCTTAATAGTTTGCATTGAGAAAGAATTGATGGAAGGGGCGGTGAATTCATGGCAGTATGGTTTGTTTTAGTTACATTGTTGCATTGTTTACACGACAATTTGCATTGAACCAGACTACAGTTTTGCATTACTTCAGTTACATTGTTGCATTATTAATATATATATATATTAAAGAAAATCTCGCTACTCCCTGACTCCCTCCCCTCCCCTCATTTAAGAAAAACATTGTTATTGACATTTCACATTAATTTGAATTTCTTAAAGACAAAATAATAAAAGAGCAAATAATATGAATAAGTGAAATAAAGTGTTCAACTAAAAGGTGGAATTACTATATGATCTTATTAAATTGTAATATGAACCTGGACTCGCAGCTAGGGTTGTAAACGAATCAAATAGTTTTGGTTCGATTCGCGATTCGATTCGAATATATTGATTCGATATTCAATTCGGTATTCGTAAATATATAAATAATAGATTTATATATTAATATTTATATTTATATAAATATATAAAAATATATTTACATATAATTGTTTAAATATAAAGCCTATTTTATATATTAAAAAATAAATTTCAATATAATTTTTTATTTTTGTTATAGTAAAATTTCGAAATAGATCAAATTTTAATTTTAATATTTTTAAAAATTATTATTTAATATATTAAAAATAAAATCAAATAATTCGATTCGATATTCAAATATTTTTTAACAAATCGATTCGTTTACAATAATATTCGATTCGATTCGTTTACAACTCTACTCGTAGCTCTGCACTTAATTAATACTGAGTATATAAATGTGTGTCATTTGCTTTCTTTTAGAACGAGATCACAATTAAATATTGAAAATAATAATCTATAAATGTGACTCATCTCATGACATACGGCCGCATGTCAAAAATCAATCAACTTTTCGGACAAATAAAGGCGATCATTTCAAACAGCGGCGCCCCCATTTTTAGATCCTAGCGACAGTAAATTAATGAATATGGCCTAATTTACCGACCACATTCACAACTAACTCCCTTTTCTTTAAAACTCTTTCATGATGCTTCATTTTCATTCTATTAATAATTAATTAATTTAATAAAATTCAACAAAATGATTGGTATTTCTCTCTCAGTCCAAAAGATTCAGTCATTATTTACATTTGAAACATAAATAATAAAAAAATGAATAAAATTAAAAAGATACTAATAAATTTTGAGATGCAAAGAATAATAAAAGTAATGGCGGTGAGATGAGGAAGCAATAATGGCATCGTCATCTCTTTCTCTATCACAAAATACTCGTGAACAGTTAAACTTGGACATCACGAAACACCTGCCCCTCTCTCTCTCTGTCTCTGCTGTCCTTTTCGGACATTTCAGATCCCATATATGTATATGTATATGTATACGTGTATATCTGTCATGCATGATGAACTCCGCCTTGCCAGCTGCCTTTATCCTCCTCTTTCTCTAAACTCTACCTAAATCTCCTCTCTCTGTCTCCATTTCATTTCCTTGTTTTATTATTATTACAAATAGAATACAACGATTAATTGTTTATCTTCATTATATACGAGTATCATAATATCATCCATAGGATGTTTCCTTTCTCTTCATTATCTGTTTGTCGATTGGGAGACCACCATATTAATTTCATTAACAAATTCCACCTCATTCATTTCCTGATGATCTAGTTTTTCTGTTTCCTTTAGGCAAATGGTGCAATTGTTTTACAGATTTACAAAATTCAGAAATTTGGAATTCGATTGACACGTTCAATCCGGATTCGAATTTACCTTCTTCCTTTCTATTTTCACGCCTTCGCTAATTCTCTGTCTCTGTATTTTTTCTGGAGATATTTTGCTTAGTTTTTTTTATGCAGATTGTTATAGCCGTAGGATTTATTTGATTTTTAGCTCAATTTTTATTTGTTTTCGTTAAAGAAAATGGAGTTTTGAGAGGAAAAGTTATTTTTTGAATTGGGTAGAATAGTATTGGCGTTGGCGGTTGGTGCGGGAATGAACTGCAGGGTTTATATGTCGCCGTCGGGTGTGTTGTGGGGGAGACAGTCAAATGGTGGAGGTGGAGATGGAGTGAGCCATGAGAGTGAGCATGATTTGGCGCTAATGGTTAATGATTTCATGGAGAATGGGAATAGTGGTGGGGCCGATTCTAGATACAGCAGTGACAGTGACTCCAGTCTCTCCGATCTTCTTCAACGCGCTGACAAAATATCGGTTAATCTCTCTCTCTCTCTCTACGTATATCTCTGTAAGTATGTGTGCAGTGTGCTGTATGTATGTATATATATGTGTGCATGAGTTGGTTAAAGAACTGATTTCGAAGGAAAAGATTGCCTGATAAAGTTGTAAAGGAGAAATTTTGAGCAGACAGGCCAACTGTTTTAATGGAGTAGTGATTGAGATAACTGGACTGTTTGCTGATTGTGGATAGGATAATAAATGACATGTAGCTGGAATTAGGTCGTCCTCTATTACTTTTGTTTGTTTTTAAAGTAACTTTGGTGCTTCTGCATATTACCTTTGTTTTCAAGTTTTATCATGGATATTTTATTGGTGCTATATGTAAATTGCGTATATAAGGGATCTAAGGTTGATATCTTCCTGCTGAATTGTTCGATAAAGAAACTTCTTTTGTTACCTCTGCTGTGGTAGTAGGTTTAATTACAGAAAGATTTGTCAGTGCATTTCTCGGAGGTTTCTAAGGAAAAGCTTAAATCTTTTCTTGATCAGCAGTAAATTGAAGATGATGAAGGACCAAATTTGAATAGTTTTATCTACATCAAGGATCCATGATGGGAAAGTTTACATTACTTAATAATTTTTACATGTTATTGGCCACATATGTCACCACTGCATGAGTCCCCAGTCCTTACAATTTACTGTCGTTTCTTTCACATCTTCCCTCGCTCAAATATTGATTTTAAGCATTTGGTGCATGTGCGAAGAGTCCAAGTTTAAATGAATATGGAAGTAGATTGAATAATAATGACTGAGTTCCTCTGTTCATGCCTTTAAATCTATTAATAATGTGTTTCGCATTAGTAATATTGGATAATACATATATTTTTCAGTCTTATGTGGTAAACGTATCATCTCTTTCTCTCTTCCTCACGTTTTATTGCCGGATACTCCTACATTAATACCAATAGAGAATATAAATTCGTGTCTAGGCATAATTCCTTGGACGTTCATGATTATCCGTTTTATCTATATGAACTAGTTTTTTCTTTTGTTCTTCAGTGTTTTAGGTTGGTGATGGATCGATATGAAAATGACTTGTTGTCAGTGGTGAATTCCCTTGCGCTTTCAATTAATGAAAAAGACCTCCATGCTGCAAACTCGGGTCTGTGCAAAGCCAGCTGCATCAGATTCTCCCTAGTGAAACTGTTGAGGATGTCGGGTTATGATGCAGGGTTGTGCACATCCAAGTGGCAAGGGAGTGATAAGGTTCCCGGAGGTAATGTCAATACTCTCTCTCCCTCTATCTCTCTCTGCCCCCTCTAAGTTTAATTTAGCCTCTGTAAATTTCTGCCATCAAGTTGTGCTCTTTAAACTGCTTTCCAATGGTAGCATGGATATATACATCAGAGGCAGTATTGTTTCTTTCCTTAAGAATTGTAGAGGATGGCGATTTTTTCTTACACTTTAACCTAAGATGTATTTAGTGCTAAAAATTAGTGTAGAAGTTGAAGTCTTCTGATACATAAAAGTCTTTTATTTGCTTGCAGGTGATCACGAATACATTGATGTTGTCCGTTACAATGATACAGGAGGTACTGAACGTGTGATTATCGATATCGACTTCAGGAGCCACTTTGAGATTGCTAGAGCTGTTGACTCCTACGATAGAATACTCAATTCCCTCCCAGTTATCTATGTGGGCTCTTTCACTAAACTCAAACAATTTCTTCAAGTAATGGTGGAAGCTGCTAGATCTTCTCTGAAACAGAACTCAATGCCTCTCCCTCCATGGCGATCTCTTGCTTATTTGCAAGCTAAATGGCAGTCTCCACATAAGAGGAAATCCGATTCTGCTGAATACAATTCGACCACCACCACTCCTCTTGATCACAAAAAATGTGCTGGACATCTCAAAAGACTGCACCACGCCTTACTTCTCTCGGAGATTGAAGTCGAACGAGCTCTCAAGCCCTACAACCGCGATAGGAGAGTGAAAGCCGAGAGGTGTAGTAGGTATGCATCTTTCCACTAATCTTCAGAGGGGGAAATAAATTTTGAAGTTTGATGTCCGACGACGGCATTATACAAATAAAATTCTTAATACAGTAACCATGCATATTAATCTTATGTTTCTCGCTTCAGTTGCATATCATTTTTCACAAGGAGAAGGTTTGTGAAACTTAATATTTCCTCAACCAACCTCGGACCAATTGTCAATACAGAGTTGCTTTGTTTTTTTGTCCTCACGAGAATTTTTATTAGTATTTGTTTTGTAATGTAGGAGCAAACTGCAAAAGTCGTTAATTTCTTCTGTTGTATGACTGATGAGATTTGATGTCGTTATTTAGTTATATTGTTTTGATTTCTTAGAATCTGGAGCATAATGAAACTTTTGTGATTTCTTAGAATCTGGAGCATAATGAAGCTTTTGAGGGTATATAGTGTAGTCTTTAAAGTAGCATTATGGCTGTAGTGGATGTATGATCAATTTCCTTCTTTTAAAAGGAAATAATAATTGAGTTAATTATACAAACTAGCCAAAGAAGATAGTAAAAGACAAATAATAACCACCAACATAACGCTATTTAAATCTTAGCCATTTTGAATGTGAATTATCATAAATATCCTTCTACTTAAATTTAATTGTATGAATGATACGACTGGTATGAATAATATTCATTCATACGATTCATACGTACATACAGTTTAATAAAATTAAGTATCACGTATGAATCGTACGATTCAATACAATTCATACGATTCATACGTACATACAGTTTAATAAAATTAAGTATCACGTAGGAATGGTACGATTCGATACAATTCATACTCAAAAATCTAAAATATAATTATAAGGGTATTTTAGTACAAGAAATTTATAAATGACTAGAATTTAACTATTATTATGTTGGTGGCTATTATTTCTCTTTTACAATCTCTTTTGACTATTTTATATCATCACTCATAATAATTTCTCATAAAAATAATAATACTCAATCAAAGAATTTCACCACTAATCTTCAATATAATACAAATTGGAATAATGTGTGCCACATCATCACCACCCTTCTTCAAATCGCTACATTTTAATTTTGGATTTTTTCTCATTTTTTCTTATTTTAAAATATCAAAAATCACTAAAATTACATTAATTTTCATCCAAAAATTAATTTACCTACCATAATCATCCTCTATGGAATAAAATTGCATTAAATTTTTAACGGAAATTTAATAATTTACCAACAAATTAATGGATATTCTAATACTTCATCAATTTATATTAAACATTAAATAAAATTGAACTATAATATTTTCAACATAATTTTTAATTTACAATGTATATATATATATATAAAATGAATACATATATATTGGAGGTATCTCCTTAATTTATGGTTTATGTGCAATATATAAAGTTTAATTATTATTAAAATGACTAAGAGTTAAAAAAATAGCATATACTATTATTTTTATCAGAAAATTTAATTTATTCTATTATCAAATTATCAATAAATAGTTGAAATTAAAATGTGGCACACATTGTTCCAATTTGTATTATATAGAAGATAAGAATATCATATTGTTTCATGAATAAATAAAATCTATAATAATATACTTTTATATCTTTTTTATTTAGTAGTTTAGCAATTTCATATCTATCTTGTAGATATTGAATCAATATAATTATTTAAATATAATTAAACTAACAAGTTATTTTATCTTACATTTAGAATTTAGAAAACATTATTAATATGAAAACTCTATAAAAAGAGCATGTATAATTTTTCTCTATTAGGATTTGAGATATTGATACAATTAAATTAATTTAATATTTTAAAATATTTTATACTTTTAAAATTTGGTTAGTTAGTTAATTTATAACAATTTACTAGGTCTATTGATATTGACTAATAAAAATATATTTTAAACTTCCTTTCTTATTTCATAGTTCTATCTAACATCATATCTATTCAACATTTTTATTTATCTTAAATGATCATATTATACACTATTAATTCTAATATATATTTAAATCGTCTATCATATATTGATTTAAGATAAGACTCAAACTATTGTTAAATGTAAAGTCTATAGTTTATGAGATAATTAGTTTTACCATTTTATTTAAAAATAAGAATATCAAATTGTTTCATAAGTAAATAAAATATATAATAACTAACTGGATTTTTATAATAAGTAATACAAGTATCAATATTTTATCACCCACATTCAATACAAGATAAGTCTTCATATAACATTATTTGCAATAAGATGATCTTTCAAATAATGTTTATTTACAATGATTTGCCAAATCATCACGATAAAATAAAGTATCTCAATTTTTATTTATACATCTACTTTATAATATAAAGTAAATACAAGATAAATCTTCGTATAACACTTATTTGCACCAAAATGATTATTTATGATACACTTATTTGAAAAGATTAGTCAAATTATATCATTTGTAAATAAAATATGTATATTTAAATTGTGATATTTTAAATAATATTAATTATATAAAATAATACTCTCTCTGTCTCATTCAAGATGACCCATTTTTTTGGGCACACATACCAATAAAGTCTCCTTTTTTTACTTACTCAATACATTTAAGTCTAAAAAAATTACTATAAAGAGAAATGAGTCAACTTTGTGGGACATACGAAAATGGAAAAATGAGTCATCTTGAATGGGACGGAGGGAGTATATCACTAAATATTTTATTCATACCAATGGAATAATCCTTTATATATCGTTTGTTTACTATTAATTGTTGTAATAGATCACTTAAAATAAAATATTGACCTATTTAATTGTTATTTTTTAAATAATAAATTTATTTGACCATATATACACACACATTGATTTTTCATGTAATGATTTGTCTAGAGGTATTTTCATGAAATAGATATTTTGAGAACTTTTTAACTCCGCCACAAGATAATTCATCATAATTTGCAATGATTGGTTTAAAAATTATTTTGACTTTAATAACGATTTATTGTAATTTATCAAAATATATTATTTTTAAAATTATAACTGAACTTTTAAAATTATACTTACAATTTTATATAAGATAATTTTCCGTTAATTTTCGACGGGCAACACGCTAGTTATGAATTTATATGAATATAAATACATATAGAATGATAGAATGCTGAAAATTAATGAGCATTTAAATAGAAATTCCAAAAAATCGATATTAACTATGCTCTTGTCAAATATTCAAATTAATTCAAGACTGGCCTGCAAAACCCAACTCCTTATGCTATAAATAATGAAGCAAGTGGCAAAAGAAAATAAACAAAGATATCATTGTAACAATGTAATTTAATTTTAAAAAAACTTGACAAATCACATATATATATATATATATATATAATGTTTCAATGTTTTTGCGATAGTATCATTATGAAGCCAAAATTCATGGAGTTCACTCCATAGGAACTTTGTGTACATTTTGTGATTGTGGTGACGTGTCAACTAGTTTCGAGTTGGCCAACTATTTTAGAGCAAATACAACTGTAGAACTCTTTTGGGTTCTAATTTTGACATATGTATAAAAAATTTTAAAATTAGAACCATCAATAATGATGGGTACTAATTTTGGGGTGCTAATATTATTTGATGGAGCTTATTTAATTTCTTTTATCCCTTTTATTATTTTGATTTATATATTTTATATATATACTATGTTTTATGATTAGTTTAATTTAATACCTTTTATTATTTTGATTTTATATAATATTTTTTAAATTAAATTTATAAAATGAATTTTAATATTTTATTATTTAAAATATTCTAAATGTAAGCAATGAAAAAAAAAGATAAAGGATAGATAAATTTGCAATAAACTTGAAAATTTCATATAACGTACAATACTTATTTTCGATACCTATTACAAACGAAAATTAGAAAATATTATAATGATTCAAAATCAATACAAACTTGAAAATAACACGCATAACTAAAGGAAAAATGCAATAACAAAAAATACTCATCACCGTTGCCAAAGTGCTGCCACATATGCTTAATTAAATCGTGTTCTAATTTTTTATGAGCTCGTTTATCTCGTAAATTTGTTGACCTCTCTATATATGCTCGAAATGACGGAGTCGCTCCTTGTGTTGCACGCACTCTATCGCTAGATCCGACATCATCGTCATCATCTGTAAAATCGGTGACGCCTTCTTTCTCATCTTCGACTATCATATTGTGCATAATAATACAAGCGATGATGATATCTTTTATATGCTCTCGGAACCAAAGTCGGCATGGACCTTTAATAATTGCCCATCGTTTTTTGAGGACACCAAATGCTCGTTCAACATCTTTTCGTGCAGCTTCCTGCATCATTTTGAACAACCTCCGTTTGTCATCTGTGGGTTGTGGAATAGTCTTGACGAAGGTAGGCCATTCGGGATAAATTCCATCAACTAGATAATATCCATGATTGTATCGTACACCGTTAGCTGTAAAACTTATTTGTGGTGCATTTCCCAGTAAGGTGTCATTGAACAGTGGAGATTGATTAAGTACATTGATGTCATTATTTGATCTGGCAACTCCAAAAAAAACATGCCATATCCATAAATCTTGAGAGGCAACCGCTTCAAGAATTATTGTAGGGCGACCTTGATCACCGCGAGTGAATTGACCCTTCCACGCTACTGGACAATTTTCCCACGCCCAATGCATACAATCGAGACTTCCTATCATTCCGGAAAAACCGTGTTTTTCTTTGTGCATCCGAAGTAAACGTTGACAATCATCAGTGGTTGGCTTTCTTAAGTATTCTGCACCAAAAATGTCAATGATACTGCGACAAATTTTTTTAAGACATTCAATACCTGTTGATTTTGCAACACGGAGATACTCGTCGTATTGATCGGCTCCACCACCATTTGCTAGTTGTCATAGTGCCACCGTACATTTTTGTAAAGGTGTGAAACCATTTGTACCTGTTGCATCTTGACGGAGCTGAAAATACGCATCGTTTGCCTCCAATGAACTAGCGATTCGAAGGAATAACGCTTTTGACATCCGAAAACGTCGACGGAATACACTTGCACCCCAAGTCAAATTTTCGTCAAAATAATCCTTCATGAGCTGAACATTTGTTGCATTACGATCTCGACACACAAACACTCTATTGCGTCGTGGATCTTGTTGTGCCTGAATATAGTTGAAAAAATGTTGATTGGTTTCGTTCCATGATTCTAAGGCATTTAGATCCGCCTCATCATCGATGGAATTGTCCCAATCACTAGAGGAAGAAGACATCTTTTATGTGTTTGGAAAAAAATGGGTAAGATATAATGTTGATATATTAAAATATATGTGAGGGAGTTGCAATGAAGTTATTATAAATGAATGAGTGGAATGATATATTTATAGCATTGAGAATTTGAAAAAATGACATGACCATTTTCTTACAATAAATTCAATATGCTTTCAATGCAACGGTCACATTCTAATTATTCTGAAAAAATTTAAATAATGCAATAATAGTGTCAACGGTAACATTAAATATTATTAAAACAAAATTTGAATAATGCAATGATAATGCCAACGGTCATATTTAAATTATTGAGGAATACATAAAGTGCAATAATTGAGGAATACATAAAGTGCAATACATATTTATAGAATGCAATGATAATTCAATATACTACAGGAATAAAGTGCAATACATAATTAAAATTAGATCAATACAAATAAAGTGCAATACATAATTAAATTCCTAAAAATAAAAAAAATACAAAGTTGCATGTAAAAAATAGTAAAACAAATAATAATATAATACAAATTAAGTCCAACCCCATTTCTTCTTAATCTGATCGCATACTTTGTCGTGAAATTTCTTTTGCTCTACTGTCATTTTTGATGTATTTCGCATCACAATGCAGTAATCGTTCTTGAATTGCATTGAGTTTGCAGCTTCTTGTATTTCTCTTTGAGACTTCATGAAGCTTCCATAAGGTCGTCATTACCAGTGGCTTTTTTCCCCTTTCCTTTCTCTCTTGCATTTCTCTTTGTAGCTTTCTGTCCCTCCGGACGAGCATGAGGGTGCTCACTTGTAATTGATTTTGGATTTGATGAGGTAGTGTATGAACCAGAATTTGATGTCTTGGTCCTCTTCGAAGAATGGATATTGCCATCCACCATGGCAAATTTTGGGCTCTCCTTAAGAATATTCCAAACACCTTCATGTTTAAAAGACTTATCATTTGAATGTACCTTGAATTCACTATGGGTGCGGGCCATGATATTTGCATCACTGTGACCGCTAGGCCACATTGCATAACACCGAGAGTAGCATTCTTGAAATAGCTTCGTATCCTCTTGTATTTTCATGAAATGAGACTTCAATATTTTTGGATTCCTCTTTGGAGTATTTCGTGGGCGATTTTTATTGTAAGCAACAGAAATTCGCTTCCAATATTGATCCTGTTTTTTATCATTTCCAATAATAGAATCAACACTTATATCGACCCAACAAGTTGCAAGTGTAGCCATGTCGCTTGTGAGTGAAATCTTTGTCATTGTCGTTGATGTCTGGCTCATCATTGAGATTGATCATGTCAAGCCCTTTTGCAGACAAGTTGGTAGGGGGAAACATCTCGGAAGGTTGGAATCTTTGACCTTGATTAAATCCTTTAGGTTGAGTATAATATTGAGAAGAGAATTGTTGAGAATTCGAGAACATCTGAGAAGGGAAAAATTGTTGCTGATTGGGAAATTGTTGCGGATGGGAAAATCCTCTCGGATTTAGAAATTGTTGAGGGTTTGAAAATTGTGAAAAATTAGAAAATTGTTGGAAATTTTATGGGTCAAAAGAAGAAGGATTTGAATATTGATATGAATTTGGATCATAATTAGACGAATCTTTATCCATTGAAAATATATTAACAAAGGATAATAAATGATATCGAAAAAAGAATGTAAAATAAGAGATGAAGTAAAGATTTGGTGTAGTAGAAATGAATATGAGATGTAGTATTTATAGAATAAATGAGATAATAAAAATAATAAAAAATAATTTAAAAAATTATTGCAAACGGCTAGTATATAAGAAATAATTTGGATCATAAAACAAACGGTCACTTGCTTTATAAAACTGTAAAAGTTGCAGATTTATGTTGCATGAAAAGCTAACGGCTACTATATATATAAAAATAATAAAAAAATAGCAAGCCATTTGTTTTATACTCCAATTAGCAACTAATTTTTTTGTTGCTAACCACGTGTATATAATAATAATAATAATAATAATACAAACAATTACTAAGCGAAAAATATTTTCTCATTTAATTTGATAATAAAATTACTACAACATAATAATTAATTAATTAACAGTGTTAACAAGAAGTGGCGTAGGACCAAATTAAATGTAATTTGGGTGAAAACATAAGAAAAAACATTAATGACAAATTAGTATTTTTGGACCGAGTATATAAGAAAAAACTGTAAAAGAAATATATATAAAAGTATTATAAAAATTATTAAAAGATTAAAAGAAAAAAAAAAGTTGTAAGAACTCAAGTCCTTAACTAAGGAGCTTGGTTCTAAAATAAGGGTTCCCTAGTGCAATGTAAATTTAAGGGAGGTACTAAAATTTGCCACCTAGACAAGCACCCTCTAAATTTGCCACCTAGACAAGCACCCTCTCATTGTACATGCTCGCTCTTATAAGAACTTTAAAAAAAAAAATATCTTCCACGTGTAGTGAGTGACGTTACAGACACAATAACCCTTACAAGTCAAATGTGGCCGTATATATGTATGTATATACATACCTACTTGATTCAAGAAAAAAACACCACTTCTGGGTTACTTATGTTCCACGGTCTGATTTCATTACTTTCGAAAAGTTTTATATATATAAGCTTCTGATTTCTTAATTAGTCAGATTCATGTGTTCATACCACTTAATAGTCAAATTTGAAGGATATCAAATCATGATTTATGTGTCCTAGACTCCTATTCTTGAACCAATAAATTGAATAAGAAGTAGTAAAAGTACTAATTAATCCAGTTGGTCGTCTTTTCTTCCGTTGACAAAACTCAAATTAGAGCATAAGATGTTGAACTAGATGTAATAACTATAATGAAGGGAGTTATGATTTAGAAAATTATAGCCCCATTAGATAAGCTCATGCTTACGTCCTCAGTGACCTTTTGCACTTCTCAATTATTGCCTTCCAAAACCTACTCTTAATTCATTCCTTCATCTATACTGTATTACTATGTAATTTTATTACTATTATTATTCGCTATAAGTAACATAAATACAATTATAAATTCATAAACACTTGTAACAATTGACTATTTTAAAAAAAGAATGCTACTTTTATGCCAAAAAGTCACTCATTCTATCCCACATTTGGTTCCAATTAATAATTTAAAACACTCTTTTTAAAAATATAAAAATGGACCTTAATTAAATTAAAAATACGACGGTGCATTAATTTGACTTGCCTTTCCATTGCTAAAATTCGTTGATTTCTTCATCGCGAAATGTCAATATCTTTCTCAAGTCAAACTCTACAACTAACCAAGAAAACTGAAAAAAAGAAATAATAATCTCCCACAGAAAACTCTTAATCCTTAAGTATATATACACACACACACTACTTGTTGATCATCAAATAATTTCAAAATTCACTTATCACATTATTAATTAATTTATTTATTTTTCCGCTACTTATTTCCAAATAATGATGAAGAGGTGTAGAGACGGCGACGCCCACGACATCTCAGCCATGGCCAACTGCTTAATGCTGCTATCTTCCGCCGCCGCTGAAGGTGATTCGTACCGCGTCTTTACATGCAAGACGTGTAACCGCCAATTTCCGTCGTTTCAGGCTCTCGGCGGCCACCGCGCCAGCCACAAGAAGCCGCGTCTCACTGCCGCCGGAGATCCTCCGTCGCCGCCGAAGCCGAAGACTCATGAGTGCTCGATTTGCGGGATGGAATTCCCGTTAGGGCAATCTCTAGGTGGACATATGAGGCGGCACAGAGCGGTGATATCTGATCAGAACCACCACCAGCCGCCGCCGGTGGTGAAGAAGACTAACAGCGGGAGGATTTTTTGTCTGGATTTGAACTTGACTCCTTTAGAGAACCAGTATTATTTGAATATTGCTTCTTCACATATATACGTAGACCTTTAATTTTTTTTTTCTCATAAATTTTTACAGAGATTAAATACTGTTTTCTTTTGTTTTCAATTGATTTGTTCATTTGTTGTAAATTATATGCAGATTCATCATATTAGTGTACCTGAATGACTTTTAGATTCGTCTATATCTCTTTCGGTTTAATTACTGATTATTCTCTTCGTACGTTGGTTTCCACACCATATTTGATTAATGAAAAAACAATACTTACTCTATATTACTCTCTCCTCCCTCCCAATAACTATAACACAAAATTTTTGAACACGATTATAAAAAAAGTGTATAAAATAGTGTAAGAGTGATAAATGTAGTAGAGTCCACATAAGAAAATTGTGTCCTAGTGGAATGAAAGGAGTATAATTTTATTTTACAAAAATTCACATGCGAGTAAAATGGGAGTAGTCTTTTAAGATCTAATTGGGTCATACACGATATATCAAGAACAATATTTGAAAAACATATTAATTGAAATTCATATGTGTTAAGCTAATGATAAAAAAATATATATATATATTTGAGGACATAAGTTTGTTGTGTGGTAATCTTTAAATATAAACGATAAAGTTACAATGTTTATATTTGACCATAAGTAACAAGTGAATAGTTTTTTCTATTTACGTAGACGCGTACATGTTAGTATACGCAACAAATTAATGATATTCATAAGTAGGTTTTGACAAATTAGTACTCCTGCGTCCCGCTAAAAGTAGAGATGACAAAATTATCCACGAACATGACTATCTGCGGGTAGCCGACCTTAATCAGACGAGACGAGTACGGGTACGGGTGTATATGATTTTAAAGCTTATACCCGTCTTGGATTCGGGTCGGGTACGGGTGTGTAGGTACCCATCCCGAACCCGCCCCGTTGCCATCCCTAGTTAAAAGCGGCCACAAGTGATTTGACACGTATATATAAAGTGTTGTGTTTTAAAAAGTAGAAGTGATGTATTTTAAAGATCAAACTTATTTTTATTTTGGAAAAGTAGTCACTTTTAATGTGACGGCGTAAAAAGGAATGTGACCAATTTTAATTGAAAGAATAGTAAATGTAAGTTTAGTTTGTAACCATGCAATGACAATATGGTACCGTCATACCGACATTACCATGATTACTACTAAATTATTATAAAGAGTTGACTTATATTATTTCGTATTCAATATATATAAGTATATATACATATCGAATAACTACTAAAAATTACTATTTCATACAAACTATAAACAAGGTCCAAGAGGGTGTAAATTAAATTGTTCCACACCCTTGTTGAGGGTGACAATTTTTTGCCTAAAATTTCGAGTGGTAAATATCGAAATCGTGAAAAGGCTAAAAAAAGTAGGGATATGAGACCGGTTGTGAAGTAGCCCTGCCCTATGTTGGGTTGGTTCGGGTCAGGACTTGGAGTGAGTATGCAATTGTTGCTCTAAAATAAATTTAAAAACACAATAAATATCATTAGTTTTAAGTGTATTTTATATATATTTTTTAATAAATCTATACAAATTAATATAACTAAAAATGACTATCACATGTTTAAAGGTATTAATTATCACACATTATAATATTAAATAAATATTTAAATAATTATATAGTCTTGAATTTGATATAATATTGAGTTGGACTTGAATTGTGTTTGAGAAATGTTCGATCCTAAAATGATAACTATAGAATTATGGCATTGATGCCATATATAATCGAATAATCATAGTCATTTGAAATAATCACAAATTATCTATAACTATAAGTAAACTTTTAGTCGAAGCATCAACAATAAATTTAATAATAATCTTTTGCATTCATTCGTGAATCGTGATAGATGTACTCGAACATAAGCACTTTGTTCCATCACGATTTAATGGAAATAAATCTACGTTTGTTTCGTTTATTTTTTAAATCTATTTCATTTTTATTATATTTCCAAACATTTCGTTTAAAATTTAAATTAATGTAATTTAAATCTTTTATCTAATAATGATAACAATAATAATGGTTTAATAATAATAATAAAAATAAATAACATTAGCAATTCCCGAAGGAAGCGAATAGTATTTAATTTGTGGCTCCATCGCCAACTTTTCTTCCATTTCTGCAAAAACCTAAAATCGCATCTCTGAAAAACGCAGTCAACCAAATCCATGGCGCGTCAGGCGACCAGGTTGATTGAGAATTTGTCATCGCGGCTGCGCCACCCTAATCACCTCCTACAACTCCGCAATTTCGGATCGCCGCCGCCACCTCCCGCCGTCTTCGTCGACAAGAACACCCGCGTCATTTGCCAGGGAATCACCGGAAAGAATGGCACTTTCCACACCGAGCAGGCCATTGAGTACGGCACAAAGATGGTATAATTTCACTCTTCATTCGCTCTTAATGTTACCTCACTTTGTTTACTGTTTCGGTGCCCTTTCTTTTTGAGTGTATAGATTTACAGTTTTCCTCAAAATTTCAGTATACTTTTAAGATTATTGGATCATTGTCTTGTTTAGGTTCAAACAGAAAATGTGATCTAGGCAAGTTTAGGTTCTATGATAAAGCCACAATCTTTGACTCTAAAATATTCTGGCACCTTAAGTTATTATTCATTTACTGAAGAAATGAGTATAGTTGAAGTTGAGTACCCTTGCAGTACGAATAAATTATGGAATTGTGTTTTTGTCATCTGCATTAAAACTGCGGTGAAGCGTAAAACACTGATACAAGCATCGCCATCTTAATGAGACTACTGAAGAAATGTCATGCTTGGTTAGTTTGTGTAAAGAGGTGCAGACTATGCATCTGACAATTAGTGAATTCATCCACTTTGGTAACTATTAGTATTTTATATGTTTTTTACTACATACAAAGTATTATAGGCAACAGGCAGAAATTCAATAGCTGGCATTCAAAGTATTTTCATAATAGGATCAAGAATTTGATGGTTATTGTCTTAAAGTTTAGTTTTTGTAGATTGAATGGCATACATTCATATTTAGTGGTGAGTCAAGCTACAAGCCTACAGGGCCTGTGGCCATGGCAGTTATTTTCTAACTCTTATATTTTCACATTTTAGATCTAGTTTTTGTTCTCTGTGCTGTGCAATAAATATCTTTTATTGAGAGTTGTGCAGTGATTAAATTTGTGCAAGTATGAATATTGCTTAGTAAAGAGTTGAGAGCATTATTTAAGTTCTGCTTCTTAGATTCTGAAGATTGTGCTTCTACTTTATGCTTCTTAGATTCCGGAGATTGTGCCGAAGATTGCCTTACTCTATTTCTTGAATATTGTGGGTTATGTTATCTAATTTTGTAAATGTCTGGAATGCGACTGCTTGGCTTATACTTTCCCAAGAAATTGTAAGTTGCTGGTTCGGCTTGCTGATTTTACTTGAGTGGAAAACTTTGTGAATTATATGTTTGTACTATATATCACCATTTATCAATTATGTTTCCATGAACAGGTTGGAGGAGTTACCCCTAAAAAAGGTGGTACCGAGCACTTGGGACTGCCTGTCTTTAATACTGTAGCAGAAGCAAAAGCTGAAACAAGGGCTAATGCATCTGTGGTATATGTTCCTCCCCCGTTTGCTGCAAAAGCTATCATGGAGGCAATGGAGGCTGAGCTAGATTTAGTTGTCTGCATCACGGAGGGAATACCACAACATGACATGGTAACGGTCGTAACCCTCTATATCAATTCAAGATTTTATTAATCTTCTTGTCTCTTCAAAATTTCTGCTCCAAATTGCAGGTTCGTGTGAAAGCTGCTCTTAACCAGCAGTCAAAGACTCGGCTTATTGGTCCAAATTGTCCTGGCATTATTAAGCCTGGGGAGTGCAAAATTGGAATTATGCCTGGATACATCCACAAACCAGGACGCATTGGAATTGTTTCTCGATCTGGTACATTGACCTATGAAGCGGTGAGATTTTACTTTTCACTAGATTTCATTTTTGACATTAAATTTTGCACCAGCATTTTCTTTTATTTAGGCCCTCATAAAATATTACAGTGAAGATATATTTTTATATCCTTGTTTATATTTATAATTATCATGATACTCTGTGGTAACTTTCTCATCTGTGCATTTTAGGTGTTCCAAACAACTGCCGTTGGCCTTGGACAGTCTACTTGTGTCGGAATTGGTGGAGATCCTTTCAATGGAACGAATTTTGTTGATTGCCTGGAAAAGTTTCTTGTGGACCCACAAACAGAAGGTAAAGTTTACCAGACATTGTCCTTTTCATTTGCTACCTTAGACCTCAGTATCTCTTCGGAAGAAAATGTATAATTCATTATCTGTTTGAAGGGATGTTTATGAATTATTTATAGTTATTGAAGTTAAATCTTGTGAGTAATGAATTGATATTCTATTCCTCTTTAAATGCTCAAAGGACGTTTGTTAATATATTTTGCCTTTTCATTTTAGGTATCATTCTTATTGGTGAGATAGGCGGCACAGCAGAGGAGGATGCAGCAGCTCTTATAAAGGTAAATACCATCCTTTGCTCCATGTGCTCAAGTAAACCCTATAAGATGGAGAGTCGATCTTCAAACACAGGAGAAATGGTTTCTTGATAACAAGCAAATTCTTAAAACTTTGAACTCGGGTGGTTGATTGAATGCATGATCATAGATGAGAGAAACTTGGCATTACTGATGAGTGATGTTTGAAGGTCATGAAATTTGCTATTTCTACTGATGTTTCATTATTGCACGCTATCTGGTACCATAGAAAACTTCCGTAAGAAATCTGAATTTTCCACTGCCTCGCTGGACTTGGCACAGAGACATCCAGGTCCTTGACGTAGTCAATTATTCTCTTCCTCACTGTTTAGGTATTTTAAGAACATAAATGAGAACTGATTATGTAGTAGCTTGACAGAGAAAATGATTAATAAGATGAATCAATACTCCTCTGAACTCGAATTTTGATTTTATTTATAAAAAAAAAGACCACAACAAATGTATCTCTGCATCAAGTAGTTTTTTCTTAAACTTCAAACACTCAACCAGTTCTTTCCTTTTAGTATATCCTCATTTACAAATTGCAATCTGAGATCATTTACTGGAAGTTTGAAATGTTTACCCGATGTTTCCTAATCTTCCACACTGTACATGACTCCTCAGTCCCATCTTTCTTAGAAGGGTTTGTACTTCTGGTTATTTCCTGTAGATATCTTTCGGTTTATATTTCTTTGTATTTGAAATATATATTCTTCTCTGTTTCAATGTAACAGGAAAGTGGAACCCAGAAGCCAATTGTTGCTTTTATTGCTGGGCTCACAGCTCCACCAGGGCGAAGAATGGGTCACGCAGGAGGTACTCTTTTCTATAAATTTGAATGCTTTCTTGTCGTTTTATGTATTATCTGGTAATCTCATCCTGTTCCAAATTCGATTATGAGGCAATTCTGTCCCGGTAAAGGTTGGGGAAATATTCAAGTCTAGTTGTGTCTAAGCTCCGTATTGGATCTAACTAGCAATAGCCAAATCTTTTTCCTTTCTGGAATCCCTCCGTAAAGCTAAAATATAATCCTAAACTATTGAATTTTTAATGTTTGCACCAATGGTCGTTAACTTTGTGTCGATAGAAGGGTGGAGAAATTGACGGAGTTGTTGAATTTGCAGCTATCGTATCAGGAGGGAAGGGAACTGCACAGGACAAAATTAAGACGCTAAGGGGAGCTGGGGTAACTGTGGTGGAGTCTCCTGCAAAGATAGGCACTGCAATGCTTGAAGTCTTCAAACAGAGGGGTCTGGTTTGAGTCGGTCACATTTTCTGATGAGGATCTTTTTTGCGCGTTTTCCTCTGTTCAGGACTACGGTAATTTAGCTATTTTTGGTTGGTTGTGAAAAACACATTCGATTTCTGCAGCTAGGATTGTAAAGGCCTATTGCTGTTTAAATATATGGGTTGACATTGTTCTCAACATCATGTCCATACAATTATTTGCTTATTATAAATTGAAGTTTGGAAATTTTCCACTCATCTTGAATCTTTGCCTTTTTTGGTTTCTTAATTTATAAGATGAATGTTGTTTCATTACCTTAGGATTGTTTGATATGATTGATATAATTATTACCTTTAAATCTCTACCTTTCTATCCATGATTCCCTTTCTCGATATGAATTTAGTCATTTTTTATGTTCCTTAATCACTCAAACACTTGATTAATCAAGCATTTGAGTGATTAGGGGCATAAAGATAGATTAAATTTATAAAGAGGAGCATTATGAATAAGAATATAGAGATTTAAATGTGATAATCCCGTCAATCTTATCGATCAAATCAAACGAGTTGGTAGAGTGAATTTAACATGGTTCGTCGAAATCAACCGTACCATACAATATCTTACATCGTAACAAAAAAAAAAGGTGTTGCTTTCCATTATTAATTGAATCTTGACCTCGCTCCTTTTCATCGTATTACATGATCTTATCTCTAATCACAAATACACTTTTCTTTAATGCTCTCCCCTTTGTGTCCCCCTCTAAACTATACTCTCAAAATCCATTTCCTTTCCTCATAAACAACCACATTCCACCTTGATTTCGGAGCTTCAAATCAAGAAATAATCCAACCCCATCATCATCATCATCATCATCTCCTAGCTAACACAAGATTCAAGAAAAATGAAATCCATAAGCAGATTAGGCCTCGGATTCTGCGTTGTTTTTGGGTGCCTTGTACTAGCTCTAGTTGCAGAGCTCTACTATCTACTATGGTGGAAAAACAAGAGAATCATCACAGACATCGATGAAGAAAGTGGGTTCCAAAAAAGATCAAATTTTTCTTGCATTCTCCACTTGTGCACAAGGCCCTCTTCCTATCTCAGATCCTCACCTCAAGAACTCTACAGCTCTCCCACTCTTGTTCATGAACCGCAATCCTCAAACTCAAGCAACAAAGATCTGTGGCTCAAGAAGCCATTTGCAGAGGAGAACATGGGCAGTTTCCCAAGATTCCTCTTCACAATCACAGAGGAAACGAGGGAGGATTTGGAGTCTGAAGATGGGGTTTTCAAGACCAGAAAGCAGTCTACCAGCAGAAGCAATTTGAGTGATCTTCTCCAAATTTTGGAGACTCCATTCTTGACACCTATTGATTCACCACCCTACTACACTCCACCTTTAACGCCGTCGTTTTATGAACAGCATGAGTGGGAGAGAGATGCAGAGTTCAATAGGCTGAGGGCTTCGCCGCCGCCGATGTTTAAGTTCTTGAGAGATGCAGAGGAGAAGAGGAGGATAATGGTGATGAGAGAGAATGAAGGACATGGTGGCGAAGAAGATGAGGAAAAGGGGCAGTTTATTACACTGGTTCATGTTGATGAGAAACCTCAAGGATTGAATGATGGGATTTGCAGTATCAAGAATTGTTGCAGCAGTGTGTGTTTTCCATCAACGTTTTCATCACAAAGGTAGTTTAAATTAGATATTTCTTAGATGAGTTTTTGTTAATCATTTTTTTTCTTTCTTTCACCTCTTTAGCTTGATTTCTTGACTGTTTTGGTTATGGATAGAAATAGAAATTAACATTTTATTTTGACGTTGGAGTTACAAAGTTATCTTGGGAGCTACTTCATTTTTGTATAATTTGTAGAAGTTGTTATGCTTTGAAGTTTGAAGTAATGAAATGAGGTGATATTTGTGGTTTTGGTAGAAGTTGGATCAATTTTGGAGAGGATAATGTAAATTTGTATAAAAATCTTGTGCAAGTGTTTTATTTATATTTTGTATTTGTAATGTGCGGAGATGAATATAAATTATAGTTTATCGTAGAACGAGAGTTGGTCTCCGATTTATGATACATCGTATTTAGTTTCTCTAAAACAATTTCATGTAATTTGATTTCAAAATTACCAACAGAAAATAAGAAAATTATTAAGTTAATATTTGAGTGATTAGGGTAAAATGTAAGATGAAACTTTTGAAAAAGAAGCAAATATTCCCGTGACAGACTTTGTTCTCGTGCTAAGTGCTAACCCAAAGTACAGTAAGATAAAAGAAAGTGGCCAACCTCCTCAAATCATAATAATTATTAATCATTTGTTCCTTTCCCTTTTCTTTTCTTTTCATGTACACTACTTACTACATTTCTTTTCATTTTTTATTATCATATCATATCATATCATGGCCCATCATTACCTTTTAACGTAATGCTTGCTTTTTTTATTAACTTGAATCAATTTACCTATGCTCACTCACTCCATCTCTGTCATGTTAAATATACTCATATACTATATGGTTAATGTTTCTACAATGCTAATTTACTATCTATTTTTATATCATATCAAGAAGGGTAAATATGTCAAAAGTAAACACTCAAATTATACTCATTATATAATTTTTTATACAAAGTTAAAACTCTACTTTAAAATTCGTGTCTGATCAAATTGTAAACATTTTTCGGTGCACCGAAGTATATTTTTTCTTGAGTATGTAGCTTTAGATTTACAGATAGAGAAAGTATAATATGAAGTATGGAAGAAAAGAATCAAGTAGCTGTCTGTCATGAAATATAACTCCGCTGTCTACGCTTTCAAAAAAGTTCTATATTGCCTTCACACATAATAATCATTATTTGAACAAAAGAAGACTAAAAAATTTATTTCTTATTATTTGTTTATTTTTTGTTTAAACCAAACAAAAAAGCAAAAACGAGTAAGAATGTCATAAACAATGTGTAAATATAAACAGTTAATACAATCAAAAGATTATAAGGGAAAGGGGTTGACTATCGTATATAGTAAGAACAAAATTAAAAAGACCATCAAAACCAAAAGAACAAAGAGCATGCACACGAAGATAACATATTAATAGTGATCAAGAGATTGCTTTTAAGTTGTTTAAGACATAAATGTCCAAGGAAAAAAGAAGCATTAAAACCTTGATAATTTTGTTGCAGAAACAATTTGGAATGGTGCTGTTGATGTTGCTGATAGCAATATTCTTCTCTACTTAAAGTCCCAAGGCAGCAATATCCGTCATTCCCAGTTCAACGCATAGCGGACTGAGACCAGGTTCCCTCAACATGCTAAACGCGCAAAACCCATAATAGGAGTGGTAAATGTCTGGCAATAACCGCGGGAATTTACTGAAACCGCCATACTGGCACAAGAGAGAGGGTCTACAGTTAATATATTATTCACCGAAACAGATAGTATTTAGTTCAATGAACAATATATCTTATAACATTACTACTCCACAATAAGTACCATGATATTTATTCAAAGCATTCAAGATGTAGTTACATTACTACTCCACAATAAGTACCATTACACAAATAAGTTTACCATACAACAATGTTCAAATAAGATATATCATATATGCTTATAACAAATGCAGTCAAAACATTCAAGAAATAAACACATGTTTTGATCAGCAGACAGGCATGCAATTATCATTTGGGGGGATTGTGGTTTTGATGGAATAAAAGAAACCCTAGTTATGGGGACAATGGAACTATAAATCATGTGTCTCGATGTTAATCAAATGCCCCAACTAGTACTCAATAAAGGAGAGGAGAAAAGCACCTGCGATTGACAAGTCAATAGAAATTCACGCAAGGCTTTCTTGTTTATGAATTTGTCTGCTTGTAGAATCCTTAAAACTCCTCCAACCCTACAAAATTATATAGCTACTTGGGTTACAGATAAGAATTATTGACAAAGATTAAAAGAAAAAAACCCAAAAAGTGGTCGTTCAAACCCACCAAAATGCATAACACGTATCAGTCGGCTTGTTTGCTCTACCTCGGAAGCCACCATCTTCTTGTGCCTGCTTCTGTAACACAGCAGAAAAAGGTCCTTAAAATGTATGTAAATTCATACATACAACACACAGACAGAAGTAGAACTAGGTCAACGAAACTGACTTTCTTTGTTGCTTCTTTTTTTGACAGGAAAACCATTCTACTGTTTAGCATTGCGATTTATATATTCGAAGACTCAAATATAAAAACACTCATCATCAACTAGTTATGTCTTGTCAGAACTCAATATCGAACCATAATCCAGGTATAATATTACTTTTGTGATTTTTAGTTCTGCATTCTCAACATTGAAATATTTAGCTGCTGTTTCCTAAATAAAATGGAATATAAACCTGCAAGCTCCAATCCAGAAGCAATGGCACATTGATGACGTTAGAGGATGCTTTCTTAGGTAGTAAATCTTCTTCTATGAATCCCATCAGTTTCAGAGATGCAACAGCACAGTAAGTGGCACCACCTGTGACACTAAATCAATTCAAATCCATAAGTGTAACAAAAATCTGCAAGAAATGACCAACCACAAGCTAAAACATCCAGCAGCCTAGCACTTGAAATCACATTCCCAGCTTATTAAAAATCAAATTTTGACACCACTTGCTCACAAACCACCATCTAGAAAATTACAAGGAAGAACTGGCAGGTTCAATGAGTTGATAATCTCAGATCAGCTCACCATGAGATTCTGCATTGGGAATCAATCCAAAACCACCATCGTATGACTGCAAGGAAAGCCAATGAATAGGTTCTGAGATATAATATAGGTTAGGTGATATGCAGACAGAGATGAGATGAACTAAGTAACCAAATTGCTACCTGACAACTTATAATAAATTCCTTAGCTTTTTGGCGATCGATGCCGCTCCAGTTTTTCAACATTGAACAAATGGCAGCTGAAGACATAAAAATCTATATAGTCAAAACTTCACTGAGAGAAAAATGGAACTAGACTCTTCTTTTAAAGAATTTACATACCTGCACAAAACACAAATCTGAGATCTGTTTCTCCTCCAGTATGTATGGGCATAAAACTGGGATATATGAAACATGATATGATGATAGAATAAGTAATTAAATGATTCAGTTCAGCCATATGAATAGGTGAGAACAACTTCTTTTGGAATTTAGTGCAGAGTGGTAATGCGGCAGGTATACTTGAATGAAAATAATGGGTGCACATTGCAGCTAAAGAAATAGAGAAGCAGTGAAAAGCTGAGGCTGACAAGGATCAGTTACCATGGCGAGCCAAAAGGAAGATTGAACACATAAGTAAAGAACAGGATCAGGTACTAGAAACTCTAACTCTCAAAGTAAATAAGACAGCCATAGACTTATAAAATAAGTGCGGGATTAAGTACAACAGTACCATCCATTAGGCTGTTGAAGAGTTCTCATTGATTTCAATAATAATTCAGAGTCTAACAGAGATAAATCATAGCCAACAGTCTTTAATATCGCCAGCGCACAATATGTGCTAGCTAGGTGACTGCCATTCAGATTTGCTGCCTGCAAAGATGAATTTAACAAAATAAACAATAAAATTAAAATGGCATGACTTCATATTTTCTTGCCTAAATATTCTATAGAGTTTCCATACCCCATTATTATTTGATTGAAACTGAGAGCTTCTGGAGCCATGGAATCCATAAAACTGGCCTGAAGAGATACAGATTTTCATGTAAATAATCATTATTGTGGCATTATATATGTTAAAAATGATGAAATACGGAAAATGAATTACCTTACCATTTTCAAATGTTCTGTCATTCTTTGGATGAGCTTGTAGCGACAAAACCCAATTAATAACAGCCTCTTTGTCAATCTAATAGCCATATAAAACAGATTGTTAACAAATATATCTTCCGAACTTAACGCTAACTGTCAACTATAAAAATAGAATCCACATCAGGCCTAGGAAGTATAACTTATTCACCCTCAAGACAAGATCTGACATTCACATAACCAAATTTGAAGGCTAAAGCTGTATCATGCTATCTATACCCCATGAATCGCATTTAAACTATCCTACAGATGTTTGCTCTGAACTAATTAAAGGGCGTACATATTATAAATAACAGCAAAACTCAATGTCAATAAAAGTCTAGACTCGAACTTCCAGCCAAAAAACGTGGTCTTGGCTGACCGAACAGGAACTTACATTCTTTCCTAATTCCTACTAGAAAAAAAATCTGGTGTTACTGCATGGCTCTATTTTATGCCCTTTTCCTTTTCTTTTATTTGAGCAATGTCTTATTCACAAACAGATGTTCTGATAACAACCTATGTAACTAATCAGAGCATGAAAATGAAATTACTGATTCAAACATCCAAAATATATATAGTACTAGTATTTACAAAATTAGCAAAAAGAGAGCACACCATACCAACTACTTCGTTCTATCTCCACCATTCATTTCCATTATTTTTATTTAGCAACCCACAAAAACATGGCTTAACTACGTAACCAAAAGTTCCAAGTGAAATCGGAGATAAAGGTCTTTGGCCAAAAACAGTAAGAGAGAAACAAAAAATCAAATCTTGAACTGAATTTAGTAAAGAACACATCAGAGACGAAAAAATCAACCCCCCATTATTCAATTCCCACATCTAGAAACACGAATCACTCCCGTTTTAGCTTAGCTGAACAAAAACTTAAAATTGCAAGAATGGGGAGGGGATGGAGAAAGAGGAGATACTCGATCAAGAGCGCCTAGGATGTCAAGGCCGGAGATGACGAAGTAAGCAAGAGTGAGGCGGTTGATCTCCTGGCCTTGATAGGGTGCCGGCAGCAGCTGATACATCATCTCCAGATAGAGTATGTGACGATCCCTCTCGAAGTTCAACGATTCTGAATCCGAATCCCAAAAATCCGGATCCTCCATTGTTGTTTTAGCGAGGTTCTCCGCCAAGAATCTCCAAGTCTTGGAAGAGTTGGAGCGTGATTTGAGCTACCAATGAGTTTGATTGTTCAGACTTGAGACTGTTTATTCCTTTAATTTTGTGGATAACAGAATTGGACTGTGTATCACTTCTTCTTTTCCTCACTTCTTTTTTCAAAAATTATTACTATTACACAAAAAAAAAATCATGTATTAAATTTAAATTACAAAATTATTAATTTAAAACTTTTGAGTTATTGTAAAGATATTAGGCATTGTTGCACTCGAATAATCAAACAAAGCAGGAGTACTCAATTACACCATATCAAAAGGTTAGTGTTTTAGAATCTGAATTTGAATTACATAAAAAGTTGAAGAAGCTTATTAAGTCCATGAAAATTCTTGCTTACAAATTCAAGTACACATTTAGAAATGCCAATTTAAGTCGCGAGATTTGCAACTAGTGGCTCTATCATTACAGATCAATTTAATGT
Organism: Leonotis leonurus; assembly: GCA_026898415.1. Lineage (NCBI taxonomy): Eukaryota > Viridiplantae > Streptophyta > Magnoliopsida > Lamiales > Lamiaceae > Leonotis > Leonotis leonurus. The sequence continues at coordinate 249,188 of JAPKLX010000183.1, forward strand.
GTCTACATTTGATGTGAGATGTCACGTAATGTCACATCAGTATACGAGATATTGTAATTTCATACATTACCAGATAATGAAAAAAATTCTTCCAGTGTCTTGGATCTCAGAAGTGCATGATAAATACATTATTTACATTTTTTATTATTTTTATTTTATTATTAATTTGTATTAAATAATATTAAATTATATTTTAATCAATAAACTCAAGTCGTAAAGTAAAAATTAATAAATTTTTTATTAAATTTAATATTTATTTACGAAGCATGACATATCGTTTAAGGACATATTAACCCTCACCTGTTATAGACGGATGATATTTTTGTCGGTTCAAAAGGTTAGAATGATTATTTTCTTTATATATCATTTTATGTTTAGAATTTCCCAATTGTGCATAAATTTCTGTAAACTAAATTTGTTGCATGATGTACACCAATCAAAACTAAAAAAAACATTACATTATAATTTATGATTAACGGTTAATAAAGAACAAATTTGCATACTAATATGAAGAGAGAATAATAATGAATAAAATTGTCAATATGACAAAATTACTTATACTGTTGGTGTACATAAATGAGAAATAGCTTCATTGACTTTCTTTAATTGTATATCTTCATTAGTAATAACATCAAACACAACTACAATGTACCACTTTAAGAAACTTAAGGAATGACAAAGTGAAAGTTTAGATAAATGAAGTAAGAAGGAAGAAAATTTAAAATACAATGCTAGAAGCTTGAACCTCACATCTTCATTCAATTGCAGATAGTTAAATAATTGCCTCATGGGAAATCAATCTCTTGTCCACATGCTGCTCTTAACGCTCATATACCAGCTGTGCTGGAGATCTTTTGCAGGGCTTCCTCTTCCATTTCAAGAAGCCGTTGACAGAATGTCTCAACATCATTTGCCACGCTTTTGAATGCAAACCTTAATTCCTTCCACTCGTATTCACGAGATCCGTCACCCTTCATTGAACCCACGACTTTGACGAGCACATCAAATCCCTTCATATCTACTGATAGAATGAAAGCATCCTTCATGAAAACTCAAAAGTCAGCATATTTGTATATGAAAGGAGACACTACTGCTTATCTGCAAATTATAACAGAGATTTCTTCTAATAAAACTTATGTGAATCTAGAAAAAGACAAGCTGTTTATACCTAAACACAAACCACAACCCATTTGAGCTATTACATTGTTGATAATGTTTTCATGAATATTGATCATTCTTGATCTAGCTAGCATTTAAAGGCATATATTCTTCTGTTTCACAAGGCAAGAAGATTGTTACGCTAAAGGAAATCTATACCTGCTTAGTAACATGCTTTTCTAGGCTTAAAGTTTATTTGTCCACAGTGAAAGTAGAAATACCAACTCTATGCATATACTTCAAATATTCAAATATACCAAGATTAAATGTTGGTTACTCTACTATTTGACGCTTTAAAGAATTATTTTGTCTTGAGAATAAAAAGATAACAAAATGTGAACTAACAAGGAAAAAAAGTTTAGCATAGAAAGCCTCATAAACTGGCATGTCAAATGATAACTCAACTACAGAAATCCAAATTAACAACAGACTATGTTTTCTTGTAAGCTGATAGCTAGCTGAATTGCCTTTCCCAGTAGTGTGGGAAATCATTATAATGACTCATCATTATCAAAAATAGGCAGTTAAAGTCTTACCTTTGCATTTTCCTTTAGGAAAGTGATGCAGAAAAGAATAAGAGCTCGACGCCTTGTATCACTTCGATTAATTCCATCGAGGAGGCTCATTGAAAATTTAGCTAGACAACAAAGATGTAAGATGATAAAATCACGAAATAGGTTATCAAAAAGAAGTTTTTAAGGATTCAATAATCTTTACAGAAAGAAATGTGTCTTACCTAAAGGATCTGCCTTAGTCTTTGCAATATCCTCATGACTAACTTCATGAATTTTCCCATCTGTGTCAATGTACATACACGACCTACATTTAAAAGGCATTGATTGTCAGCATACACAAATATAATGTATCGCTGACACAGATCACAGCATCATATGAATATAAGTTGCTCATAATGACTAACACCCACATTAAATGCTATCATTGAAAACTTATCCTATAAACTTCCCTCTTCTTAAACTTGAGACCTATAATTGGAATCTTGTTTAATATCAATGTTGCATCTAGGGGTTAGCATGGTTCGGTTCGGTTATCGAACCGAAAAAATAATGAAAACCGAAAAAAAACCGAACCGAAAAATATAAAACCAAAACCGCACCGAAATAACCTTGAACCGAAAAAAACCGAACCAAAATTTTAGGTTTGGTTTCAGTTAAAAACCGAAACGAAAATATTGAATAAATAATTATTTAAAACATATTTAATAAGTAATTTAATATCTATTTATATATTTAATAAGTAATATTAATTAAATAATTATTTAATAAGTAATATTTATTAAATAATATATTTCGGTTCGGTTTTTTGATGTCAAAACCAAAACTGAACCGAAAAACCGAAATTTTATAAAATCAAAACCGAAACCGAACCGAAAAGGAAAAAAACCGAACTGAATTTATCGGTTCAGCTCAGCTCGGCTCGGTTTTCGGTTTTTTACCATTTTTTGCTCACCCCTAGTTGCATCCACTTCTTTTACATGATTACATCCACAAATGCTGTTCAAGAATAGAGGTTACAAGGATGTTCTGAATATTCTAACCTTACATTGAACCTGTACAGATTGTATTGTAAATTGTCTTCAAGTAATTCCTGGAGGTTTGCAATTCGGGAAGTTGATCCAAGATGGGACGAATTCAATATTCCGGAAACTAAATAGCTCGACTCCTGAACAGCCTTCTGGTCTGCTAACAGTGTTTCCCTAAGGTTTTCAGCTTCTGACTTAGCCTGTAACATAGTAAGAAAGAACATAGTGATATACCTTCTTTTGTCCATTGGTGACTAAATACTACACCAAAGTACTCAGACTAGAGTGCAGAAGCTATGAAGCATTTTTGCTAGACACTAAATGCACTGCTAGATATTCAGGATGGAACACTTGGGCACCAACACAGTGTGTATATATGCTGGAACAGAACTCAGATTTTAGAAACATAATTAGTGCCAGCCCAGGAGGAAATACCTTTTTTATGCACACGTAGCTTGCTCATAGTTAAACTTCAAACCCATAATTAATATTCAGATGCAAAAAAGCTCACCATAATCCAATCACATTTTTTTAAAAGGCTGCTAAAATGAATAGTACTTGAATTTAAATTTTGAAGATAACTCAGAATGGTTGCTCAAATAAAAATTTAGATAAAGCATTTCAATTCGATGCAAACTACATATTAGGCGAAACACTCCAGTCAAAAATTCAATAGTCAAACTCAAACAATATTATAACTATGATATCTGAACTATTGTGCACCTTTTCATCTTCAAGGAGGACAGCATCACCCACCAGAGCAACCCGAGCAGGTAGCTGCATGAAATAAAGCAACAGTTAAATAAGATTTTTTTTTCTGATACAAAATATATCCAGACTGCAGGTAGTGAAACTGCAAGTTTGCTAACTTATAACAAACATGGTATACATAAAAGCCTAATAAAAGTTAGCATTTCCTTCATAATTATTTTTTATCTTTGGTTTTATCAAGCATATTGGATATAGATGGGTGGACCAATCACCAAGCAGAATGTAAATGCCCCAGCACAGAACTGAAGGAGAATATGGATAATTTTTCATGTCAAACTTATAGTAGTATAGTACAGAGTAAGAAAAGTTTGCCCAATTCAGACCTTTTTAATTGACTTCAGTATGGTCGCAAGTGCACCTGGAAAGGGGCTGCTCACAGCAAAAGAGCCACGTTCATCAATGACAGTGTTCTGTAAGAAAAAAAAAACACGATGAGAAAGGATAGATCACCATCAGAGAAACTGACCAGATCAATTCTACAACAGTAAGCAACTTGATATATGCTAAACAAAGTAACACTTGATTACTTGAATAATAGTAGTCTTTTTACTTGATGTGTATCAAGTTCAGTTCCATGTCAAGGTAACACAAGCAAAACCCATAAATACTAAAATGACATTGAACATTCAGTGTTGCTTGCAAAACCACAAATCCTCCCCACTACCCTCAATTCAGCTCCTCTAGATTATAGGGTATAGTGGCATGTACTTTGCAGTTTGCATAAACGTACAAGTTCTATTTTAACTTGAAGTGCCTTTTAGGTCACATATACTAGAGGTTTCATGCAACTTCTCTTTAAGATATGTTTGTGCTACACATACTGGACTTTAGAGGTACACTAACTCAATATCCATCTAAAACGAATTTTAAGTTTAGAAAAGCTAATTAAGAAACTAACATATGTGTGACACCAAATATGCTGGCTGTCTTTTATAATTTTCAGCTTTCTAAGAAGCATATCTTAGAAAAGCAACTCTTTGTATTTGTGGATAGTAGTGGCCAGGTAACATAAACATCAAGTTGGCTAGTTATTTAGTATTCATTTGCATCGAAGAAGGTGAACCTAAAGAATACATTTTTATGGGTACCCACTTCAGTTCGACATCAAGAATCAAGATATTTGGTTTCTTCTTCCTCAACCCAATGGTGTTTCGTCCTCCAACATTGCCAAGTTTCAAGCATGTGACGATCATGTTGTTCTAGGATATGGTAGAGGAAATGAAAACATCATATCAAATGAAGATCTTCGTGCCCAATGAATGAATGAAAAAGCAACACATTTCAAGAAAATTCTCTATCACACAAAATACCAAGACGTTCAGAGAATAATATTTTTACCACATTATGCAACTCTTTCTCAGGTACCCAAATATACGGCCTCCCTTTTCTCACAAAGTACTTCACTCTGGAGGTGTAAATCTCCTCCTTGCTAAGTACCACAACAACTCAACAAGTAAGCATAAGAGAACCAGAATAAACTAATCATATGCTTATAGTGATTTTGATACCCGTACCTATCATGTGAATCGACTTTGATGGTGTTGAGATTACCCTGCCAATTGGAAGCCAATATAGTCTGCCAAAAACAATTATGAAATAGAATAAAAATTAAAAATCAAAATCAAAAGCATGAATTAATAGATGAGATTAGAACCTTGCATTTCTCGGCGATAGTCAGGACGGATGATTTTCCCCGTTTGAGCATGATTTCGTTTTCTGCAACTACTCACTCTCCGGTTGAGGGGTTTAAGCGGGTTTTAGAGTCCGGGTAAAATGGGCGGATCGGGTCATAAAAGATAAAATTTTAAAATAACTCAATGTTTTCAAACAAATATAAAAACAATAGTTATCCGGATAAATAAAAGATATTTCTTTTTTAAATTTTGTACCAACTTATATCTCTACTTTGAATTTTGTTCAATTTCACATTTTTTCAATCTTTTTTTATATTTAATTTTAATATACAGACACACGATTCTCGATCTCGAGCTCGCAAAGTCAGAGAGTCGTGTTAAAATGGAAAAGAATATTGAAATTATAAAATCCGAAAACTAGGCTTAAATGAAATAAATAGTTAAATGGAAAGTAAATTTAAAAATGATCATATTTTCCTATATTTGTTTAAAAATAAATGCAATGTTGTCCGGTTAACCCTAAGTTAGAGCATCCACTATGAGCATGTGTTTTGGGGAATTTGGTGACTTGGAAAAGGTAGTGCCATAGTGAAATGATATTTTGATGTAGCACAAAACTAAATGGATAGCAAAAATGGTACCTAGATAGTAAAATGAAGTTGGGTCCCACAAACTTTATTTTTTGCTTCAAATTACTTCAAACTTAATTTTGTATTTTTTCTTTTTATTTTCTATTAGTATTATGATTGTGGGGTTCATCAAATAGTTAAATTGAAGATAGCACCATAATGGAAAAAAATTAAAGTAGTTAAAAAAATTAATAATTAATAATGTGTATCACATTTGACACACACTATGGATAGCACCGTTGTGGATGCTCTTAGTTGCATGTTGAATTAGAACCAAATATTTAACTGGCCACCACAAGTAATTAATTTTTTCCAAATTAAAAGAAAAGGAAATGAGCACCGTTCACCTGCTCCACATACGAGTTATTATAATTTTCATTTTTTTTAATTATTTTGTGTTAATAGTATTAAATTATATCATAATTAATAATTTTAATTAAAAAATGATAATTAATAAAATTTTATTAAAAATATAATATTTATTTATAAGGCATGAAACATAATTCGGGTACGTAGTATTAAATTTGTAAGCAGTGGACGGGTGAGATTCTTTGGAAAAGGAAACAAGTGAAATAGTGATAATATATTTTTTGAAAAGATTATTGAGAGTTTCAATTCCAAACGTGAACGTATAGTATGGATGCAAATTAAGACTTTGATACTTTATAGTTTATATATACTTGATAGGATAGAGCCCAGCAGCTAGGCCCAAAAGCCCAGAAGCCCAGTTACTGCGGCCCACTTGGTGTAAACCGCCTCTATGTTATCTATAAATAGCTAGATTAAAGGGACATTCACTTTCTGTAAATCTACATTTCAGCTCTCAAGTTATAAAACAAAAGAGATCTCCCCGTGGACGTAGATCTATTTAAAGATCGAACCACGTAAATCCCGTGTCGTTTATTCCCTAACTATCGTGCAAATCTCACTTCGAAAATCAGCGATCGATCACTGGCGCCGTCTGTGGGAAACGAGGTAAATTTTGTGAGTTCGATCCAGATTTCTGAAGTAAAAATACGATGGTTGGAGAAGTGCCGAAGTGCCAAACTCCTGACGAAGTCACCTCGTCACCTCGGCAGGTCACCTCGTCAAGGTCACCTCGGCAGGTCACCTCGTCACCTCGGCACAGCAGCCCAGAGGTCACCTCGTCAGGTCGGCAGGTCACCTCGTCACCTCGGCAGGTCACCTCGTCATCTCGGCAGGTCACCTCGTCAAGGTCACCTCGTCACCTCGGCACAGCAGCCCAGAGGTCACCTCGTCACCTCGGCACAGCAGCCCAGAGGTCACCTCGTCAGGTCGGCAGGTCACCTCGTCACCTCGGCAGGTCACCTCGTCACCTTGGCAGGTCACCTCGTCAAGGTCACCTCGTCACCTCGGAAGGTCACCTCGTCACCTCGGCACAGCAGCCCAGAGGTCACCTCGTCACCTCGGCAGGTCACCTCGTCAAGGTCACCTCGTCACCTCGGCACAGCAGTCCAGAGGTCACCTCATCACCTCGGCAGCCCAGATCGTCATCAAAGCCAAAACTTCATCCTTAGACGAAGTGGCTACATCAAAGCCAAAACTTCGTCCTTAGACGAAGTGGCAAAGCCAAAACTTCGTCCTTAGACGAAGTGGCTACATCAAAGCCAAAACTTCGTCCTTAGACGAAGTGGCAAAGCCAAAACTTCGTCCTTAGACGAAGTGGCTACATCAAAGCCAAAACTTCGTCCTTAGACGAAGTGGCTACTCGTACTTCGACCTCGTCTGCAGAAGGAAGCTCGGCAATCACATCGACCTCGTCAAGATCTTCACCTCGTCGATGATCTTCTTTTGGGGGGGGATGTGATAGGATAGAGCCCAGCAGCTAGGCCCAAAAGCCCAGAAGCCCAGTTACTGCGGCCCACTTGGTGTAAACCGCCTCTATGTTATCTATAAATAGCTAGATTAAAGGGACATTCACTTTCTGTAAATCTACATTTCAGCTCTCAAGTTATAAAACAAAAGAGATCTCCCCGTGGACGTAGATCTATTTAAAGATCGAACCACGTAAATCCCGTGTCGTTTATTCCCTAACTATCGTGCAAATCTCACTTCGAAAATCAGCGATCGATCAATACTCATACAAGTTAAGTTTTAAAAGCATACGCAACGATATATGCCATGTTGACGTTGAATCCCTCTTTATCTTTCCAATCCACACTACCTTGAAAACGACTGCCCTAATTAATTAAATAGTTTTGTTTTGTCTCCTTCAATTGGCCGTTGACATTTATATATGCTCATGTTTCAATTTATCATTTTATAACAATCAACATTTACTAAATAAGTCTAGTATATATTACTATAAGATATAGAATAATGATTGCATATATTGAATAAGTTATTTATAGTTCATTAGTCATTACATGTGGATAAAAATTATGCTCAATTGAGAAAATAAAAATATCACAAATGTATTCAATTCTTAAACAGGTAGAAACAAAAATATCACACGCTCGATATTGTTAATATGCCCACAAACATTAGAGCATCCACTATCTCTCTATTTCAAAGTGATGTCACATTATTACTACATCAAGATCTATCTCACTTTTTAACTAACTCTAAATATTTTTTATAATAAATTCTACTATTATAACACTATTTTTTATGTACCGGATAATGCAAATGAAATACTACTATATATAAGAGTTTCCATGATTTGGTACATTAATTTCCCAAAATACAGCCAAATATAGTTGAGGTGGACTTTGACCAAGTATATATAAATTAAAATAAAGTAAACGGGTGCGCAGAGTTGTTAGACAAATATTCCTAGTTTACTTGATCTGAGTTTCCATTACAATTTTAGAACCATATATATGTCACTGTCATCACTTGTTAGCTAGTTATTGCCCATTCACAAATACAAAATAATCACATGTCTATAAATAGAGATCTTTGTAGAACTGGATTTATCATCTAGACATATCTAAATTACAGTTACATAGAAATAGTCATAGATTTGATTAGATGGCGCCACCACCATCCACAGCGGTGTCACCGGTTATATCACTGATTATACGAGTTATTACTTTAATTTGCCTCTTCGTATCAGTTATCGTTATTGCCACCAATAATCCTCAAGTAGCTGACGGTGTCAAGATCAAGTTCAACGATTTTTATGCTTATCGGTACCTACTTCACTTCCTCTGTTACATACCTACGTTATTCATCATATATATAATCATATGAAAATATCATTTTAAGCTCAAATTGTTTGATTTAAATTGATTATATGTCTTCATAATTAATATACTCCTACTTAATTAATCATATATATGTGCAGCTACATGTTGGCAGCGGGAGTTATTGGAATTGCTTACACACTCCTTCAAACTGCATTCACAGTCTACTTTGTGAGCACTGGAAATCGCCTTGGTGGTCAAACTTTGGTCTTCGTTGACTTTTATGGAGACAAGGTATGTCCCGCCCCGGTTTAAGCCAAGAAATATAACTTACTTTGTAGAAATTACTTTCTAAGAAATCTATAAAATATAACTATATTGATAACATTGGGAAATCATGTAATCTTAATGATTTATTATCTATTATTTGTCATGAGATATCGGATCAAAATTAATATATTAATATTTATATATTTAATGATGATGGATGTAGGCGTTGTCGTACTTGTTGGCGACCGGCGCCGCCGCGGGATTTGGACTGACGGTGGATTTGAACCGGATAGGGTTTGAGATTGATGTGAAAGATTACATAGATAGAGCAAATGCTGCAGCAAGCATTCTCTTCCTTGCCTTCGTATTCTCTGCTGTCTCTTCTATATTTTCTTCTTTTTCTCTCCCAAAGAGATCCTAAGATATATAGTCTTCACAATATAGTAGCTTGTGAGTAGCGATTTGTTATTGTTATTAATTAGTGTCTTTAATTTGATACAGCTAGCTTGGTAGATGTGTGACGAACGAAAATTTATTTCTAAGTAAATATGTTGTACTTCTGATGGGTATTTTTGAGGATACCATGCTTCACATGTTATATGTAATTGAGTTTCACTCGTTTTTTTTCTTACACAATATCTATATAGTTATTCGGAGAAAATTACTTTTGTCCGGAAATATATTATTAATCTGATTATAATTTCATGGTTATTATATTTAAAATCACCTCGCCTGATTATCTACACTAATGTTAGACCAAGTTAATTTGTTTCTTTCGATTTCCATGATTTATGACATTCATAATCAAAGTTCTAACTTGTAACCTTTAAAATAATCAAGATTATATATATACATATATTGGTGGTAATTAGTAATAAATAATAATAAAATAATAAATTTTTTATTAATTTGATGAAAAGTGATAATTAATAAAAAAATTATTAACAAAACAATATATGTTAATTAGGTATATATTGCTTATTCGTGGATATATTAAGTATCTTCACTTGCGGGTAGATTATCATTTTTGATACTCTATTATTCTTATTAATTTAGGCTAAAGCATAAAACTCTTACAATTTTAATCAAAATATATTAAATTAATAATACAAATAAAGTATTAGATTAATTTAGAGTAAATATATTAAATAATCAAATAAAATTATAAAAGATAAATAATATCCACCAACTAATAATATTTAAATTTTAATCACATTCTTATAGCAAAAAATTATTATAACTATTTTTTACATTTATGTGTATTAATATTATGAATAATATGAATTATATCATTCATACATGATATTTAATTTTATCAAATTGTACGTATGTATGAATGATATGAATGACTATTATTCATATTTCATACAATTCGTACAATTAAATTGAAATACTTATAAGAGTATATGTAATAATTCACTTTTAAAATAACTATAATTTAAATATTATTATGTGGTTGTTATTTATTTATTTTTAAAAATCTATTTGATTATTTAGCATAATTAATAATTAATTGTAGTTGTAGTAAAGCTCGATTCTACTATAATTTTATATATTATAAATGAATATTTTTAATGAGAACTCACAATCTTTGGAGTTATGATTATTATATTATAAATGAATATTTATTAAAATAATAAATTTTATTAAGAAAATCAACTAGACAAAAGAAATAGGCACGCCTTAATTATATAAACATTAGTTTGCAGGTATCTTTAAAAATAAAATACATGAAAAATAGATTTTAAAGAAAAGGAATAAAGGAAATTATACTCACTAGGTTTCTTTAATACACAATTAGTAGTATATTAGAGGTGGATACGTAAATAAATGAAAGAGGCAAGAGAGAGACAGTTAATCGGTGAGGCAGCGGTGGTGGTTTATCAGTGTGCAAACAGGTTGCTCATCTACCCCAACTAAAACCAAACCTTATTAATTGCCATTCCTCGTTCTCTTATTTCACTAATTAATTTTGGCCTAATTCACACATTATATTGGAGCCCCATTCTTATTTTCAGGTACATCTTCATTAGGAGCTAGGAGCTGCCACAAGAGATGAAGATCTCCGTCGTCACTCGCAGCGGCCGCGAACTCGTCAAGGAAGGCCTTGAGCTCTATGATTCCGTACGTTTCTTGCGTTTTTCTCAAATGGGTTCTACTCTTTTATGCCTAGATTTGAAGTGCTCAACTTGGAACTTTGTGGGCTGCTTTCTTTTTCAAGAATTTGTTCATTTTGGGTTACACCTAGTGAATTACTGTACCCACAGTAGATTTGCGCATATCTACTTGAGTGTATGTGATTTCGTGTAATGAAATAGTGTATTATGCAATTGGTGTAGTTTATGTAAGTCGAGTGTTGAAAGAACTGTTTTTTATGGTTGTTTGTCTGTTTATCTTTTTCCCCATTTAGTACATTGGGTATGTATTTGTGATTGTCATGAATTATCTTGTTTGTGAATGAGGGTTTGATTTGGAATCTGAATTTGTGTGTTTGGTGCAGGCTACTGTTGCTGATCTGCAGGAAGCCATTCACAAACGTAGTAAGTTATTTTGGCTATTTCTCTTGTTCTGGTTCGTTTATTCAGTTGAATCTTGTTCTCTTCGGATCTTGCTTCCTATTTACCAGGATACTGTTTGTCGGGGGTGAATTGGGGACTATGTGGATTTGTTTGTAGCTATGATTTATCGTGGATATGTGGAGCAACATAGTACATAAACCTTAGAATTTAGAAATGATATTGTTGATTGTTCCTTCCATAATTGGAATGTTTAAAATAATTAAGCTTTTAGAGTCCTTTCGTTAAGATCAATGCTTTCACTGAGATTAAGAGACGAACAATGTTAACCCTGAGCATCAGTAAAATGTCTGGATATTTCCAGTATCTTTTGATGTTGAAAGTACTAGTACAAGTTTAATAACCACTTCGTCAAAGCTTGTGCTTGGCAAAGAGTTCCTTGGACTTTGGGTCTGGGATGCATATGGAAAATATGTATGCCTGTGGTCCACAAAATCGTCAATTACGCTGACATACTCATAATTAGTTTAGAAGATTTATTTCTTGAATGACTCTTTCGGTCAGAAACCTGTCTGATAGTACTTTGTTCCACCTTAAATTTTTTGATCTGCTTATGTAAAACTTTTATTTTATAAGTCAATCTGTACACTTATGGAAGAAAGAAAATTGGAAAGATTATCTCCATTTCCTATGCTTGGACTGTCACATCATTAATTTAAAAGGTTTTACTTTAAACTTGTGGTGTTTTATCCTGAGCTTTCTAACTTCCCGAGGGAGTTAATTGTATAACTTGTTTTTCCCTTATTTGTTTTACTGAATTTTCATATGATAATATCCTGAATACCTTGAATTGGAGGACAATTAACCATGATTACTACCAGCATGCCCTTAGCGTTAGCGGCCATCTATAGGAGTTCGCAGGATTAGATTAAATCGTTCTTATCTAGGTTGCTGCTATTTTTTTCCTTTCTTTTTTTGGATAATGAACTATATATTACTTATCAAAGTGAAGAAGATAGTTAGGTAGAAAAAACAGACAACTTACGTTTTTAACCAGTACATGACTTGATAAAAAGGTAGAGACAAAAGTTCTTAGTTGGGTGGTAGGCAGTTTCATTTCATCAGTTGACCACAGAAAAGTGTAGATAAAGTATATGCAAACCCTTTGCACATGTGAAATGTTGCATGCTGTCTCTATCCTGCCATAACTGCTTGTCCATCTTCATGTTTTTCTTCCGTCTAAATTAAGCAAAGAGATAGCCTCACATGTTAGGATAACGACTCGTAATTTAGTCTACAAGTTTGCCTTCCTTGGTCACCTGGGGTAACTATTTGGATGTTAATTAACATTTCTATTATTACTATTTGTTTTATCATGGTCAATATTCAGTTCACTCGTTTCCCTAATTTTTAGTTATTCCTATGATATGGTGATCACATTTTCCTTGTATTATGCCTGTAGCCAAAAAGTACTACCCATCCAGACAGCGATTGACCCTTCCCATTCCGTCTGGGTCAAAGGAGAGGCCTACCGTCCTTCATTATAAGAAGAGCCTAAAGGAATATACTGAGGGGGATGAGTTAACCGTAGTTTTCAAGGATCTAGGCACGCAAGTCAACTATAGCACTCTTTTTTTCTGGGAGTATTTGGGTCCTCTGATTCTCTACCCAGTCTTTTATTACTTTAATGTATACAAGTTCTTCGGCTACAAAGAGGAGCGCGTCATTCACCCTGTTCAGACATATGCCATGTACTACTGGTGCTTTCACTACTTCAAGCGTATTATGGAGACCTTTTTTGTGCACCGTTTCAGCCATGCAACATCACCACTCTCGAACGTCTTCCGCAACTGTGCTTATTACTGGACATTTGGTGCTTGGATTGCATATTACGTTAATCATCCACTCTACACTCCTGTGAGCGAGCTCCAAATGAAAGTTGGCCTTGCTTTTGGGTTGCTCTGCCAAATTTCCAACTTCTATTGTCACATTCTGCTGAGAAATCTTCGGAAAACTGACGGCAGCGGCTACCAAATCCCACGTGGGTTCCTATTCAACGTCGTGACTTGTGCAAACTATACCACTGAGATCTATCAGTGGCTAGGCTTCAATATTGCAACACAAACTGTAGCAGGTTACATTTTCATGGTTGTAGCTGCTGCCATAATGACAAACTGGGCTCTTGCCAAGCATCGCCGTCTAAAGAAGGTGACTTATCTTCACTCTTGCTTCAGAATCAAACCTTTAGCATCTCTAAACAATTTTCATCTTACCATTTTCTTTTATGAAGGAGAGTTAGATTTCCTGCACTAGTCTTGCTATCATGTCATTGTTATTAAACTACGATTCTGATTCGTGCATATGGTGGCGTTTCTTGCAGCTGTTCGATGGGAAAGACGGGCGACCTAAATATCCCCGGAGATGGGTGATACTGCCCCCGTTCCTGTAGGAGCGACGACCCTTGAGGCTTTCTAAATTTTGTCGAGTGAAACGATCTACTACGCTGCTGCCTAGTCGGAACTAGTCGATTATTGCCACCACCAAGGGTCGTGAGTTTTCATCTGTGGATAGAATTTAAGTCCTTTATTTCTTCTGATGCAGATCAGTGATATGGCAACTGTTGTTCTCCATTTCTTCTAGCTCGTGTCTCTTTGTCCCTAAAAGCAGCAAAGGGAAAAGAAAAAAAACAATAACAATATCACTTAATTTTGGTGTTGTCAACTTCATGCTCTCCCTTTGAGTTGGATTATGTTACATTTGTTGTTAGAATTCACCATTTGTATTCCTTCACACCCCTTCAGAATGTAAGAACTCAGTTTCTTGTTCAAATACATCATAAATTGTAATGTAGGCCGATGCTCACAAAAATTATTAAATACAATAATTTAGAAGAAATATGTGTATATTATTATATTTAAAAAAGCTAATTTTGTGATTACGAAAATTAATTTAAACTAATGCATGATAATTATTATATCGATCAAAATAATATTTCACTAGCCTATATGCGGTGGGGTAAAATTATGGCCTAGGAAAAGTAATGCAGAATGGTTCAAAATTAAATCAGAATAACTGAATTCAGGTAAGAAACAATAAAGACAATTTTATTTTATTTTCTTTTGTTGTATATAAATTGACAAAAATAATTAGTCCTATATAAGTACATGCAAAAAATAGAAAAAGAAAAAAGGAAGAAAAAATAGTAAAAGCGAAAAGAGAGGTGAGCAGCTGAAATTCAGAAAGTGGGGGGCCCACAAGACAACGTGTCAACCTCCACCGTACATCCAGACTCTTTCGATCCAACGTTCCATATTTCCCCATTCCCTGCATATAACCCCCTCTCATTCCTTCTTCCAATATCGAACCACTGATCGAATCTCCACTCACCTCTCTACTCGAGAAGGAGAAGAAGAACTTTTGTGTTTCCGCAAGGTGCGTTTCGATTTCATTTATGCGATTGCGATTCCTTTCTCTCGTCCTAATCATTTTTGGTGGCGTCTTTTATGTGCATGCCAGTGTTGTTGATTTTTTCCCCGTCTATTTTGGTTGGTGCGTGCTGATAACATGAGCTTAAATGAGTGTTGGAATTATGTTTTGTGATGAAAAGAGTTCTTCGGATTGGGGAATTATCGGTTATGCGTTAGCATTCGTGCATTGCATGATCATGTTGTTGAGTGTGTGCGAGTTTCGGGATGATCGAATCTTCGTGTTTAGAGAATATTTACTTTTCAGCGATGCTTCCTGTGAATCTTCTGTTTATTTATTGAAATGCTTTGCATTCCTAATATGATGAAGGATATCATTATGACTACTTGATTTAAGATCGTTGAATTTACTAGTTATTAACTTTTGGAGTTTATTCACGTGGATTTATGTTGAAGGATCAATATGGATAATACAAATCTCTTAATCGTATCGTGACGTTTTGATGACCTAAAAAGTGCATGCAAATATTCTTTATGCCAGAAGATAGTAATCTCATTGTTTAATTTGCGAATCTTTTATGTTTCTAGCTCGTTCCCGTATAGGTGTCTTGTCTATTTGTTTGTTGGGTTATGCAATTCAGATAGTGTGCTTATCGAAGCTGTATTTTTAGTACTAGAGCTAGTGTAAGATGGCAGAAGCAGAGGACATTCAGCCACTCGTCTGCGACAATGGAACTGGAATGGTTAAGGTATTTTTACAGTTCCATTGTTCATAAATTTTGTTATTTGATATCTGCTTTCCGGCCTCATTTGACCTGTCATTTTAAAAACTTAGGCTGGATTTGCTGGAGATGATGCCCCACGAGCTGTGTTTCCTAGCATTGTTGGTCGTCCCCGTCACACCGGTGTGATGGTGGGCATGGGCCAAAAGGATGCCTATGTTGGTGACGAAGCTCAGTCAAAGAGAGGTATTTTAACTCTGAAGTACCCCATTGAGCACGGTATTGTCAACAACTGGGATGATATGGAGAAGATCTGGCATCACACGTTCTATAACGAGCTACGTGTTGCCCCTGAGGAGCACCCTATCCTCCTCACTGAGGCTCCACTCAACCCTAAGGCTAACAGGGAGAAGATGACTCAGATTATGTTCGAGACATTCAATGCTCCTGCTATGTATGTCGCCATTCAGGCTGTTCTTTCGCTGTATGCCAGTGGTCGTACTACTGGTAAGCATCTTGTATATATAGAGTGTCCTTCAGTTACTGATAGAGTTAAACGATAATAACATATTTATCTTTCTTGTGAAGGTATTGTGCTGGATTCTGGTGATGGTGTCAGTCACACTGTCCCCATCTATGAGGGGTACTCCCTCCCACATGCCATCCTTCGTCTAGACTTGGCTGGTCGTGACCTTACTGATTACCTGATGAAAATCCTCACTGAGCGTGGCTACTCTTTCACCACTTCAGCAGAGCGAGAAATTGTGAGAGACATGAAGGAAAAGCTATCTTACATTGCACTCGACTATGAGCAGGAGCTCGAGACTGCGAAGACTAGCTCTGCTGTGGAAAAGAGCTATGAATTGCCTGACGGACAGGTCATTACCATTGGTAATGAGCGATTCAGGTGCCCTGAGGTCCTCTTCCAGCCCTCAATGATAGGTATGGAAGCTGCTGGAGTCCACGAGACTACATACAACTCTATCATGAAGTGCGACGTGGATATTAGGAAGGACCTCTACGGTAACATTGTTCTCAGTGGTGGTACTACCATGTTCACTGGCATTGCTGACAGAATGAGCAAAGAAATCACAGCTCTTGCTCCAAGCAGCATGAAGATCAAGGTCGTCGCACCTCCTGAAAGGAAATACAGTGTCTGGATTGGAGGCTCCATCTTGGCATCTCTCAGCACTTTCCAACAGGTTATTTATCAGCACATCTCGACCATTCTTTCATAATCATGAAAAACTTGAATCAAATGGAATGTTCTAAATTGGTTATATATTTGTGGTTTGGTGCAGATGTGGATTGCAAAGGCCGAGTATGATGAGTCTGGTCCATCTATTGTGCACAGGAAGTGCTTCTAAACACATAGTAATTAGTAAGTAAGCATCACGATCCGTGGGTGCGTAATTTTTCCCGCAGCAGCTGGAAAGTGCAGCTCGCAGCATAATAGTTGTAGCTTTGTTTTTCTATATTTGCTGGTTCCGATTATGAATCGATGAACTTGAGAGGCTAGGAGTTTATTGCTTGATGCGTTCTTATATTTCTCAAATTTCATTTCATAAGAAGTTTCGGGTATAGTTCATTGTACTTCATTCTTTCCATATATTGAATTACATGTCCCTATTTCAATATATAGCTCATAGTATCTTTGCCTTTTACATTGTCTCTTGTTTCCATCAATCCGAAAAGGACACAAAAAAACACGCATATACTGATCACACGATTCTTACATTACATAGAAACACAATCCTAGGAACTCAACTGTGTGTGTGTGTGTGTGTTTATACAGAAGATAGTAGTGAGGTTCTGGTTTGATGTTCCTTGTCCCAAAATGGATGATCTTCTTCCACAGCATATCCATAATTGGTATATGCATGTGAACAGCCTTTCATATTATCATTTTCAGCTATTCTGTTGGTTGCTAATAAGCTAGCCTTGAGTGCAGCATCACCATTATGATGATGCTGATTATAGGCACCAAAGAAAAGAGACTTCGATCTGAAAATTGAGTGGCGATTGATGTCATCGTGGTCAGAGCTTTCATCGGACGGCATCTGGTTGAAACTCCCAAAGCCTTTGATCCCAACCGTTAGTTTCCTTGCTCTTGTTCTTTCTTCTTTCAAATAAGACCTGTCCTCTAGAAGATTCATCACTCTCTCCGATTTGTTCTTCACACTCAATCCCCAGTCGAACCTGCATATAATTATTTATACACCAATAGTTATTTCTCAACCTCTTTAGATGTTTCTTGATCACAAATTCTTGATATTTGAGGGGGGGCAATGCACGAGTACACCATCGCCTCCTCCCATATATATATATACAGGAAATACCAGTATTGTTATGTTATGTTTCATTAATGCATGCCATGTCACGTGTGTATCGATGACTTTATACTGTGTGCATGTGCATGTGCATGTGTTAGTGTTATCATGAAATGTTGAGATGGAAAGATGTTAAAAGTAAAGAAGAAGGTGAAATATACCAACCCTTTGTCATCTACATATTGGAAAGTGGCCATATCTCTTATGGTATCTTCATCGCTTTCAAATTCTTCTGCTATTCTTTGTGGGCCATGTGTGAGAAGGTGTTCTAGAAGAATCAGAGCTTTGTAGGAATTCCTCCAGTTCCATGTTTCGAACTTAGACAACCTGAATCAGTTCATATAAAACAGATAATTCATTTAATTCACCACAAAAAGAAAATTTAAAAATCACAGAGATCTCTTGAAACAAAATAAATAAATAGAGGAAAAAAATATAGAACAATGAAAATGTTGTATAGCATCATAGCACAGTTCTCAAGTCTTGACTTTGTACATGCACAAACACGAATTCATATACTATATGTTTTTATAGAGACAAAATAAATAAAAGATGAAAAAAAGTAACCTGTGATGCAAGATGTGAACAATTCGTTCATAATCATCGACTTCAAAAGCAGCACGTGAGATGAGTCTCATAGCATGAGCATCTGCTACTAATGAATCTCCATTTGTTACTTCTTCTGTCAATCTTCATATATATTCCAAAACAAAATACACAAACATTAAACATGCAAACATCATCGTCATCATCTTATACCAACAAAACCCATGTGTTTTAAACGTCAAATTCTTCCAAGGAGTGGATCTTACAGTTGTGCAGGTGTAACATCAGTCAGAACCAATCTTGCTGTCTTGATCTTCTCTCTCAAGAAAAACGAAGCTTGTCTCTTGAAATCTTGCATCAAAGACCCCATTTTTCGATTTCCAACTTTTTATCTCTAATGTTGTGCTTTTTAATATTATGAAATGCACTATATATAATAAAAACACACGCACAACACACAAATACACACAAAAATATAGAAAATGTTAGGAAAGTAGTGTAGATGAGGTAGGCAATATAACTACTCCATTAGGGAAATCAACCACTCTATAAAGTGGATTTGCATGTGTATTGGAGAAGATAAGGTGATTTCAATAATGTTTATTTAATCAACTTGATCATGTAATTAACAGAAAACTGGCAATTCCATTGCCAAATTCCATAACTTCTCAATATTTAATTTAATTTATTTGTCTTCGAGTGCTTGTTTTACTGTTGATGTGTGGTCTAATCCCTAATGAGAATAGAAAATTCGAGTTCTAGTACAATATCTGACCAATTTCTAGATTTAATATTGAAGTTTGGTCCAAGTTTTGACTCTTCGTGTTTTCGTCCAAATTAATATTTGGCATTAATGCAATTGCTCGTGAGACTTTGTCTAGGAATGGTTGATTCTACAAATAGAATAAAAATTACAAGTAAGGTTTTGCCCCTTCTATGAGTTGGGAAATTTTATCTATTTATTAGAAGTAAAGGTATATATGTTTTAAATTTAATTTCTAATTTTACTGGTACTCAATCAGTATATAAATCAGTTATTTTGCCAATATCAATTTGAACAAATTGCCAAGTGCAAAAATATCGGTTGGGTGTTTTTTAGTTAAAATAAATCCATGGAACTCTGCAAATTGAAGTTAGGCAAGCAATTCTTTTTGAAGACATGTGTGAGTGAAAGTGAAAGTAGTGTCCTCATACTCAAATAATGTTTCAAAAGTAATTAAAGAAGTAGCTATCAAGATTTTCAGAGACATTATACTATTATAGATATTATAATGTAACTATGTCAAAAACAAGTTGACACAGTACATTTCTTGATTCATAGAATGATACACAGAGAAAAAGATTCTGATGAATTTCTTGCATACTGCAAAGTGTACACAACTCTACAACCTCTATGATGAAGAAAAGTAATCAAAAGCTGATGC
The DNA here is from genome assembly GCA_026898415.1 of Leonotis leonurus. Classification (NCBI taxonomy): domain Eukaryota; kingdom Viridiplantae; phylum Streptophyta; class Magnoliopsida; order Lamiales; family Lamiaceae; genus Leonotis; species Leonotis leonurus. The sequence goes on from JAPKLX010000183.1 coordinate 269,302, forward strand.
AGATGTTCAAAATCCTTAAAAAATCATTCACCTTCAGAAAATATTACAGCTCAGTCATTGGCACATTGTTTGTCAGAATTTCAGATGCATAAAATTAGTACTATGTATTTTGCTTAGCTTTCTTTGTCTCATAACAATGCTTCTAGGTATAGATTATACCGCAGCGCTTTGCTCTTGGCAAAGCTTCATGAATGGATTTTCCACATTCCGGTTCTGTAACCAACAGACATGAGTGCTAGCTCCCACAACATATTGGGAATGCTAAACAAGTTGACCTTTGATCCGGGAATTTCGGTCCAGCTTACGGAGATTTCAATCATGGGGATGAGGAAGAATTTGCACAAATATACTAATTCAACATCAAAGCACCACCTGCAGGATGTTGAGTTTGGAGATTCATACAGCGCGGGAAACCCCAATTTACTACGTGCGAAAAAGCATCAGAAGAACAAGAAGCAACTTTTGGAAAGAAGGTAGCAGAAATTAGTTCTGTGTTTTCCTTAAGTTCAAATGGATTTTACTTGCTCTTGAGGGTAAGTGGATTTGATGTGATTGAAAATGAGAAAGGGAAAAGAAGGGGTACTTCAGTGAACACTAATTTAGCAATTTCATCCTTTCAAAGCAAAATTAGTTCAAGATGACTTAGTTGTTCACCTTTTTAAGCGGATATTCGTAAACAGTTTCCTGGCAGCAGCTCTTGTGAACATCTTAAAACCACACTGAAACATAAGGAAAATCAATGAGCAGAAGGTGACAAAAAATTAAGTATGATTTGGGTTGCAAAGTAAATACCATTGGTTACATTTATACAAAACAACTAAGTAAATTTAAACATAGTTAATTGAGTATTACAAAAATAGAGCACAGCTCAAATGATTCACAAGATTCATAAATTAACATCAACAGAATCAATACGATGACTAAAGAAGAACCAGTAACCAGATTTCATGTTCTGCAGTTTGGTGATTAAATAAAGATCACTCAAAAGCATGCTAAAGCACCCTTCTCCCTCCCCAGGCACCAAAACATACCATGCACATAAGAAGAATCATAACCACAAGCAAGTCACCAGAGTAGTATGAAGAAAAAAAAAAGGAAACTGACAGTGACATCAGATAATGAGATACCATAGTTGTCAAGTCTACATTACCTGTGTGTCTCTAATTCCAGGACCAGCAGCCAACAGAACTACCAAATGGAATCCTTTCATCAAGAAATTCCTGTACCATTTCCTCTGAGAAATTGGATAAACATGAACACCGATTAGACTACAACATTGCATGCAAAACAAGGCAACCTCAACATAGCTCATAAAAGTGACCATGCAACATTACTAAACTGATGCTAGAGCCTTCTCCTCAAGATGAGCACGTGACCCAAAAGCAGCAATAGGGACATCAGAGATCCTTAAAGTAGCATCACTAGACAAGGAATCTCCATATTTTTGTTCCTTAGCAGCAACTGCATGAATCTGACATGGGAATTATCAGTTACTTCACTGAAGTTTAAATAAAAAACTTATCTTTTCTTAATTTAGTTTGCCGGAAATTTTGTAAGTTGCATAAGAAGAAGATAAGGTCATCTGCAAACAATACTGTCGAGTTTACTAGTGCCAAAGTTGCCATCTGCAGATACTATGTTTGGTGGGTTAAAATTTGATGTAACACGTCATTTCAGATAGGGGTCAATGCCACTAGTGACCAATATTAAGCATTTCTGTAAAACTGACGATTAAATGAATGGAAATATGTAATTATACTATGCTTGGTTAGGTGAAATCTGATATAATAGGTCATTTCAGGCAGAGGTCATACTTAGGACAAAATTTGAATATTTCAGTAAGACCATCAATTAGTAAATATGAAGTGCAGGGGTAAAATTTGACATAAAATGCCATTTCTGGTAGAGGCCAATGGTGGCATAAAGTGACTATTTTAATAATGATGATCATACGAATAATAATACAAAGTAATCAATAGTTTTTTTCTTTTTGGTGGACAGGATGTCATAACTAAGACCCAAAAGGCTAAAATGCAAAGGGTACGGAGCATACCAAAGTGGCAGCTTCAGAATATGATTTAGAGTACTTCAAGTTCAAGCTTGCAACCAGTTTACGAGTGTGGGGATAGTGGATCATGTTTGTGCTCAGATGTAGGCTGAGTTCGTAGGGATGAAATAAAATGAACTATAGGTTATGCAGATAAAGCACCTCTGGATAGTCAAAAGATCGACCGACCTGATTTTCAAGTTTCTCAAGGTCACTAACTTTGGTGGCACCATCAGCATCAAGCATTAAAAGTAGTTCACCACGTGAGTGGAGCATACCCTGTTTAGCCATGCTTCCCAAGCAAAAAGATTCAGTGTTTCGTTTGCAGTACAAAACTAGGATACATAACATCAAAGATTTGCCCAACTAAATATTCAGAATGACTCACTTTTCTTATGGCTTCTCCCTTTCCATGGTTCCGCCCAAGAAGAACTACCCTGACGTTTTCTACGGTGTATCTCTTCACAAAGTCAAATGCTACTCTTTTTGTACCATCAGCACTTCCATCATCAACAATGACAACCTATTACAATATTGGTTCATAACAAATACACAGTTCACTTATCAGCATATCGTAACATAACATCCTTTCGCATAAGCATAATGATGAGATTGAAAAGTTAAAAGCAAAGGAAACCTAAACAACAGTGCATAAATACAACCTCCGAAATGGAAACATTAATCATGTAATGATCAATAATATAAATAAATTTGAACAAAATCAAGTATCAAATTATAGGCTTCAATATCTCATTTAATAAACGCTCAATTATAATCGCTTGGTAGATAATTATTCCATCAACCAGGATATAGATTTTTTGGAAATATAATCTGCATTACCTGCCTCCCAGATTGACGGCATTGTACATATTTATCTGAAAAAGATTAGATAGAGACATCCGATGGCCATGATAGGATGCAACATAGCTTAGACCTTTCGCATGAAAAATAAATCATGCAGCAACTACAAACAGATACACCTATAGAAAGAAAATATCTGTTAAGTACCTCATATGAGAACGACTTGTCTTTCGTTGCACGTTTTTCAAGATAACTGCAATTATCAAGTTGATCATTAGAGAACTTCTCGAAGATATACTGATCTTACACTAATATTTCACGAAAATGACCTTGCAGCAATTAAGTTACAAATTTTAGAAGACAAACACTTACTGAAATTATAAAAGAAAAGTTTCATTCCGTTTAAGGAAGTTATTATTCCAATATATGACTCGCGCCAGTTATTATACAATTCACAATAAGTTTACAAGGGAGGATAAAACAGGTACATGGTTTAATATTTATTATTTGAATATTATGTTGTTCAATGCATACTCAAAAAATAAGAAACTGAAGAACAAGACAAGCTTGATTGAAAGTCGTCTTCAATTCTAGCCAGGTGTAACTATGATTTAACACAAAACCCCATCCATATAATAAACGAAAAGGAAAAACAGATTTAGAAAAGCTAATAGTTGGAAGTATTACTGCATGGTTTCAGTGAGAGCCCCTGGAAGCCTGTGTTCTTCGTTGTAGGCCGGAATTATCAAAGATATATACTTTTCAGCAGGATCAGAGATATGAGGGCAAGGAACCTAATTCAGAGCAGAAACACGATAAAAGCATGAATGCGCATAAACCATTTGACTTTAATGTTTGAAAGTTAAAAAGGACAAGGGTCCTGCAGTAACATATACACCAAACTAGCTCCAGACTAAAAAATCACATCCCTTTAAGTAATTACCAAATTTCAATAAAGATCATGCTACAAACTTCCACTTCAACATAAAACTAAACGCAGAAAACCATGAGATCATAGTGAATAGCATAATTTCGCACGTGGCACTATGTCCTGCAACAAAACTTAAACTCGTACCGGTTTCAAAGAATTGGGGTCCTCGAAAACTGGTGGCGCCTCAACGTGACACCTGAAAAAGAAATATTAAAATTGCAAGAAAAAGTATTATTGAGATAATAAGAGAGTAACTAAGAGTCTGAATCGTACTTGTGAGTGTACGTTCTACTGTATGATGCGAAAACGACGATCGCCAACAATCCAAACGCAATCAGTGATGCCGCGATCGATAGGGATTCAAACAACGCCCAAATGAACCCCATTCTCTTCGCAATCAGAAATTCAAAAAAAATCCTATTATCTCGATTGATTGATACTCTAAAATCCGCTACCAAATATCCAAATAAATCGGAATTAAAGTCGATTGGAATAATTAATGGATCTGGCAGATTATATATCTAAGTCGTATAGTTCAAGGCTCGCGCCTAGGGTTTGAAACGTATACTTGCATTTCTTGAATGAAATTATGTAATTGAATAGTGCAACATAGGTGGATTGATTACCTTGGTTGAACTTGAGACAGTAACTAGTGAAGAATTAGCTGAGATCAGTTTACTTTTTCTCTTGAGGATAAGTGCTTGTTATCATCTATCACTTCACTTTCATCTTCCACTACCACTCACTTGTTAGTTTTACTTTGTTTGCTTTGCTATATATAGGTCTTGAAATAATAATAAATAATAATAATATTATCACTTAATCATAGTTTTGTTTTAAAATCAATTTATTATATTTTTATGAGTTTGATTAGCTTAACAAGCTTTATATTATTAGATTTATATTTCCTTAAAAATTGTTTAGGTATGATAAAAGTCAAAAAGCAAGTGTACGAAAAATATGTTGTGATTTTTTTTAACAGACAATTATTAAATATGTTTTTATTGAAGAAAGACTCTTAACAAAATAAATTGTATGAAATTTTAAAATAATAAATATTTATTGGGTAAGAAAAATGAAATAATACATTTATAATAGATGGCTAAATAGATAATAATATATATTTTTTGTGGATGGATAGTGTATAATGTATAATATATGAAAAATATGATCACGAATAATCTGGACTCCACTTCAAAAAAGCAAATGAAAAAACAAATATCAAATTAATATATAAAAAGTATCTAAAGTTTTTAAAAAAAATATCACATTATTCTCAATTATGGAATATATTAGGTAGCGGTTAATTTATTATATTTAATTTAATTATATGAAAAAAATTGTTTATAAGAAAATAATTTCGATAATAAATTTATGCTATTATTAATATGAGGAAATTAGTAAAAAAAAAGAAAAAGGAAAAGGAATACCAAATTATATATATATATATAGGGAGTGGTTCAAATAAAAAGGTCATTAAAGTATAAAATAGGAAATAATCTCATCCATTGATTTTCATGATAGGACGGATGGGATTGCATATGATTTTTTTTTTAAATCAGGAAAAGACGGTGCATTGTGTCGATTTGAACGATGCATGAGGGCTACTTTAGTAATTTCCTAAATGGCGGTTTCTACAATTAAATCAAAACGCAATCATTCTAAACATTAATTACGGGATTAGAAAAGGAAGTTACCATCTCCCATATACAACCACCAAATCTCCAAAACTCTGCAACAAAATCACCTTACACGACTCCCAACGATGCAAATCAAGAAAGCAAGAAAGTCACTGCGTTTGATTGTAGAAGAACACGAAGACTCCGACTTCCAAACACCATCCAGACCAACAAAATCTTCAATGCACGAACGTGAAACTGAAAGTGCTGCTCCTGGGAGGAGGATGATTCTCAACGACGAAGGTTAGTTCATTGTGTAGAACAACTACTATATATGTTCTATAAATGATAAATATTGACACTTTTATCGTTAATATTACATAAAATCTACAATATGGTATCCAGATTTATCATCAAAATTTTCAAAACTTGTTTTTATTTTGCCTATTTCGTTTTGCCCTTTTTTTCAGTTGGTTAATGTTAATCGATGGCTGAACTCATAATAACTAGCGTTTATGTTGCGTTTTACTTGATTTTGTTCGTTTGAACTGATATTGGACATCCAATTTGTGTTTTTTGACTTTCAATGATAGTGGGTTGAATAAAATTGCTTCTCTGCTTGAATCAGTTAAGAATAAGATATACATTTGTTTTGCATGTATGTATATCAACAATTTTTTTAAAAAAATATTATTTTGGTAGTAGATATCATATGTTCAATTTAAATTTTACTGCAATTGTTTTGTGTTGAATCACACATAATTACCAAATAAATACTAATGTTGTTTCAATGCATTGTATACTATTTTTTATGCATCATTTAGTTCATATTTATGCATTGTTTAATACATTGCAATTCTGTTAACTTGAAACATATTTGACTGAACTGTTACGTTTATATGCATTATTTGTGCCTAGTATAATACGTTTGATTGCATTGTATTGTTAATATAATTGCAATGTACTTGTTATTTTTTGGTAATTACTATTAGTTCAGTTTTAATATCACTGATTATTTTCTACTGTTTTTTTTTTTTTGTCAGAGAGGACAAAATCACGACACGATGTCATTTCCAGACAAAGTAAAGAAAGCACACGGCAACCTGTTAGGAAACGCAAAAGAGTTGGTAAATCAACATCTACCAAGACAAGAAAAAGAGATGAAACTACCGACTTAAAATCAGATGATGCTGTAATTGCTGGGAAGAAGTCCAACTACCCAAAGATTTCATGCAGAACAAGTCCATCCACATTGTTCGCAGCTGTTAGGAGATTCAATGAAAGACAGAAGTCTGCCGTACGAAGCATGGGTTTTGGTCATCTTTTAGAATTGAACATAAGAGAGATTCCAACGAAACTCCGGTATTATGTTGTTAAGCATTTCGACCACAAAAGTTGTGAGCTTCTAGTTAAAAACAACAGAAGAATACAAATCCTTGACGATGATGTGTTTAGGGTTTTTGGGATACCAAAAGGAGATATGATGATTGAAGAAGACCGCGGAGATACAGATAAGGAATCCCTTGAACAGTGGCATGCACTTTTCCCCCCTCTAAGAGAGGAAAGGTTCTTCCAAAACAACTTGTAGATGTCATAATAGAGGATAATGATGATGGTGGTTTGTGGTTCAAACGACACTTCATCATTCTTGTTATGGCATATCTGTTTGAGAACAGCTGTTCGGGATACATCGCACCTAGCATCATGAACTGCATAAGAGATATTGATGCAGTAAAAGATTACAACTGGTGTGAGTACATGCTTAGATGTCTGGTGAATACTAGAATGTCCTGGTCCAACGATACTTCAAGGCCGTTTGTCGGTCCGACATTGTTTGTTTTGGTAAGTATCATTATATAAGAACTATTTATTAGGAGGGAGTTCAAATAAAAAGGAACATTAATGTATAAAATAGGAAATCATCTCAGCCTTAGATTTTCATGATCGGACGGTTGAGATCTTGACCGAGTTATGCATTGCATTTTAACTATTAAATGCATTGTGAAAATGTAATTGAGTTATGCATTGCATTTAACTATTAAATGCATTGTATTTAACTATTAAATGCATTGTATTTTGAACGCATAACCGCCCACTTCAAATTTTACCAAAATAACCTTATGCATTGTTATACTACAATGCACGCGCGTTTTTTGTTTTAATCATGGCCGTCGGATTGTGTTGATCTAATGGCCCAGATCATTTACTAAACATATATATGTAGATACAAACCGTTGTGTCGCCACCTAAAGCCTGGAGTTCTAAAAAGATACATAAACTTTTCTCTGATAAGTTTGATGATGAGATTTCAAGGTTTGGTGCGGATTCATTGGAAAAGATTGACCTGGTTAGATATCCATTAATTGTAATAATATTATGATAAATATGAATTGATATTTGTTTTGATATGCATTACATTGCCTGATTTTTTACTATTCTGATTATCTGTCATTGCAGATATTTTTTCCTATACTTAGATTTGGCCATTACTACTTTATATGCATCGATGTGCTGAGACGGGTTGTAACCATAGTTGACATCAAAAATGCTTCCCACGATACTGCAGAAGTCGCACGTTATGGAGACATACCTGGGAAACTGGTAAATCATTGAGTATATTTATGTATTTATTACATTTATTACACGTATTATTCAATATTTAATCTAAACAAATTGAATTTTCAGTTAACTTTGGTGATGGACCACGCTAAGAAATTGGGGCATGATACGCGATATATGGATTTGAATGATTTTGACATAATTGTTGAGGTATTGGACTGGGTTGATACGTCCAACAGCACAGATTGTGGAATCTATCTCTTGCATCACATGGAATCGTACATGGGGCACTCAAAGAAAAAATGGATTTGCGGGTTGTCCAAGAGAGCAAAGAAACAATTGAAGATGTTGAGGCTCCGATACTGTGCAGCAATCGTTGGGTGGGTTCACAACGAGCTTAGAGATGCAAACCTTTTTGAGACGGCTGAATACTTTCAACTGATGTCCTCCAAACCAGATGTAAACATAGATGCAATATTGAAGTTGGTGTGAAAACTTGATACAATTGGCAGCTGTTTGTTTTTTGGTTATAAAAAATACATTTTTTGAAAACAATTTGTAGTAGTGTTTGTGTATGAATGCATCTCTACTACTTAGTTCGCTTTTGAATTGTTATTTGATTACCACTATGTCTATTCGATTTTTAAAATTGCACTGTATTTTTTATGAAATTGCATTGATAATACAATATAAATGCATCGTGTCTAAATGTTTAATTCATATTATTTTATAATGCACTGTTCATATAATTTGAGTTGTTTTATTGTATTTACTGCATTGTAAACTATTATTATATGCATGGTGAAATACGTATACCTTCATTTCTTTTTTTAATTTGTGACTGTTATTTTAACACATAAACGTATAACTTGTGCATCTAACATTAACACGTAATACATACTACTACATGTATGACTAAATAATATATAAAATTTGCTAAAATGTTTCTTACTAAGAAATAAAAACATAAACAAATTAACAATAAAAGTGAATGTCATCTACCATAATAATACGTATTAAAAGAAACTAATAAAAAAACGTTTCAAACATCTTTTGATCCAGCTGCACGTATTTTATCACAATTCCTCGAATCATGGTGTGCCATCTGCTTACAATTTTCACATCTTCTCTTCGGCTTGCTAGCATTTAGTATAGTTTTCTCCTTTCTAGATTTAATCCTACTACCACTTCCTTTGATTTTAACAAGATCTGGAGGGTGCACCTCAACCATAGGTATTGTAGATCCATAATACCTCTCGAACATTGACTGCTTCCCGACATACAAAGTGATACTTGGTATCCTACTTTCGTACTTATCACGTAACTGATGCAAATCCTGTGCAAACTCATCAAGCAACCCATCTGAACATTGGATATTTCCAACCAAAGAATAAAAATCAGAGAAAATTTCTTTCATAATAGACATGTTGCCTCTATCCAGTCCTACACCAAATGTTGCGCTGGATTTATATTGCATGCATGCAAATTTAGTCCATCGTCGAATAATATATTTCTCTGGTATCTTATTGATTTTCATGTTCTTAAAAATAACCAACACTTGACGGCACAGAAGACCTCGACAAACAAACCGTTTGCATGAACAACTTGTAGACAAGCTTTCCAACTCATGAACAACTTGGAAGATACCATACTTGTGATCATCGACCTCATGTATATTTCCTCCTGATGTTTTAATAATACTTCGAATAGAACAATAATTCATCGAATAATGAATTTGTTTCTGCAGGTCGTAGAATATCTTATGTGTATATATAGAAGCCCCATGCTTCTCCAATTCCCATTTGGTTTTGCACTCTTGAAAGGATTATTTATCCAAACTGCTCAACTGATCGCTAGCATTACGCTGTGCATCAATAGCAGTTCCATAATGCATGAAGAACTCAACAAGATTTGAACCTTTGTTCAAATACTTACGGAAGAAACTATTCTCACTTTCAGACATTGATGTTGTACGGAACAATCCACTCATTGATATATCTCTAAAATAAGCAGGTATCCAAAGACTACGTAGTTCAAACATGTTCTTAAACCATTGGTCATCCTTTAATTCAAACTCTTCCATGACAGAATGCCAACGATGTTCAAATTCAGCTGATTCAATGTGTTCCGACCATACAATATCATTAAGCTTCTTCATGAAGTCAGCATTATCTTTCAGACTCTTAGGAATTTTATCTGCAACCTTACACATTATATGCCACATGCAGAAGCGATGTCTTGTCTGTGGAAGAACGCATTCAACTGCAATCTTGATGGCTGGATCTTGATCAGTGATTAATATACGTGGATGTGTTCCCATACACTCCTGGAACTTATTAAACACCCATGAGTAAGAGTCTACGTCCTCAGACGTAAGAAGCGCAACTGCAAAAGTAACACACTTCCCATGATTGTCTTTTCCAGTTAAAGGTGCAAATATCATATTGTACCTGTAAATAAAATATTATGATGCATTTTGTTACAATTAATAATTCATTTTCAACATATAAACAATTCAATAATATATCAAACAACAATTTTTTTTTTACATATTAACGTATACTTACTTGTTCGTGCAATATGTTGCGTCGAATGAGACAACACCACCAAATGAATTGTAATTGCTTATAGCTTTTTCGTCTGCCCAAAACAATCTTGTGAGCTTTTCACTTGAATCAACACAGAAGTCAAATGTGAATCCGGGGCAAACATCTCGTTGCTTGTGCAATTTATCCAACATAATCTGAGCATCAACACCTACTACATATGCTCGAAGATCGCGACTGAAGTTTTTAAAATCTCCCAAATTGCATCCAACGTCATCATAGTTGCCAACAAGCTCTCTAAAAAGACGATACGACCTCGCAGATCCTATATTCACCATTGAACAATTTAGTATAAAGTTCTGATGACCAATATCTATGTTTCTATTTAACTTCATAAATCGCTTGTATTCATTACACATAAGCTCATGGTTATGTGCCTCCACAAAAACTTTCACGCGATAACCATCTGCACCATTCATGCTGAGTATAACTCTAGCCCTGCAATTCGTACGACTAGACATTCTACGTCTTTTCCTGTCATGTTCATCACGATCAACATTTCTTATGCCTTCTCGATTACACAGTAAATATCTAGACAATATAGTACCATCCTTGGCTCTTGTGATAGTACCATTTCTGATGTCAAAACCACATGTCGCAGCATATTTCTTATAGAACTGAATATCGTCTTCTAACTTATAGAAAGTTTGACCTACATTAGGCTTCAATGTAGACTCACATTGTGGTATGTGAATATTCCTTTCATCTGTTGTATAACAATCATCAATACCTAACAATTAAAAAAATATTCAGTAAATGCACTCACAAATACAATGCATAACATGCATAATAACAATGCACTTTCAAATTAATTACCATGCATTAATTTATGAAACCATAATCAGATCAGCTCACTTTCATATAAAGTACCATGCAATTTCAAATTAAGTACCATGCAATTTCAACTTTAGTACCATGCAGTTTCGAATTAACTACTATGTATTTCAAAAAAATGAAAAAATGCTCACGTAATACATCGCTTTCATAGTATTCACAGTATAATGAACGCATAACCAGATCAATCATATAAATCAAATCAATCATTTTGATTTTAACAATACGAAAAACTTATATAATAACGCTTAAATTGTTAGTTAACAATTCAATTATACAATTGATGCGCTAAAATTTTAATAAAAAACCTGGAAACTGATCTTCCACCATACTGCTATCAGACTGCATTTTACTACTCTCAATCATCGATTTGATTTTGATCGACCTTTAATCGCTTCTCATAGTATGTGTTAATTTGGTATTACATTCACAAATCTCATAAATAAGGTAATTGAATCTCTCTAATTATGAAAACCGTCGGTTATGGCATGATATCTTAAACAAACTCACGTAATGCAACAGCCATATTCTCTTTCCAATTTCAATTTACAATTCTACCATTCCGTTAATTTTAATAGGTTTTTTTAATTATTTTAAGTCATTAATTAGTAACCGTCCGATTATGAAAATCTAAGGTTGAGATGATTTCCTATTTTATATCTTAATGTTCCTTTTTATTTGAACTCCCACCTATATATATATATATGGTTAAATTAGTACCAGAAAGAAATGAAAATGATTGAAATATTTTATAGAATCCCTTCTTATATAATTCAAAATACATATATATGTATATATAAAACAAAAGGAAAAGGAAAGGAAAAAAGTGTTTACTAATAAATACTCCCTCCGTCCACCAATGTTTGTTACATTTTGCCATTTTGGACCGTCCACCAATGTTTGTTACATTTAAAACTTTCCATTTATATCACACACACTTCAATTAAATAATAATAACAAGTGGGACCCAAACTCCACTAACTACACTCTTTCATCTAAAGTCAAAGTACTACATTAAAACACATGTCGGGTCAAAACGTAAGAAACAATGGTGGACGGAGGGAGTAGCACTTTCAAAGAGGCTGGTTTTCCTTTTCCCCGCTGTCCTGTGTTGATATATAATATATGTACATACACACGTATAAATATACGTATTTATAATTTTTCTGCAGCCCTTCTCCCCCAATTTCCCTTCGTCTCCCTCTCTCTTTTTCCCCTAAACTCTATTTTAATTCTCAATGGCTTCACCTTCTCAAGGTAGTCTCCTTCTTCAGAAACAGCTTAAAGGTAATTTTTTTGATGATAATTTCATTGTCTTCCTATTTTTTCTGTCGATGGCTGGGTTCTTTTTCAATCTTTTATATAGGGTTTTGGTTTAATTCTTGTGGGTTTTAATGATCTATGATTTTCTTGCGCAGATCTGTGCAAACACCCTGTGGACGGGTTTTCGGCCGGATTGTTGGACGAGAGCAATCTGTTTGAATGGAGTGTTACAATAATTGGGCCTCCCGATACTCTGTAGTAAGTACCTCTCTTTGTTATTTGTTGTCGATTCTGCATATTTATGTTTCCCCAATTTGGGTGAGGGTTAATTCGAATGCAATAATGTTATTCCGTTGTTTGTGTCTTGCTTGATTAGTTTTTTAGTTTATCTTGTTGTGATTTTGGGTTTCATCCTCTTATCATTTTTGGAGACGAACTCAGGTAATCTTCTATGTTGTGTGAAAGAACTGCTTGCATTGAGGGGGAAATTCTGCTGAATCAGACATTGTGTACTAGTTTGAGCTGCATAAACCTTGATTATCGAGTATATTAATTTGATTGATTTGATCTTGTGGCAATGAGGGACTGATCCAGTGGAATTCGCAGCTCAGCGATCCATTTCATATTTTTTCCCAATTTGTTTTTTCCTTGTCTGTTTGGTACACAAATTTGTGGAATATAATTATATGACACGACTTAGGTTTATGATAGTGGTTGCCTGTGGGTACATGTAAGTGGGCTCTTATTAGTGCTTGTATATTTAATTTTTTTTTTTATGTATTTAAAACATTCTAATGATGAATCCATGTGATTATTTTTAATATTGCAAGAATGATCTATTTTGGTTCAAGATGGTACGAGGAGTAATATTTTGGTACGAGGGTTAATATCATTTTATATACTGAAGTAATTTGTGATTCCTACAATGCATAATGGTTTGAAACATTTTAGTTTGAAATAATTTGTCATTCTTATGGTTTTAATATCATGGTGCAGTGAAGGAGGTTTCTTTAATGCCATTATGAGCTTCCCATCAGATTATCCAAACAGTCCTCCAACAGTGAGATTTACCTCAGAAGTCTGGCACCCAAATGGTTTGTACTCTTGCTTTGTGAGGCTTTGCTAGCTTGGTAGGTTCAGTTCAGTCATAACATTTTCATTCGATTGATTTTGGGGATAATGTCACATGCAGTTTATCCTGATGGAAAAGTTTGCATTTCGATCCTTCATCCCCCTGGTGATGATCCAAACGGCTATGAACTTGCTAGTGAGCGATGGTCACCTGTCCACACGGTATGGTCATCAATGAGTTTGATTTGTCATATTTTCTGATATAAGTAGCTATATACTTTTAACATCTTGCTGAAATCTTTTGAAGTTTGTAACAGTGTACATTTCTTCTATCAATTTGGCATCAAATCATAATTTGAATGAACAAAGTGGTTTTGATTGAGAACGTGTGTGTTTGTCTCATATGAACTTGCTTCAATCAATGGCTAAGGAATGCTAATGTCAAGTTGTTGTCATTATTGTGCAAGTATCAATGAACTAATGGATTCAGAGCAATGTGTTTTGGTGCAAGTTCTAGCAATTTATTTGTTTTCTTGCTGATTAATATGTTGAAGCAAGTTTCATGAAGCAAGTGTCAGAGTTGTCTTTTGGAAATCTGAAGCTGGGGATCTGCAATGTTTGTTTGTCAATTAGTTGGAGCTCAGTACTTCATCACTGCAGTTCATGCAACAGCAATTCTTTTGTAATGTATATGTTGTATTTTTCAGGTGGAGAGTATAGTTCTTAGCATCATATCAATGCTGTCAAGCCCTAATGATGAGTCTCCTGCTAATGTTGAAGCTGCTGTAAGTGGAAATGTCACTAGACTTTTGCTCAGTTTCTTAGTTATTTGATTTTCCTGAGCATATTGGTCTTCCTTTCCTATCATTCACACATGAGTGTGCAAGCAGATTACTTCTTTTCTTTGTAGAAATGTTGTAGGAGGTTAATCACAGCCAACCCCGACTTGATTTTCTCTTCTCATTTACTTTACAGAAAAAGTTTTTGCTTTTTCTTTTCTTTTTCTTCCTATTTTTATAAATTTAAGTAGCTTAATGATCAACTCTATTGTTTTGACTTTGTTAAATGCTGCTGTGAGTTGATGACCTTTACCAACTTCTCTGTGGTTGGGTCGATTACTGCAGAAGGAATGGAGAGAACGGAGGGATGATTTCAAGAAGAAAGTAAGTCGTTGCGTAAGACGATCACAGGAAATGCTATAAGCTGAAACCCCCAAATATCTGCTTCAAAAGAAAGCTGAAAAAAAGATGGTGTCAACTGAAGAATGGGGGGTTCCTTTCTTTCACCGACTTGTGCAAACAAATATATTTATCATCTCCTATTGGCTTTTTTGTGTTTTGGCCTATTCGATTCAAGTCTGTTTAAGTAGAACCCATTCACAGTTGCAATGAAATTCTATGGGAAATGTTTTTTTTGACTGCTCCTGCTCCGGAAGACTTTGTAATTATCGACGGTTAATCTTCTTTGCATTCCTTTCGTTTGTTGTCGCAATATATGCCAATTATCAATTGCATCAAGACTTTGTAATTATCTTTGATTACAAAACCCAGAATTTTCTCTATCACTAAACACCAAATTAATAGAATTAAAAGAGAGGATTAGTGACTTTCGCATACTTGTTAACTTTAGAATTATACTTTATTACATTAAAATTAAATAATAAAGTCACGTCACCGAGGATTTTATCTATTTCTTGGCATTAATTTCCTAGGGCTAACACAGTTGAGAATATACTTTCTCTATCTAGCTAATGTTTACATTTTTTTTGAGTTAATTATGATTACCCCTATTTGGTTTTTCAATTTGTCATTTTTTTTTCTTTTTTTTTGGTATATTTACATTTTGTAACTTTCTAATATGAATAGTTAGTAACACGAGCAACATCGAAAAGGCCTTCGCTCTCTGATTGCTCTCTGATATTTACAAAATCTGTTTATACTATATATAGTACATCGAAAAGAAAAGGCCTTGCTCTCTGATTGTTATGTTATATAATCAGGTCAGGAGTCGAGACATAAATCCAAACCAACGTTATCTTCCAAACCACGAGCTACAGAAGGAAGAAAGAAGAACAAAGAAAAGCACAAGAATTATAATTTGAGCTTTGTTTAAAAGGTAGTTTGATACATACAATAAGGCTGTATTCATGAAAGGATCACCAGAATTACACATCTATCATTTCAGACATGTGATGTGAGTACCAACTTAAAGATTCTTGTGATTGATCTATACAGACAATGAAACATGCTCCCATGACGCTTCCTTGCTTCTACGAATCCCTCTAACGAATTACGTATATATAGATAGCATCAGCAGGAAACAAGATAAGTTAACATACCTTCATGCTCTCAACTTTCAGGATGCAGCTCAAGAACAAGATCTGGTTGCTCCAGTTATGACATCTCTAGTTTCATTGTCTTAAGTGAAACCAGTGTAGTAACCTTGCTCAGAGTGCATAAATCCTGTCAATGTCAGAATTAGAAAACTCAGAGTGATGCCATGAGTTTGAGCCACTCCGAGCGTGTTTCTCTCTCTTTCTCATCGACCTTATCCTCTTCGACCTCACCACATAATATGTCATGGTTCCAAGAACCCCAGCCATTATCACTCCTCCGACAACTGTGACCAAAATCGCAGCCCATTGATGCTTACGGCCCACAACTATGTAAGAGGATGCCATGAACGCCACAGAAGTACAAACCGAAGCCAGCCACATCAGCTTGTTTATGACCTCTACTACGCGTCTTTCAGCTTTCGTCTCACCTCTAACGAGTGTGATCTGAACTACAACAACAGCCAGGGACGTGAAAAGTGCAATGGCGTTGAAGATGAAAAATATCTTGAAGGAAACGCTACTGACTACCACAGCCATTCCATTGTTGTCGTCTCCACCTGGGACGGTGAAAATGGCTGCAAAGGCAACAGTTGCAAAGAGGACAGCAACCACGGTGACTGAGTTGGTGGCGTTGTTGATTCCTTCTCGATGCAGTTTCCTCAGCTCTTTGGCGATGCCATGTACATTTTTGTTAGTTCTCTTTGTTTGTTCGAGCTGAATGTGGACGTCATTTTTTATTTGAGTCACAGTTTTCCGCAGTTCGTCTCTTGGTTGATTCAATTCATTAGCTCTAACAGCACCATAATGACAAAGGCACTCCTTTATCTCTGATGATTCTTCAGACAGTGCAAGTTCTTCTGCAATGTCAAGTGATGTTTTACCATCTCGGTTCAGTGCATTTACGTTGGTATCAGGCAGGCGCAATAACAGATTAACAATCTGCAAGGAAGAAAATATCAGAAAAGGTTCAAGTGTTCTCGAATTTGTTTTTGAACAGTTCTTCAGTCAAATCAAGTGAAAAGGCAAAAATTTCAAGAAACGGACGGTCATCTTTGAGGATTTTTAATACGATGCAAAACTATCATAACATCACCAGTGTCACTTGAGTACAACTTCGATTTGTTTGAAAGAGAATACATATAATTTTGCTTTTGTCTTTAGAATGACATAGTGATGGATATTTTAGTGGATCTGAACAATTGAAGAACAAGTAAAAACATTATCAGAATCACCAACTTGAAATAGATTTCAACTTTTAAGGTACTTCCTAAACTAAAAAACACATGAAGTCCTAAAATGAAGTAATGGTGAAATTTCATGAATTTCATAACGGGGGCAGGATACAATTCTATCGTATTCTAATTGATGTCAGCTTAATAAATTGTGAATATGTAACAGAAGATCCAAAATATACCTTTGCTCGCTTCTTCCTTGTAGCTATGTGTAAAGCCGTATTACCAAACTTGTCAGGAAGCATCACTATAGCTGCATCAGCATCTAAGAGCAATTTAACAACCTCCGAGTTAACCCCTTTCACAGCCATATGCAGTGCTGTCTGCCCCTTTTTGTCTGTCCTCCTAGCTAGCTGTGGATCTTTTTCGAGCAATGCCTTGACGATGTCCACGTGCCCTTGTCTAGCAGCCAAGTGCAATGCATTTTTTCCATTTGATCTAGAAATTTCTAACAAGCTGCAGTCCTTTGACAGGAGTTCATTAACCACAGCACTATGTCCTCTAGTAGCTGCAGTTATAAGAGGGGTTGCATTTGAAGGACCAATTGTTTTACTTGTCCCCGGGTCGTGATCCAACAGCACTTGGACAATTGCTACAAAATTAAACCAACATCATGTCAGGCAAAGGCACAGACACACATACACAAATATATATTGAGGAAACTGTTTTATGAACTGAAAATTCTGTCACGGCCGGGGGACTGATGATCAGAGGAGGAACTGAAAATTGAGTGCCCAGGTCAAACTTGAGATCAAATGCACACGATCAGATTATAAAAATCAGGAAAGTTTTAATATAGTCAATCACCAGTCAGCTGGTCCCATACATTTGAGCTAAAGTTTATACTCCATGTAATCTTGTTTTCGAGCGCAGTGATCAGGAAAAAAGTTATTGTACGTGGTTGAACAATTAAATCATCTTCCATGAACTGATGTGTGGATGTGATTTATTCACACAAACATATCATTCTTTATGAGTATCGTGTTATTATTAGTTTCCCTATCCAAGAGGAGACCTAATCTTATGTAGTTTGGCACGTAAGCACTAATCTGATTTAACATTTGATGTAAAAAAAGTCAATTGTACCATAGAACTCAACTTTATACTAAGAATAACAACAGCAACAGATCAAATTAGGCAAACATAAAAAATAAAAATATACTAATTGATCCAAAATTAGATAATCACCATGGTGTCCTTGTCCTGCAGCGATATGGAGAGGATCAAACAGCGCCCTATTCTTCTTAGTGAGTGTTTCCTTGTTAGCATACTTTAGCAGCTCTTTGACCACATCAATATTCCCTTTTTCTGCTGCAGTAAACAATGCCGTCTCTCCCAACTCATTAGTTTCATTTACAAGTGATGCCCTGATCTCTGCAACCTCCTGCTCAAAATCTGAATCACTCAAACTCCCTACCATTTGAGAACTAATATCTTCGAGTATCTGCTTCACTGCTGCGAGATCGCCCCTTTGAGCTGCCAAATGCAGCTCTGTGTCATTGTGGCGGCCAGTCACCTGTTTCACATACTTCTTTCTCCCAGCTTGATCGATTCGCTTCCCAGAATTTGATAGAACGAGAGCAGGGGCAGTAGACGAGGACGGTGAAGGAGCTGGTGATGGCTCCGCCAACGGATTTTGGCTTTGCTTAGGGGTAACCAACACTTTCTCTAAATCTCCAACTGCAGCTGCAATATCCAGTTTTTCATTAGACCACTATCAAATATATTTCCCCAATATTACTACTGACAGAAAATACAAAGCTAGTTGTACGTCTTAGCATTCGGCACAAGCACAACAGTGTAGTGCAAAATTTTGATTCTTTTCCCAATATCTTCTTCAAACAGAATTAGTCATAAAAAACAAGCGAGCAAGACTAAGCGTATCAATTAAATCTTTTCCAATTTTTTACCAATCAAAACTCCCATTCCTTTCAAACTCAGGAAGTAACAACAGCCACCCACCCACAGAAACTTTAACCCTTGAGGATACGTATACTTTTTGAATAGACTAGACTGATATGTGATTGAATATTTGAATGATTAGTGGATCAAAAAAGCTTAAATTGTTCAGTTCATCAACCTATGTAGTTGATTAGCCCAAACATATTTTCATCTAAGCTATCACCCAAAGCGAACACCACTAAAAAGATACAGTGATAAACTGCAAAAAAACCCTTAATTTTCCGCCAAAGATTCAAGCTTGAATCAAAATAAAGTTACCGAAATCATCAGTAGTCACTAACCATCAAGTTACTAAATTAAGTATCGAAACAAAGTGGCCTCACCAACCCACAATTATTTTTTGACATTAGCTATAAATCTTGAGGCAAGTTGCTCAAAGAAAGCATCTTTGCAGAAGATACAGAGACACAACGATTTGAACAGAGTAAAGCAAAGCTATAATAGCATTAAGCATACCGTCTTTGCCATGCGAAGACATGATCGATGTGAGTCAAGCCAGAGGCGACCAATAGCCTCAGAAATTTTAGTGAAGGCGCAAAATGGAAGAGGAAAGTAGACGATGAGGAACAATGGAAGAAAAGGTGGGAGCTACACGACAGTTGACACGAAAGTGTTGGGAAGCCGCCTCATAGAGAGAGATAAAGAGTGGGTCTGTTTTAGTAATTTTCTTTATTAGCAATTTGTTAGCATTATTTCATTTCAATATTTTATTACACAGGACATAATATTTCAATATTTGTTTGGCTAATTGATTAGTGTTTGTCTGAACTATGAAGTTGGGCTTATCACAAAAAGAGTTTCATTATTCTAATTATTGGTAGTTGTTTGAGTTTTTAATTGATGAATATAAAAAAATTAATAATGGCGAAAATGTATATTAGTCCATGATCAATTTCTTGGTTTAGTACAATGGTTACTCGTTTTTCTTAGTCGTTAACTGTTTCTATTCTCATTTCTGTTAATATAGAAAGCTGCTTAGTAAAAAAATGGCGCTCGGTAAATCAAAATATGTAACATGTTTCATTATAGAATGTGACTGAACACGTTATATTAGATAAGACGATAAAAATTTATTGATTACAATAACATAAAGATTAGGTGAAGGAATATAATCACTGAAAGTTGAAAACAACGTAAAGTCAATTATGTGGTATATAAGTAAAAGCTTTTAGAGTGTGGACTCTTAGGTATGGTATGGGCAGTCCACGATGAGAATGAAAAGGGTGTTAACCTTTTTTCCCACTAAGCAAGAGTTTTAATAAAATATTTTAACTTGAGTTGGTAATGTGTATCATGTAGTAGGAAAAATGAGACTCATATTAATGATGATACATAGTGTAAAATTACTGGAATAAAACTCACATTAATAGTGACGTGTAACGTGTTGTGAGTGAATAATAAGACTCATTAATGACATGTACGACATTAATGTTTGATTGCGAAGATAAATAGATAAAACAATAAGTTGCCAAAAATAAAAATAAGGGTGAGTTTGGTATGGTAGATGAGACGAGTAAAGATAAAAAAAATAATAAAGCTTTAACAGTAAAAAGTGTCATCTTGGTTACTATTTAAGTTGGATAAATTATAAGACCACTTTGGTGAGATTATTAATGTGTCTAGAATAGTGAATTAGTAACGGGCCTTATATTTTTATTTCGGGTCGAAGAGATAAATGCAAAATCCTATCAAACAATAGATAAAACATGATTATTTATCTTATCTTGTTTCATCTACTCTACCAAACTCATCAATCATCACATAAATGGAAAGATATTTCGTGAAGAGACAAATATAGCAAAATGAGAAGAAAGAGACTAGAGGGAGTACTCCTTTTGTTAGTTTCCAAAAATATCAAATAATAACCCATTAAAATTTGTAGATCCAAACATCTTTTTATCTTTTATATCATTCCATTAGACAATTTGAATTCAAATGCAACTTAGACTATTTGAAACATCTCCCACTAATAAAGCAAATCACAAATTCATATGCTTGATCAGTTACTAAAACCAAAAACACAAGAATCTAGTTGTGTATTAGAAACTGTATTATCATTTCTCTCAGAGTGAACATTGACAAGTATACAAAAAGAGGAAGATCATCACCTACCTGGCATAGATAACTTAACATCCAAGCTGAATAAGGGGTTCAATACATCACATCAGATACCCCGGATAGATATCTCTAACTGCTCTATTCTTTTGGCTAAATCATGTTTCCCACAGTTCTTTAATCCATCACAAACCAAATCAAAGCTTTGTGACATAGGTAGCAAGCCTAACTCAGTCATCTCCACCAAATAATTGGCAGCCTCGACAAATCTCCCGGCACGTCCACACATCTTTATCAGCATAGTATACACGGGTCGGTTTGGAGGATGCCCTTTCACCTTCATATCCGCGAAAAAACTGAATGCATCATCAAACTGTCCCCTACGGCAAAGAGCTTTAAGAATTGGAGCATACAAACTAGGAAATGGACGGTGACCGTCCTCAATGGACCTGTGAAATATTCTAAAAGCATCATCAACATTTCCAACTTTTGATGTCACGGTTATCATAATCTTATACGTGCTTGTGTCAGGACAAAACCCTAACCTACAAACATCGTTAAAAAGATCAATGCAGAAGTCGACCTGCCCAGAATTACATAGAGCTTCCGCCAAACAATTGAATGTGCCTACATCTGGCACGAATCCTTCCTTGGTCATTTTTCTTACCAACCCTAAAGCTGATTCGAGATACCCTGCATTTAGTAATCCATCAATCAGTAAATCACTGCCACGCACTGGAGGATTGAATCCTTTTTTACTCATCTCCTCCAAGAATTCTTGGGCCTCTCTCATCTTCCCTGCAGAGCACCAAGCATTAACAAGAACCGAATAAGTCTTCTTATCAGGAGTGGTCCCTTTCTTAATCATTCTCCTTATCAGAGCATACGCTCCCTGGAAATTCTTGACCTCACATAGAGAGAAAAGCAAGGAATTATATACTTCAATTGTCTGTGGACAATTAAAGTTTTTGAGCCCATTAAAAAGTCCGACAGCTTGATCAATGAGACCATGTTTCCCATACTGTTCAATAATGAAAGAGACAACAGATGGAGATATAGCAAAGTTCTGGGATTTCATAGACTCTGCTACCTTCCACATGGTTTCCCAATGACGGTTCTGCGCCAAGATTTTGAGGAGCTCTTCAAATTCAAGTGTGGTAGGCTCGTAATTTGGGTGATTTGTCCTTGCCCAATTGAAGAAACGAAAAGATTCTATCCCACAATTGCAGCAACTACGGAAGACCCGATAAACTAGCTCAGAGTTTACAATTTTTGATATGCGCATCTTGTTGAGAGTGCGCTCCAAGTATATATCACGTCGCACAATGTTGGATATGTGGTGAATTGTGGCAAAGTAGTCATCGTTGGGCAAGCCTCTATTACTATTACTGCCACCATTATTACAAAACAAACTGGTTCCAGTGGTGAGGGTTCGGGCAAAAGTTGAGGGGCTTGTGCCAGTGAGGAGGGCAGAGATTTTGCGAATTACAAGCATCCGAGTCTCTGTAAATAGGAGGCCTCCTGTGCAGCCTCAGTCTCAAGTGGCTCTATCTATTAGGGACATAATAGCAGCTCTACAATTTATAAACAAAACCTTCAGAGTCTTCAGAGATGACATCACGACCTAGGTGAAAATTAAGTTTCATCATACAACCAAATAACCAATAACATTTTAAGCGACTTATTCATTATACAAACTATTTGGACAAATTGGTCCTTCATATGAATAGTAAAGGCTAACCAACCCCAGCCAATCAAATTCAAAAAAAGATCCAAGCATTTCCTAACAATAAAAAAATGAAAAAAGGGGGATCGTCAAAATCAAACTTGCAGGACCAGAACCGAATGAATCAGTCTGCATAAGTAAAGAGAAAATTGAAAAAAAAGGGGTGCTTAGAGTGGCGTCAACTCTTGCAGAGGACCAATGCAATTTTTAATAACCAAAAGAGAGCATTCAATCTAGAACCAAATAACCGGCCATGAAAAATGAAAAATGCTAACAACATAATGCAGTAAATAAATGAAGGCCTCAACTAAATTCCTATAATGAGCAGGCCTCTTGGTGTCTTTAGGGGGAAGTGAACCAAGGAAGGTAAATATAATAGAGGCAAAGCATAGCAGTATTTTATGCAACAGAAGAAGAACCGTAGCTCTCTTTCTCAATCAATCTGATAAAAATTGATTCTTGTGTGGTTCTATTTTCATCAAACGACCCAAATTGAAGAAAAAACAGCTGTTATTTCTAATGAACAATAATTACAATGCATAAATCACCAGTGAATTCTTAACTATCTAAAAAATCGGATTGAATTACAGCCAACTAGATGAACAAAATAAGCCAAACAAATAAATAATACTATTGGTTCACAAACAATAGCAGAAACCCCTACATCGCCTAAAACTAAGATACCACTCTCTTTCTCTAGGTTCTAGATGAGATGACACTATTGCTCAGATCGATTAGCATTTCCACATCATAGATCATACCCAGTCCCACCAAGCAAAAATACGTAATCAAATATTCATAGTTCCTAATTTTGAACACCTCAAAGTAATTTTGCTCTATGGATAGGAACAAAACTGAAGTGTATGGACTCATTAATATTCAATGACATTTCAAAAGTAAAGATAGCATAAGTATACCCATACATAGCATAAATTATTTAGTAGACTTGATCTTCAATAGGTTCAATTCATGACTTAAAACTAGCTTACTCTGGAACATAGAAAGGAGAATGGGAGTTCCATGTCAGAAAGTGAAACATACCAATTCAGCAGTTAATCATCAGCTTATACAATTACTTTTCATCCTATTTATGAAAACAATATAAACAATTATCTAATAAAAAATAAGATGATGAAGAAGAAAGTTCCAACTTTCTAGTCTTTTTCAAATTCAAAAAACACCAAAACACAAAAAAGAAAAGGTAATATCTTTTAATTTTTTGTCCAGAACTTGAACTTCCATAACATTTGACTCAGGGATTTGTACGAAAATCCATTCTTCTTTTTCATTCAACTGCAATAAGATCATTAATTCCATATGCTTATGCTGCAAATAGCTTATTTGAGATTCCATGTTCTCAAAAAAGTGAGCGAAGAGTTTATAAATGAACCACTAACAAGTGACAGAGCAAGTAAAACTATTTTGTGTCCATGGTTGGGATTCATCTACACTTTCATGAAGATGTATGATTCTTATAATCACAAATACCAAACCAAAAATGATTATCCAGGTGGAATTCCAGATCTTGCTAGTGGCTCATCTTATACTTGTCGACTTCTTTAAAATGTACGAAAATAGAGATACGCAAACAACACATATATGTCAAGACACGTTTCCCCTAAGTCCATAAACAACGTCACACTATGCCCAAAACGAAGAAGTAAATTACCTCAACAGAAGCAATAGTTTCTATGTCTTCTCCTTTATTCATCATCGACGCATTAAAATCCTAAAAATCATTAAAGGAAGCAGCATGAAACACACGCACAAAGCGAGAGCAAAAACACAAAACCCTAATCAATTTAACCTTCATAAACACAAACCTCGAAAACCCAATTGCAATTCCAAGAGACTTCGAAATAGATAAGACGTCTTTTTGTTCGAGCTGGAAAGCAAGCACGGGGATCAAACGGGACCGGAAGATAATGATGTATTCTCACTTCTTAAATAAGGCCCTTTTAGGGGGGACGTGTTGAAGACTCTAATTGAATCGAACTGAAACTCACATTAACGAAGGAAACAGATGTGCCAATCATAAAAAGACTTCTTTTTTAAAATCTTTATTTAATATTTTGATGTAATTTGTAAATAAATTTAAATTGTTCTTTATATAAG
The DNA here is from genome assembly GCA_026898415.1 of Leonotis leonurus. Lineage (NCBI taxonomy): Eukaryota > Viridiplantae > Streptophyta > Magnoliopsida > Lamiales > Lamiaceae > Leonotis > Leonotis leonurus. Next base: position 294,458 of record JAPKLX010000183.1, read on the forward strand.
TATTATTTTGATGCCAAATATATTTATTTGTATTTTGATGCTTCTCCCATTTATATCATTGTTCTCCCCCGCCGTCGCACCTCCCTCTCCGCCGCCTGCTGGAATCGCCGTCACAGGATTATCCATTGCGGCTGGTTGGTTCGCCATCGCTCATGCTCTTCCATTCGAAGTACTACTCCGCCTTCTCAATCTAAATTAGGTTTAATATGCTGCCACTTTCTGAAAAACTAAGTTGTTAATTTAATGTAATTCATTAATGTAGTTTGTTATGTAAGATTTCTGCTGTGCGTAATTAGCTTCTGAAGCGATTATAATTCGTTATAAATTTATGTTGTAAAGGCTGGATTTTTATTGAAATTGATTTGGTTGTATTTTGTCGATTGAAACTTATTCTGCCGAAGACATATAAAAAAAGTATATACTTTGAAGCATTTCATTCTTTGAATTATGGTTTGCAGGGTTTGGAAACTTATAATGTTACTTTGATTTAAACTAATCAGAGGAAGTAGATGGACTTGGTGAATGCCAGTGGAGTACAAAGGAGTGATTTGGAAGTCTGAATTAGGTGAGTGAATAAAGCAAAGTTGTGAAGATGGAAAACAGACGTGATTCTGAGAAGCAGAAGCAGCAGGAAGATAATAAGAATCAGAAGAATGCATCTTTTGTTGTGAAAATACCGTCGTATGAAGAGGTGGTGGTTGAGAGCTCCCAACCTAAGTCACAATCTTTGTTCAAGCCTTCACCTTCATTTTCACAATCATTCAGTTTCATCAAAAACACTGAATTTTACACCAGCCCTAAAATACCTGCATCGGCGGCTCAGCCCTCCATTGATGCCCCTTCATCCTCTCAAGGACCCCACCCGAGGTCCTTCTCACTCTCTCACTCTAGTGATTACAAGAATGATTTATGCTCGAAAGCATGATTTATTGTAGGATATTGATTACATTATCAAAATCTATTTTTGTGGGGTAGGCAAACCATTCAATCTGAAGTTCCATCCGCTTCAGTTTCATCAGCTGGTGCAAATCGAAATGCTATACTCGTCAGCCATAGACAGGTCAATTCTTGCTTAGCGTAGTACTGGCAGCTTGCTTAATCAAATATAATATTCCATTACACGAGTGAATTACCATGTACCAAACTCGATGTTGATGTTAAATTTGTTATGGATGGACATAAATATAAGGTTCTAGCTTGGAGTTTCTCAAAATGACTAAACATAGTCAGTATAATTTTTCAATATTGACATGGTCATGTTAATCTACAATTTTATATGCTTAGCTTAGCACACTGCATCCTCTTTCCTTTTTCTTTTCAGAAATGATATGTAGTCCTTTTTTAAAGTGAAGATTAGCCACCAATATTTTAATATATGAATCTTTGAACGTCTGCATTTCTATTAAATTAGTGACTTATGAATTACAATTTACATGTAATTTGGCCTGTCATAAGCTGGTGATGCCTTCCAAATTCTGAGACTGTAAACATTTATGGTTTTTTCGAACTCCATTTGGAATAAATGACTCGATAATTTATCACTAGGAAGTTTTTTTCTAGGTTCTGTAGGTTGATTATATGATTCTGAACTGTGAAATATTCTGTATTTGTCAATGCAGAAGGGAAACCCTTTGCTGAAGCATATTAGAAATGTTCGATGGGTTTTTGCAGATGTGGTTTGCGACTACTTGCTGGGCCAAAATACTTGTGCACTTTATTTGAGGTTTGATGTCAACTACAAATTCATTGATATTTCACTCACGATTAGATTTTTTTATGTTGGGAATCAAATTCGTCTGATATGACATGGTTTGATAGCACTCTTATTCTTATGTATCCAATATAATTATCATAGAAACATCTGTTTCTTTCTCTTCAACTTTTTCAGCACAGGCTCTTAAGATAAGAATCTCTTCAGACCATCATGTTGAGATGCACTTGTAGATCTACCTTAGGACCTTTAGCAATGGCCTGTGTGCACCAATGAGGACCATAAACCTAGTCTGGCCAGTTCGTTTTGCCTTAGATTTTACTTCTGATCTGCAAAATCCTGGTTACCGAATAGTTTATTCAAAAAATATGCTGGCATATCGTTCCAGTGCTTATTTAGTTAGTACAGTGACCCTCTTATGTAATCGTGATTTATTCTCTTCTTGTCTTGTTCAGTCTTCGCTATCATCTTCTACATCCAGATTATCTGTATTTTCGGATAAGGGAACTGCAGAGGAATTTCAAGCTCCGAGTAGTATTATGCCATGTTGATGTGGTAAGCCTTTTTTATATAAATTAAAGAAGTTTTGAACTAGATATTCTTTGGGTTCTGTGATTTTCTCCTGTTGGTACCAGGAAGATGTTGTTAAGCCTCTACTTGAAGTCACAAAAACTGCACTACTCCATGACTGCACTCTTTTATGTGCTTGGAGGTATAAAGCCCGTGTTGCATCTTTTCTACAGCTATGATGTATTTTTTGTGAATGGGAAGCAAAGATAGATATTCCTGCAAATTTTTTCATACCAGGATTTAGATCGCCAAAATTTATTTTAGAGTTAAAAAAGATAATGTTGCATTGTAGAAATTCGTGTTGAAGCTTTGAACACTGCTCATTCTGTGACCGGTTCTTTTTACAATTTTCTTTAATTCTGTTGACCTAATTCGTTCTTACCTATTTTATTTAGCTTGGAAGAGTGTGGTCGGTATCTGGAGACAATTAAAGTTTATGAAAATAAATCTGCCGATCTTATTCAAGGGCAAATGGATATGGATTATATGTCACGGGTATGACTCATTTTATTGATAATTTATTACCTTTTATGGTTGGGAAAGCCACTCGCTGATCAGCTTATTATGTTCAACAAATTATGTATGGCACCATTGCAGATTAAAATCAATATAAATGTCCTCTTTTGTTATAGTTAAATAATGCACTCACATCAGTGCGCCATGTTAACAAGACGGATGTTGTTACTCTTGGGTCCACGTTTGGGGTAAGACTCTGGTTTTTCAATATACAGTTGGTTATTTTTTGCTCTTTTGCACTGACTTCATATCTTTCCAAATTCAGTCGCTTTCTAATATCATGGATGCATCAATGGAAGATCTTGCTCGTTGCCCAGGCATAGGAGAAAGAAAGGTAGTCTATGTTTCATGCATTATAAGTGTTGGTTGGGGTCGTCCCACATTGCTATCTGGCTGAGATAATGCCAATATAGAGCGATCATGCAAATTCGTGGGTCTCTTTTCCCGAAATCGGTTGTCTGAATCTGTCACATAATCCAAATATATTCTGAGGATAGTGTGTTGCAGTTTTAGTTAACCTTCATAGCGTTCATGCTTTTCATCAAGGATGTATATAAATAGGAATTTTCATTTACTGTTACTCATCGTCATTTTTTTTCTTACGAAGGTGAAGCGTTTGTATGATACTTTCCACGAGCCATTCAAGCGTGCAGTTCCTAATCCTGATGCGCTCATTGCTGAAAATCCTATCGATAACAAAACTGGAACCGCATCTGGTAGTGAAAGAAACGATGACGTTAAGGAAAATCAAGAGACGACCAAAGAGGGTAAGAAGAAAGAAGAAATCAGTGTAAAGTCTGCCCTCAAGGCCGCATTTGCCAAGTATTCAGGCATCACTCGTAGCAAGAGGAGAGCAGTTGTGCAGGCTGAAAGGGAAGAGGATGTGGTCGATGCTCGACAAGCCAACGACAGTGAAGACTGTACGAGGTAGCCCTTTTAATCGATTATGTTATAAGTAGTAGTACCATATAAGCTTTAAGATTATCTTACTATCTATGAAATCACACCGGAAAGAAGCAGTTTAGGTTGTTTTTAATCTCTGCAAGCAATGCTAATTGCTAAGAAAGCCTAATGTACTCTAAACAGAGCTATGTAAGTTATGTTGATTGGGATAGCATAGCAATATTTATGATACATATGCAAATTTAAATGAAATTATCACATTTCATTCGAAACAGATGAAAACTACTTAACTCAGTATCAATTAGTTAAGCCAATCAATCAATACTTCGTTTTTCTTTTTCATTGGGCTATGTTCTCTTTGAGGGATAAATTTATCTTCCTTAGATAGAGTGGGATGAAGGAGATGGATAAAAAAAAAAGAATTTAAATGATAATTATATTCTTATTTCACATTTTCAAATGATAAATTTATTAATCATCAAAGCATGATTTTTTCTAGCTGCAAGTTGCAGGATCTCTACCTCCTCTACCTCCCCCTTTTGAAGCATAGTGTAGGAATGATAATTTAACTGTGGATACTTGATACCCGTGGGTACCCGACCTTAATAGGTGTGGGTTTGAGAGACATTTTATATCCACGAGTAGGTTCGTGAGTAGAATTTAGTATCCATTTAGTTCGTGGGTATGGGTATGAATATTAACTATCCATGCCCGCAAAACTCATATACCCACGAAAATGTACCCACGAAATACCCATGAAAGACCCGTAAAAAATCGGCACATCCATCTAATATTAACCATATTTATCTATTTTTTTATAAGATTATTTATGATTTCCATCAAAAATTATATTTAATATATCTTAAATATTGAAATTATATATATGTTGGGTAATGGATACCCACGAGTGGTGGGTTGATGGGCATCGAGCGGACTCGATGGGTTCGTGGGTATCTGTGGGTAGTGGGTTTGAGTGATTTTAATATCCACGGGTATTTTCGTGGATAGAATTTAATATCCATTTAACTCGTGGGTATGGATATGGATAGCTACTATCCATACCTGCCACACCCGATTGCCATCTCTAGCTTAGTCATAGGCACATTATATTTTTTTTATAAACCACGAAAATAATACTTTTGCGACAAAAATATAATTCTACTAATAGAAATAATTAAAACTTGAAATAATGCTGACTATTTGCATCTCATATGACAATATTGGTAAGCTACAATTTGTGAAAAATCTGCAGAATATGTCACGCTCTATTTCAGATCAAAAGATATCAATTTGAATTTTAAATATGCTTAGTACACTTAAGATAGCGGTTCTGAATTTTACGACAATATTAACCGTATTAATAATAATAATAATAATAATAATAATAATAATAATAATAATAATAATAATAATAATAATAATAATAATAAAGATGTTTATGCTTAAGCACTCAAATTAGGTAGTCAAAACTTAAAAAGTAAAATGTATGGAACATGACAAAACAAAACGGAAAAAAAGTTGAGAGCTTAATAAAACACAAAACTGTTCAATAACTTAATGAAATCTCTTATTGAAACTAAGATGAACAAATAAAAATATTAGACACAATGAAACCTACCCCCCGAATAGAAAGTGTAGAAGCAAGGCTACTTGATTAAATTCAGGATTTTGCACAATTTTGTTTGAAAATCATAATACACCAAAACTGAATTTCCATACTGAAGAGTGTTGAAACAAATGACCACATTGAAACCAGCAATTATCAATATGCAAAAAAATGGACATACAATTATACATACATACACTAACCACATGATCACTGTTGATCTCGGGGATTCTTTGACAGCAGTGGCTCCAAATGATTGTCCTCGTCTCTTGCTGCGGAAATCTCCCTATTTCCCGACTCCAACTGAGAAGGAGACACTTCTTCTTGTCTCTGTCTCAGTAATCGATTGAAGAGGCTCGACTTTTTCTCCAGCAATGGAGATTGACTCTTAGGAGACTCTGTTAAGTTCTGAACATGCTGCAGACAGATTTGGACTGCATCATGCACACGGACGAAGAACCATTCCCTGCCTATTAAATCCACCACCCCGGATTTTGTTAGGGTCAGCAGCACATCTCGATTTGGATTTGAAACGGCAATCTGAAATTTGGAGGAAAAAGATTGAGTGAGTGAATCTCAATGATCATTATATATGGTAACTTGAATTTGTTTGCGCACCTGGATGTTACGTGATTTATATTCATTGTACAAGTCTTTTAGAGCTTGCACAGCGCTAGAGTCTATGTAAGTGACAGCTGAAACAAAAGACTAATAGTGATTATTTGAATATGAGATGCAATTTAGAAACATAATTTGTTTCAGCTTCACAATCAAGTCTAGGTCTCAAGATAAATGCTTGAATAAATGAGAGAAAAGTTCAAGATTGACTGACGAGCCATCTCGAGAATGACGAAATGAATTCCTGGGACCTCAGGGCCTCGTCTTATAGATCCATCGGCTACAGTTTCATATTCTCGGAGCCTAGAGAAACATATAGTACATGAGGATTATAACAGACATTAACATGATAGAACAGTTCAATCTAATAAATAAGTTGGTGTATTACCTGTCTTTGATGTAGCTTGTATTTGCAAAATAAATAGGAGCATCAACACGAACAATCACCATTCCGTTGTATGTATAAGCTTCAGGGTACTGCTGGGTGTTTCTGTAAATAGTTGTCCCAGGTAGACGTCCCAAGATAGCTGCAAAAGAAGTAATGTATGGCTCTCAATGAATTTTACCCACTACCACAGTGAAACCCAAAGTTCACATAGTTTAGAACTAATAAAAAGATAACCCATCAGTCAGACAAACGGTTACTTACGTCAATGGAAATATAGAATGGATTTAGCTGAGCTAATAAGCCCCATACGATGCATGAGAGCTTTCAGAAATTTAGATTGTTTGTTCAGATTCTAAGAGAGGAACTCATAAGTTACAGATATAAGAGGTTTAAATGCCTAAAATAGTAAGCAGATGTCAATTTATTTTGATATCTTACGAATTCCTTTAGCTTGACTATGCATGATCACTACGAACCTTATTCACTTTAAAAGGCTTACTAGCGCATTAGACTATGACATAAAAATTAGGCAAGCTACATCTTAGTGGATAACCTTTTTTGCATGTCTTTTTGAGTCTGACGGATTATATATAAGTGAGAAAAAAAATGTCAGTTCCAGGAAGATAGGTAGAGGATGACTTAGTGTTCATCATTTAAGGCCACGAGAATCGTGATACAATGGTAGTCTGTATGAAAAATCATGTCATGGCACAAGCAATAAAAGAGAGAGAAGAACCACGTCTGCGGTCTCAGTTAATGCATTGCAAGATTTGTGAAGAATGCCTACAAGTTCTAGCTCAGAATACTCGGTTTGGTTAAGCTGCTAAGTCACAAAAACACATGTCACAAGACCATTTAATTGATCAACAGGAGGCAAGTATCTTTGGCACATCTTTCTGAAAAATATTTTTCACCCTAAAGCATTTTGGGAACATTGGAAAACTGTATCGATAAATGGTATGATAAACATAAAGTGCCAAAAGAATACAATGGAATGTATTACTTAAAAATGACAATATTTAGGTAACATAATTTTCATTGTAACACTTACCAATATGCGGATTAGCAGATTCATGGATGACAAAAGCGAGTGAAACACCAACCTAAGGATCAATACAGTGAAGCAATGAGAAAAGTAGCACATTGCAAACGTTAAGAAGTTTGCTTTGTATTTTTGATATACAATCTATTTCTCAATTGCCTTTATATCCTAGTTAGAAATTAGGAATCAAATATCTCACTCAAGAAATCCAACATATGTAGAAGTTATTTTCATATTCTGTGCATACGAACTCTTTGTCTTCAATAATCTGGTCTCTTTCTTACAATAATTCTAAGAATGCGGGAAAAAAGAAATAGAGAGAAAAGTAGAAAACCTACCAAAATAGTGACCGGACAAAAAGTACAGCTCAAATTGTTACTAGAAAATCATCAATGTGTTTTATACTTACACCAACAAGGACACCAATCTCTATGCCAAGGAACAAGGTAAAGAAGAAAGTAATGATCCAGAGGAGAAAGTCTCTTTTATCCACCCTCCATAAGAAAGAAGCTTCATCATAATCCACCTGAAACAGTGAAAAATGTAAGAGAATACATTGAGTGGTAAACTTAGCAATCACTGTGTTTCTCCGTGCAAGTTCCATTACCCAAACACACACACACAGAATATTTTGGTCTATATTTTGACTGGTGATTCGCAACAATAGAGTTCATAGAAACTTCATTAATCTTACTTAACAGATTGAATTCTCCAACTATTGATCTATGGTATGAAATTGAAATGTCTTGTTTTTTAGTCTATACACAAACTAAACCAAATACTCACAAGAACAGGAAATATGTAGCACTTGTCTACATTTCTAAAACACAACTCACCAGTCCAATAACAGCAGAAATGACAATAGCTGCTAGGCCACACTGTAAAGAGACAAAATGAAGGATAAATGGAGTTATTAGCAACAGAACTTCATGTGCTGGAAGTAAAATATTAGCTCCATCTTCAACAGATAGGTTTTAAGCACCCTGCTTTACCAAGAAGACTTAGTGGCTAGTGGCAGTAAACACTTTTACAAGTCATAGAAAGAAAACATGCAAGTGCTAACAGAAGTCAAAAGTGAAACAAACATGAATATTAGTTCATAATGAAGAAGGACAAGTATAGCCCGCCAAAGATCAGCAAGCACCACTTCATGTACAGCGATAAGAAAGGAGAAAGAAATAGTGTGTTAAAATCAACCTGTGGTATGTATTCAAACAATGGAGTGAGGAATTGAAGCGCACATCCCATAATAATTCCCATAATTAATCCAGATAAGCCAGTTTTGGCTCCACTTTCATGATTCACAGCTGATCTAGAAAATGATCCTGCATCACATATAATTGAGAAAAATTAATTTCAAGAACCTATAACATTGGGAGATTTATTCTAAAGAAGTACAAGTATCATTCAATAGATCATAAGAGAAATTAAGTTATTGATTCAAAGATGAAAGAACAGAAACTCACCAGTAGTAGGGTAAATCGAAAAGAAAGACCCAACAATGTTTGCTACTCCAAGACCAAATAACTGTAAAAGACAAAAGGCAGTAAGCATATATCCATTATGATTTCACAAATGGATGCATGAATTAGCAATGGCACTGCAATTTGCTAAGCTACATTTGCAAGTTCAAGGTGATTACTCTCTAGAAACTATATGATATGTTTGACCTGGTCCGCAACCTCCATACCATCTTAAGAACAAGTACCATACACAGAGTTAGCATATAACTACTCATTCTCATTTGTCCTTGAGAAAAATCTGAAATTTTATAAGAAGCAAAGCACAGATAAGGTCAACAAAAACACACCTCTTGATTCGAATCCAAGTCATAACCATTCTTTGCTGCAAGTGCTTTAGCAATTCCCACAGATTCCTATACATTAAAATATGTACATTCAATCCCTCCTTTCTGAAAGAGCTTATACTTATAGAAAAACAAGAGATGAAAGGTATGATGGAAATATAAGTAGCAGAGTTATGATTAAAATTTATCTTACCAAAATAGCTACGCCAGTAATGAGAATGGTTGTAGGAATCAAAGATTCAGCATACTCAAATTTCTTTGGGATGGAAAATTCTGGCAGGCCCTGTGGTATTTCACCTACCTAAAACATCAGAGACCAAAAAATATACAGTTAATAGATTTTACTCAACCTTAATGATAATTCATGATTGTTCAGTTGACTTTCTTTACAGTCTAACATCTTGGCTACTTGATTATGTAAGCAATCCTCACCAAAGATATCGAAGGTGGATGAAATACTTGCACAAAAAGTGTTCCCAGAACTACTGCTGTAAGAGGGCCAGAAGCTCGTAAAAAACGCAAAGATTTCCTGGTTTTTCCCTGTAAACACAACAAAGTTTTTTTAAAGAAGTAAAAAAATGAAAAGTGGATACCTGATTGAAAGAACAGAGTAGTACCAAGTGCTTCATGATCAGAAGAACTGCCAACGTAATGGAGCCCATGAGAAAAGGTTGCCACAAGAACTATAGAGGACAGAAACAATAAATTAATAATAAACATGGTTATAATAGACCACCAGCATATATAAAAATATTAAGCATAAACAGAAATGAACGCGAACAATTTTTGAACTGGAATACGAAAAGACAAAAGCAGAGGACGTCCATGCACCAAGAAAAACTAAAAGAATAAAATAAAAAACCTTAAATTGATAGATTGCTTTTTTTAAAAATTTGATTTTACTCTTATTTTAAATTGATTCTGTATATGGGTTTTATAAGTGGATGCAGTAAGGTCTACCTATGAACCTTCATGCAAGTACTCATAACACTTACCTTTTTTAATTAGATTTTACAATAAAGCATAATAGGAACTACATATAACTAGCCACATGGAAATGAAAATATAAATACCTTAGTTACTCTAATGTATGAAAATGAACAACATCTCAAAAACGCTAGAGTTCTTCTTGGACCATGTTCAGGTTCAGTCTAATAATACATAGAATTATGGACCATAATTCCCTCCCTCCTTAATAGAAGATGCGAATAGTTTGAAAGTGCATCTTGAACTAAGTAGGCATTACCATTATCAAATTCCATTTTCTCGTGTTAAAAATGGATGAGGTTGTCAAAGGAATTCATTAAAAAGTAAGTTATCTTCAAGTTTATATTAACTAAAGATGAGTACCTAATGGTAACCTTAACCAAGCAGGAACTATATAAATGCAGGCAGTAATTACTTAGAGCTAGGGGAATTTAGTTGGCGTTAAGCCACACACAAAAAAACAGACATCAAAGTCAGATAAACGTCACTAAATCATAACCATGATTCCTTAAGATCATAATAACCTATAGTCTATCCCAGTTGGAGTAACCTATTCTAAGTTTAGTAGCTTGTAACAGATAATGATATAGTAAGTGCAGTAGATACAAATGACATGCTTAAAGAATAAGCTTCATCAACCATAATAGTATTGTATTAGTAACGTTCTACTTTACACCAAATAAAAATAAATAGTACTAAAAATTCTAAACAAGGAACCCCCATCTTTGCAGCTCCCGAAACAATAACTTTGTAGCACCAAATATGTGAAGAATATAACTCAGGTCTAGGTGGTTTGCAAGGGCACTCTATGCATATATATTTCTAACTTCAGTGACTACCTTCAACCATATTCTGTCTGACATGTATGCGCATATAGGGATGACAATTAATATTAAATTCATCTTCATATTACTAACACAAGTAAGCAATAAAACCTGGGATAATACATGATAATTCTACTAAAGAGAGCATCTACATTAAGGTATTTATTGGAAAACTGCTAGTGCTCCTTAAAATTATAAGGATGAAAAGGCCATAGGTAAATATCTTTTAGCAGTGGAATGGCATAAACATACATTATCTGCCCCTGAAATAATGCTCTTGATCAGAGGAATAATCTCGCTGCTTCGCACAACACTGTATCCCAAGAAATCTTTTGCCTGAGACAAGGCAATTATTATGGCTGAAGCAGTAGTAAAACCAGAAATCACGGAATGGCTGATGAATCGAAGAAGCCATCCAAGCCTGGATATAAAAAATCAATATAAAATGCCAGGTTATCACTTGCTGAATGGTATGTTATGCTATGGTTCAGCCCAAGACAACTGAAAACCTATTTTGCTTTGCAGCATTTTGTTCCCCATTTAAACCTAGAATTTAAGGTTTAGTTATGTCAAAATCATAAAAACGTTAAACTCTGTGCCATATCCCAAATCCTACATTCAATGAACAATTTACATAAATGTTACAAGTTTATAAATATCATAAAACAACAAATTGGATAAGCAAATTATCATATTCCCGTGAGAGGCAGAAGCTAAGGGAGGAAAAAAAAATTAACACACAGGGTTCAAATTAAATTATGTACAGATTTCAAGGACCAGCTAAAGAAAAAAGAATCAAGTATTCCGCACCTTAAAATCCCCATGATGCATTCAAAAATTCCAACCATAAGTGCCAATAGTATTGCAAGCTCAGTATACAATGGCTCTGATGGGTTTACTATCTTCCCCAATACATTAGAAACCAGGAGGGACGTCAGTGCAACTGGACCAATAGCAAGCTGACGAGATGACCCAAAAATAGCGTATACAAATATAGGCACAAAACCAGAGTCTGAACAAGAAAAAAATAATACATGAATCAAGATCAGCCACTCAAGCATAAATTATTGAATGGAACATGACGATACAATCAAGCTACCGAAAGGAAAAGCACCAAATAGTAATATCTGATTGCCTAACCAAATCTTGAATCGCAATGACATTTTGACAACTGGACTGGACTAAATGTGACAATATTCAATTGCATCATTACGGCTGGCGTGTTACAGCAGGTGAAATACAACCGCAAATTTGTACATGTACATGCTGACAATATATACATAAAACCACACACTTGATATAATTCAGCAAGTGTAGTAGCTCTCAATCTTAGATCAAGGAAAGCAACTTACATAGTCCATATATAGGGTGAAGCCCAGCTAGCTTTGCATAGGACATGGACTGAATTTTGCACAAAAAAAAACAACAAAGTGCAAAAATAGTATTAGTAACAGTTATGTGAGATTAAGCGAAAAGAAGAAAAAATAAAAAGCAAACAAAACAAATTTATATGATCTATCAATATAATCAATTACTCCTCCAGCACCTGAGGAACGAGCATGACGCCGACGGTGACGCCAGCCATGATGTCGGGCTGCAGATATTCGCGCCACTTGTATCTGCTAATCCAACGGTAGCACGGCAGAAACAGCTCAATCCAATCCGTCCAAGTCTTCCGCTTCATCCTGGCTCTCCATTTCCAGAAATAAGAAGCGGGCGGCGAGGCGGCGGAGGTGGAGGTGGTGGCGGTGGGATGCTGCAACTGGATGATTTTGACTGGTCGGGTAGCGGTGGTGGTGGCGATGGAGGAGAGGTCGAGGGCACTGGGAGAGGAGTGGCTTACCCTCTCCATGACGGCCGATACGGTGGCGCGTGCGCGAAACACGTGGCGTGTAGGTGTTTAACTCTACTGCGATTGGCGCAAAATAATATTGACCAATAGTTTCTGAATCTAAACGAAGATTGCTGCTCTGCTCCTCCTCCTATTAATAATCACAATATAAATTTATTTTAAGGAGAAAAAACAAATGTAATTAATACTTAAAATGAAAAGAAAAAAAAAAAGCGTGAAGTGACTATTTATCAATAGCCCTTTTGATTTTATTCTCATTTTTGGGTTGATTGTTTTGTTATACACCGTCCCACTTAAATGTCCCGTAACTTTTCGCACCGCAAATCAAGATAACTTTAATTTATATCTACTCACTTTCCTTACTCTCCAACTACCTTACTTTTTCCTTATTTTCCACTCAAAAGTGGAAATGAAACATCTCAACTGGACGTCCCAAAATGGAAATTGGGACATCTCAGTTGGGAAGGAGGGAGTAGTAATTTCATTTCTTGACTATAACGACCGACCTTTGATATCTAAATCCACTCCAACTCAACTGTGACAAAATCAAATAATATATATAAAGTTATTTAGATGATTGAGCTAAAATCGTATGCATTCAATTAAAATTCTACTGAGTGAACCACCAAAATATGACGTTGATGTTGTTGGGATATAAGTACTTTTGAGTACATTCAATAGAGAACGATAGTATTATTTGGATGGATTTGATATTTAAATATTAATTAATGAGATTGAAAATTATTTATAAAAATGCTACTGTTGCTTATTAGTAGGTTTTCTTTCCCGATCCAATCACATTCTTTTCTGGAAATTTATGAAAATAATAATAATGTTTTTAGCTGTATTTTTCGAAGCAATTCAATTGAATAATATCGATTTAGCGGTTAGATATAATTTTAATCAAGTCATATATATAATTTATTTTAATATTATTGGGATAAGAAAATTGAAGCAATATAAGGCAACACGCTATCGAATACCTACTTAAGAGAGCTGTATAAGTTTAGTTTAGATTGTTCAATTATGAAAAGTTGTCCCTTTTACACATAAAACTGCACCCAGAAAAAAAAAAGGAATTTTGTGTCATTCTTTGAAAAGTATAGAAGAAAAATCTGGGGTATTTTCCATCATGTTTCAAAATAATAGAGGTATTGGGTCCATGAAAGAGGTATGTAATAAATTGAAAATTAATTAAATAGTTAGTAAGAATGCAAATCTGAATGTTATAAATGAGTTGGAAATGTTGAATAGTCCTTTTCTACCCTTTTATTTTGGTTGTTGATAATTTTAATTAGAATACAAACTAAATACTACTATAGATTTAAAATCGGAAAAGGAGGCATAAAACAATTTCACTTTTCTTCTTCTTTTGATTTTGAGTACTGAATAAAATTGCGTGCTAGAGTATAGTGACTTGTCAACATATATAGTAAAATAGAAGAAGACGTTAAATGGCTGCTTGATATAGAAATAGAAGCAGTGGTTGCAGAATGTACCAAGACGTTAATTCGTCTAGATTAACGATGATGCATCAAGACGCAATGACTTATTAGTTATTACTCGCACGATTATGTGCCAGCTAAGCTTATTGAAATATAATAATTAAACTAATAATTCACTCTCTCTCGCCCGTTTCAGCTCTTATTATTAAAAACTGAATTACATTAACATTAAATTAAGCAATCTATCTAATTCACGCATGGTATGTAATTGCATTAAGCTCACTATCATTAGACCAACACAAGCACGATATCAATTTTTTATACTCGTAAGTTCACATAGTATACACATTTTCTTCTTTCAGCAATCCATCTAATTTTGAAATCGAAGCATTTTGAATGTTGCCATGAATTCTAGAACTCTATAATAATTAAATGATATTCTATCAGTATATATATGCAATTATTAAACAAAATAAATGTAAAATATTTTTTATGCTCACATCTTTATCATGAAAACCAATTCTCGTGATTAATCTTTATCTTGATTTTGAATATGTGGAATCTTATAGCTTATGATCAACCAAAGAAAGGAATCATGTTTTTTTGATGGGTTGTGTTTTTTATTTTTTTAATATATCTATTTTTACGTTATATATTGATGTTGATCCCAACAAATTATATGTATTTATTAAGGAAAAAATCGTATAGTGACAGTTATTTTGTAAGTGGACTGATTTACGTGAGTTAGAAGTTAATTTATTAATATTTAATTTTTTTAATGATATATATATATATGTGTGTGTAAGACATGCTTATGGATTTAAATATATTAAAATAATTGAAATTCATTAAATTAACTGAAATCAAATGAATGACGTGGTATAAAACGTGTGCAAAAATAATTGAAATCCATTAAATTAATTCAAATGTTCCTATAAAACATGTGTAAAAATTAACTGAAATTTAATAATTGTTGTACATATAAAATGTGAGCAACATATATTAAACATAATTGTAAAACCAAAAATATAACCGACTTTATGTTTTGTTTTAATATAGTAATTGATTCCAATATCACACCACATTGTGTTAAATATTTTAAACTTCATTTTCCCTTTCTGAAACGAGATATGTTTTGATATTATTTTTTTAATATTAATTAAATGAACCTTAATTATCGTGTATCATATACAGATAGCAAAAGCAGTAGTTTTGCCGAAAATAGAATTCAATAGAAGTTAGGTAATTGTAATTGAGCGAGTGGGTTTGTGAGTTTTCCCTTTTTTGGTATAATTGGTATTATCCTGAATAATCAAATTACTAGAATATCATCGCACTTAAATTGCCTACTTTAAAGTTTAAAACCAATCGATGAATACGTGAATGCCATTCATGTATAATTTGAATTCAGCCGCACCATAAGCTTATAGTGTTACTTGTTTATTTTGAATTTGGATATCTGTGCAAATTAACTTAGATATTTGTAAGTAAATAAATAAACAATACATATTTAGATAAATGTTCTCTGGGCAAACCTAGACCTAGGTTCTAAGCAAATCAAATCGAATATTCGATTTATAAGTATTATTTTTTCGATTTGAATTGTGAAACTATTCAATTAATAATCGACTATTCAATGATGATTTGTATTCAATTCAATATGATAATTCAAATTCAAATCATATATTATAGAGACATTAAGCGAAAAAAATGTAGAATATTATTCAGTATAGAGAGTCTACATCTATTTATATGGAAAAGTAGAGTTACAAAATATAAGAAAAGATAAAACCATTATCTAATAAATAATAAAATACTAGTATAATACTATAACACAATTCATATTCCAATATTAGAATGATGATTTGTATTCAATTCGACATGTACATTCAGATGATGGTTTGTATTACTATATTCTAATTTATATTGAAGAAAATCAACTTTAAGAAACATTTGAGTAAGAATATTGATAGGGTAAGCAGAAAACTGGAAGTACAAAAGATGGACGATAAACACAGTGTCACTTCAACAACATAGTACACACCATGATTCGCAACGCAAGAAGCATCTTAAGATTCTTGGCCAATTTACACAGCAAAGTAGTTAATGGGACAATAGCTGCATCAGATTCTACAATGTAGATACTTAAGATATCTTCATGCGTTAACCTTTGGTGCCCAGCCGGCAACTATGTGTTCCTTGGCAGGCTGTGTTTTCTTGAAAGACTCGCGAGAATAGAGCAGCTGCCATGGAGGAGAGGGAGGAATATCAGACGATTAGTTAGGCGAGAGGAAAAGTTTGAAGTGAAACAAAGAAGGTTGATGACGAACTTAATTTCAAAGCAGGTTTAGACTAGTGAACCAAACTCTACATTATTCTCTAGAATGAATTCCACAAGTGATTGCCTATTGGTCAAGTTACACAATCATTAGATTCATGAGCCCATAAAATGCAACAAGGAATCTCACAAATTGAAGTGCAATACTGAAGTATATGTTCAACAAGGGAGTATCAGCAGAAAAACAAGTAAAATAACCAGATGAGTTAAAGAAACTGAATATATAAGAATTTGATTAAATTTTTTGGAAGATGCAACTGAATATAGTGTCCAAAGTTGATAGGAGAATGTATAAAGTAGTCTATGTTCCACGTTAAGAAGATAATTAAAAGGCACACTATCAGTAAAGTGCTTGATATAAGAATTCTGTTTTTTAAATTAATTACTTTTTGGTATAGTATAGACCAAAGTAATTTGTTAAAGAAAGAATCAAAAGCTGGGTGCATTTAGATGCCTTCAATGCACCGAATGGTATCACAACATTGAGGCACACTCAGACTCAATATTTAGAGATGTGACTTACTTGAAATTCAACAAATATAATAAGGAAGACAAGCCACATAGAAGATAATTATGGCAGGGCAAGTTTTCCCAATTATTTCAGTTAAGAGTCTCATTCCAATTTCATAAACAATGCAAAACCCACATATTCATGATTTGGCATTGAATTTGAAGCTCATTTATAACTTTAAGCACTATCTTGAGAAATTCTGTTGTCAAATTGATAAATGTTTTGAAAATTGGAGTCTAAGCCCACTAGATAGGATAGGAGAGCTTCGAAACCCAAAAAGTAGTGACGTGGGCTTAATTGTATCGACTGTTGAACATCATTCTGTATAGCATACAGGAGACGAGACCAAAAAAGAAACAGATGATTCTTGATATATTATGATACCTTCTTGTAGTTGTGCACATGAGTCAAGCTTTCAGGAATAGCCCAACTCTTAAAATGGCCGAGTGATACATCAAGATGATAAAGCTTAGGTGCCAAACTCAAATCAGCAGCAGAAATGTTTTCTCCATTGATATATGGTCCCTGGTCACATACATAGAAAGAAACCTTTAAGCAGCAAAGATGAAGAATACAAATTATGTTTACCATCTTCCTCTTATATGTTCAACTTAAGCTAATGCATCATTAACACAATACTATTCCCCACCTTATTTTTCAGGTGCTCGTCTAGCGCCTTCAATTCGTCAAGCAGAGCTTGTTCTGATCCATCACTGGAATCCTTACTCTTCAGGAATTTCACAAAGGAAGAAAATATTTTGGAGCCCCTGTGAAAGCATCAAGGTGAAAAGGAAAAAGTAAATATCTATTTCACAAAGGTACTAGCAAGAATCACAGTTGATCTCGTAAAGACAGAAAATCTTACCACACACACAAACATACTCTTTTTGAACTAATTCACAACTCACAAGTCATAAGTGCATTTTCTTAACTCTAGATACTCGAGGGAAGAAAAGTTCAGTACATAAAAGCCTAGGCAATGGCTTTAAGCGCAATCCAGAACAAGAATAGATTAAAACATCAAATTCAAACATCATAATTCCGTTCCATCATCAACCAGAGCTAACCAAACTTATATTAGTACAAGAAATATAATGATATTCCATATGCATATAAACACGAGAAAGAAATATAAAGAGGGAAAATTCATACACTGAAGCGACTTCAGGAGGCGCAGAAAGAGAGGGATTGGGGTATTTCTCCTCCAAAATACCAACAATTGCATCAGAATCAGAAATCCACTTGTCATCAAACTTTATGAGCGGCACCTTTCCTTCTGGGTTCACTTCCAAAAACCTAAGAAAATCCCATCAAGAACATGGATTACTTCTCTACACCCAGAAAGAAAGCCCACGATCAGAGCCAAAAATCAGCAGCTCTGATCAAATGGATTACTTCTCTAATACTCTTACCACTGGGGCTTGGTGTCGAGGTTGATCAAATGCAGCTTGTACTCGATTTTCTTCTCTTCCAAAGTCAGCATAACCCTTTGGCAAAAGGGGCCTAAAGCACAAAATCAATTCGTCAGACTAAAGCTTCCATTACAAGAAGTATGTGTGCGTGTGTGTTGCATAAACTGAAGATTTATAGACGAAATTGGAAATATACAATCTCCAAGAATGTCGGGAGCTCCAGAAGCAGCTTTGACGCAAATCTCAACAACCATGGCTGGAACGTGTTGGAGAAAATCTCTAGCAGAGAATATGATAGTGGAGTATCAGAGTATGGGAGAATGATAAAGAAGAAGATGCATTCGATAGGCACATACATATAATAAGTTCTCTGTTACCAAATGGGTTGATTCTCTACACTTCAAGTCTTTTCTTTAATGTTCTAGAAAAATGTTTCTATTTCATCTTATTATTTTTCCCATATATACCAATTCAAGAAAATATAGAAAAAGGTATAATAATTAGTGGAGGATTCAGATAAAAAATTCCATCTCTGCCTCTATAAGACAACAACTTAATACTTAATTAAGTAATAAAGATACAATAAACAAATGACTGATGAGTCACGTTTCATAAATCTCTTTGATTATCGTTCCATCTATATTATTTTAATTATACACCTCTTCAGGATTAATAATTAGTTTTATTTGCTATAGAAGTATTAGGCCATGATTTGAGAAACAACTAAGTAAATGGAAAATATAATTATAGAAGGATAATAATCGAGTTTCAATTATTTTATCGGGATTTCTGTTGAAAAAGTGGAAAGCACAATTCAATACTCATTTCATCCTACTAAAACGTAATGATTTTTCATCCTACTAAAAGTTGACTTATTTTGATTAAATATAAATAAGTTATTATTTATCAAATTCATATTATCACGTATAAATTGGAATATCAATGAAATATTATGTACTTTCAAAATTTTATGGTAATAAATAATAACCACTAATATAATAATATTTAAATTATAAAAATTTTAAATGTAAATTATCATAAATAATCTTTTATTTAAATTTAATTGTGCGAATGATATAAAATGTGTGAATATTATTCATACATGCATGCTGCTTAATAAGAGTGAATACTACGTATGAATGATATAAGAGTTAATATACCATAATAGCCATTTTTTAAACAATTTAATAAATAATAGTCACCTCAAACAAAATATGTCAATTATATTCATTTTTCTTGTAAATTTACTAATTTAATCTTAATAACCTTAATTAAATGTAAAATTCGTAATTGCACGAAATAACGATTACATGACTAATGATCTTGTAATGTAGTTTTGTTATTTATTTCTTCATTCAGTTTCATATATTGTAATTGAGCAATCATGTTCAATTATACGACTAATGCTCTTGAAATGTGGTTCTCGTATAATTTCATATTCATAACTATATATGTAATTACACGAGCATGACCAAGTGACAGTCGTGCTCGTATAATTTCATTTCCAGTATCACATGTGTAGCTACACGAACATGACCAAGTGACAGTCGTGCTCGTGTAATTTCATCTCACAACCATACATGTAATTACACTAATTTGATCAAGTGACAGTCGTGCTCGTGTAATTTCATCTCACGAGTATGACTTGATTTTAGTCATGTAGTTATCACGAGTCATGTAATTATGGCGAGGATATTAGAATAAGAGGGACTATTTTTTACTTTTTTTACAAGTGACTATTTTTTTACTTTTATGTTTGTAGATTATCTATTTTTGGGGTCTGACCCATGATATAATTCAACATAAAATGCAAAATTTAAATATTATTTTGATAGTTATTAATTGTCTTTTTATAATCTAGTTTGATTATTTTATATATTTAGCAATTTTCTCTTTTCTTTTTAGGATAAAAGTATTTATGAAACTCAATAATTTATCACAATAAGGTCTTGTTTGGTATGTAAGATTTGATATGATATAATTAGATTAAATTATCTTACCAAATCATGTGTTTGGTAGCAAATGTGATTAATACGTCGGTCCGCTATTAAACATTAGGCCCGTGCCAAAATCATCATTTTCTCTTATATTTTCATCATAAGAAACTGGTGAGATTAAAATAATTCTTATACACTAAACAACCAAACACCTATCTTATCATACAAATTTAAAGTGGCCATGTTTGGTTTATAAGATTATATAGTACCAAGATTCAATCTTACCAACCAAACACCTATCTTGACTACCAAACATGCCTAAGCATAACATTGTAAACTGTGTATGAACATATACTGATTTAATGAAAAATACATTTCAAGTTCAACTCGAGAGAAAATATTACTCCTATTTGATTATTAATCCACACGCCAATCTTGTTCGAGCCCTTCGTGACGTGGTCATCCAAAATTAAATATAATTATTAATTAAAAAGATAAGAGACAAAATAGTACTTCTATTAAAATTGATTACAAGAACATAGATTAAAATAACCAATCAGACGCATCATTTCAACACTTACAAGAACATGGATTAAACTAAAAAAAGAAGTTAATTACATGTTAGAGAATCAAAGTAGAAGATATAAGAAAACAAATGGAAGGAGAAACAAAATTGACCTAAAATTAATCACTTAAACTTGACGACAGGAAAACACACCCAGATTTAGCTACATGTATGTATGTACAAATGGTGATACCAAGCTGCTATTTGCAAAATACTCTTATGAATCAAGCCACTCAATCCTTCAGAAAATGCACAGCTGGGAACCGAGCTGATGATGCTTCAATGAACAACTTTGCGACCATGAAAAGTAATGGCAACGAACAAGTTCTTCAGTTTAGAGACTGTTATTAAATGAAAGATAAAACCCCCATAACTGCAAGCACAAATAAAAGAAAGTAATGGCAACGAACAAGTTCTTCAGCTTAGAGACATTTTTATTAAATGAAAGATAAACCCCCATAACTGCAAGCACAAATCACGGGGTGGGAACAAGAACAATACAAGAAAAAAGTTGCTAGGAATATTAGATTTTAGGTCGATAAAAAAAGTAGAATATGCCCAACTGAAAATCAAAACATGGCATATACTTCTGGCTGTTAAAAAAACTATAAGAATGCATTCCATAATGAGCTTAGATGAATAGATGTTTGAAGTATGTAGGAATAAATTGAAAACGAGACATGGGCTTCAAAAGTACCTGAAGATGGTAGAAGAACCAGATATTTGCCCAACTTCAGCACAAGAAAGCAGCTTTTGCCAGCACCATCAGGCATCAGCCATAAAAAAAGGGGCTTTACTCCGTTTATGTGGGGTTCACGGGCAGTCTATGAGCAAATTAACGGTCTAGGTGCAGTCTCAACAATTATTTTAGAAAGCCCTCGAAGCTTAGTAGGAAGCATCACCTCCAATTCTATAATGCTTAATAGAGCTGGAGCTCAACTTCCCCCTCTTCGCCAATCACAACTCTAATGTAACATGAGAAGACTCGTGCCTCACTACAACTCACCAATAATCTCTACATGAGCACAAGCCGTTGATAAAATGATGGAACCGGTTAGTATCACGAATAATAATCTCCCTCCCGGTGATCTTAGAGACGAGTTTGATGGCTTGATGGCAATCGCCGCATACCCGGATGTTTTTAACTATGTGGATAACAGAGTTAGCTTTCGTTGTAATAAGACCAAATGCAAGAGCCAACTTCTCACTGTGACAACCCAAGAAATGCTCCTTTTCTTCCTCTTCAATATCAAAAAGCACATAATCCGTAGTGGGCACAAAACCAGCTGCTCGTAGTTCTTTCGCTAACTCAGCGAGTTTATCATATATGTCATCCGACTTAGCATGATATGTGTCCCCAACGAGGAACTCGTGCACAATTCCATCTACCTCTATCCAACTACAGCCACGTACTTTCTGAATCCCTTGCTTGTGCATGACTGATCTAATGCTCTCTGATTCATCCCATTTCTGATTAGCCGAGTAAATATTTGATAATAGAACGTAGTTCCCCGAGTTCCATGGCTCTAATTCGATCAAACGCTCAAGTACATGTTCAGCCAATTGAGTATTCTTGTGCAACCGACATCCGGACAACAGAGCTCCCCAAACGATGGAGTTAGCGTTCATCGGCATACTCAAGATCATATCATGAGCTTCGTTTAATAAACCGGCACGAGCAAGAAGATCAACCATGCTTCCATAATGCTCAATAGTAGGACTCGAAGAACACATGTTTCTCATTCCATTAAAAATCCGACGCCCATCATCAACGAGACCATTATGAGCGCATCCACATAGCAGACCAAGAAAGGTGTTCCCATCACCCTCCCATCCACATTTCTGTACCATACCGAAACAACTAAATGCCGTCTTAGTATGTCCAGTCATCACCAGACCAGAAATCACTGCATTGAAAACTACAAGATCCATCGTTTTCATTCCCTTGAAAATCTCCCAAGCTAGAGCCATTTTACCACATTTTGCGTACATGTCAATCAAGGCAGTCCCCATAACAGGATTATGCAGAAATTCGTTCCTATCCATCATACTGCAAGCCTGTTTCCCTAGCTCCAAAGCCCCGAGCCTCGCACAAGCAGAGAGCACCCCTACAATGACGTAGTGATCCGGTCTTAAATTTTCTCTCATCATCATATGAAATATTTCCAAGGCTTCCCTCGGTAAACCATTAGCTGAATAACCGTGTACTATAGCGCCCCAAGTAACAATATCCCTCTCATGCATCTCATCAAAGATAGCACGCGCTTTCTCCATATTTCCACACTTAGCATACATATTGACCAATGAAGTGCTCACAAACACACTCCTCCCTATACCGACGTCAATGATATATTTATGAATCCACTCTCCCGCCTCCAAATCTCCTAGCTGACTGCAAGCAGATAACGCTCCAACAAGCATATAGCTATTGAGCTTCAGCCCTGCCTCAAACGACTCCCTACACAAGTCCACCGCCTCCCTGTACCTCCCAACGCGGACATACCCACTCATCAATGCAACCCATGAAACCACATTCTTCTCAGGCATTTCATAAAACACCCTCCGAGCATCTTCCAAACACTTCAATTTCGAATAGAACCCCACTAACCCAGTACTGACATACGAATCAAATTCAAAGCCCTCTTTAATAATCAAAGAATGAACATTCTTTCCGAACTTAACATCCATATTGTTCGAGCAACACTTTAGAACAAAAGTGAATATAAAATTGTTTGCCCAGAAACCCTCACGACGCATTACGTAAAAGAGATCAATGGCGTCGTCGAAGCAATCTTTGGAAACGAATCCGCGAATCATGGTGTGATATAGATGGAAATTGGGGTAAGTTAGGCGGAATAGCACTGTCGCATAATCGGGGCGGTTGAAATGGAAGGCGGATTTGATAGCCATGTTGAGAATATATTGATCATGATGGATGTGTAATCGAAGAAGGCGAGCGTGAACATTCTTTAGTTGGGAGAATGATTTCAAGCCTTGGAAAAGAGCAGCGTTGATCTCCAATGCCACCATGAGAGACTCTGAATTTCAAATAGCTGCATTAAAATGGTTAAAGTGAGCGGGTATGGAGTTATATGTAAATGAACGCATCTATATCTATACTACTGTAATATATAAAAACAAACTTTTACAGTTGTGGGAATTATCATTTAATTTGATATATGTATTATTGATGATCCCCACATAATTGAATACCAATAAATGAAGAACCCACAATAAATCTTACCTAAGAATTATATGGACAGTTGGATTGTCTTCATGATTCCCACAATTCTGCAACCATCTGCATACCTTCTGTGACTCTGTCCCAGTCCTGCAGTAGATCGTTCCCTCCCATAATCACCAAAGCAGTTGAGAAGTCGTGGATGATGTGGAGCAAACAAAAAGGAGAAGAAATATAATCCAATGTGGTGTGGAGGCAACGAAATTGTCAATTTTGTATATATAATTTTGAAAGTGATTTTGGGATGCATTACATTTTTGTATATACAGTTTTGAAAGTCACTTTTCTTGAACAATGTGTCAGTTGAAAAAAAAAAAGAAACTGCTATTGAAAAAATAATGGTAAAACTCTCTTTTTATAGAGATATAGATGGGTCAAGTTATGGGCCGAGTATTTGGTCCGGGTCAGACAAAAATGTGGGATGGAATCTAATAAAATAGATGGACCGAGTGTTATAATCAGCCCAACCCAATTTTAATCAATGTAAGTAGGCCGAAATCTAATAAGAAGTATTGTATTTATACTATTAGGACATTTTTGGTAGCCAAGATTAAGATTAAATTTGTATAGCGTATAAAAATTATTTTAATCTCACTACTTCTTTATTATTAAAATATAGGAGAAAATTGTCATTTTAGCACGAACCTAGTATTTAATAGCGGATTGACGTATTAATCACATTTGATATCAAACACATGATTTAATAAAATAATTTAATCTAATTCTAGCAATATAATTAGTAATGTTAATAATAGTACCTATATATTAGTGAATTTTACAATCAAAATACCACGTCATATAAATCATACCTCTCAATTTATTAATTATCACTCTGGAATTGTATGTTAGCCCAGTGGTAGTGGAGTTAAAAGTCGGATTCTAGTCCTCCCTAACGTAACTATTTAATTTAATTTGAAGTGATATAATTTTGAAAATAACATTATATATACAACATTGTTGTGGGGTTGGCAAGTGATTCAAAGGGGAATAATGCTGGATTGTTGATGAAAGAGTTCCCAAAGTTGTTTCTTCACTACTGCACCCACCAGCCTCTCTCTCTCTCTCTCCCAGTAATGACAACGACAAGTTCTTCAGTTTAGAGACATTGTTATTAAATGAAAGATAAAACCCCCATAACTGCAAGCACAAATCAAAGATTGGTCATTCATGGGGTGGGAATAAGAACAACACAAGACTTGCAAGAAAGAAGTTGCTAGATTTTAGGTCGATAAAAAAAAGAGTAGAATATGTCAAACTGAAAATCAAAACATGGCATAGCATATTCTGGCTGTTAAAAAAACTATAAGAATGCATTCTAGAATGAGCTTTAGATGATTAGATGTTTGAAGCATATAGGAATAAATTGAAAACGGGAGATGGGCTTTAAGAGTACCTGAAGATGGCAGAAGAACCAGATATTTGCTCAACTTCAGCACACAAAAGCAGCTTTTCCCGGCACCATCAGCCATAAAAAAAGAGAGAGAAAAAGAAGAGGCTTTACTCCAATTATGAGGCGTTCCCGAGCCGTCTATGAGCAAATCAACGGTCTAGGTGCAGTCTCAACCATTATTTTAGAAAGCCTTCGAAGCGTAGTAGGAAGCATCACCTCCAATTCTATAGTGCTTAATAGAGCTAGAGCTCAACTTCCCATTTGTTTAAACCGAGATAAAAGAGGTATCAGATATTTCACAGCTTAACAATGAATTCGCCACCACAGCCAGAAAATTTGAAATGTATGGTTACTCGTTTGAGAGCTGAAGCAAGCCACGCATTTGAAGGTATGGATTTTCCAATAGCTTTTCGTTGTTGCTCTGTAAAATAGAAATAGTATCTGAAGCACCAGTACCGTAATAATCATGATCATAATAGACCATTTACATTGCGGAGTTTCATATGTATAAAGAACTTAAATTAAGCCACTTGGAGAAACATTATCCAACCTCTGTGGTGTTATATATTATACTTAGAACATAATCTGGGGAATAAAAAAGTGTGATGTGGTATGCGTCTGCTGGCAGCCTAGCAGCAGGAAATTAATGACCGAGGCCAAAAGTTCCAGGTTTGACTCGTTTGAGTCCTCCATGATGCGGTTTAAACTATAATGCATTTACCAATTCAAAATAAAAGTGATGAATGTGCTGTATTGGTCTAGTGTTAAAGTGAGTACTCCAGAAGCGGAATGTCTTATATTCAAATACCACCACCACTAGGACATAATTTAATTTTAAGTACTCATTTAAAAAAAGAGAAAAAGGAAGGGGTGATTCACTTTTCTCAAACATGAGAAAGAAATGAGTAAACTGTCTATAAATATTCCAACACAGTAGCATAAAGTTGCAATTCACATACAGTCTGCTTAATGTTCTAACTTTGACAGTTTGCTTTGCTTTATTTTTTCGGTAAATGACAGTCTGCTTTATCACAGGGTGATGGGGTGTTTGACTGAGCTTATAAGCTCCTTAAAACAGCTTATAAGTTGTTGAGTGTTTGGCAAATTAAACTATTTTAAGAGCTTATAAGTTGTAAAAAAAAGCTTTTGGAGTTAATAAACTGTTCAAAAAATAAGTAGTTCATCCCCAACTTATTTCTCCATGAACTTATAAGCTACAACAAAATTACATAGATAATCATACAATATTTATCCCAACAAAATCACATATAAAAAGCTTAAAATGTCAAATACTTTATTATTTTATAAGCTTTTTAAAAGAGCTTATAAGCTCATTTATCCAAACACTTTGACGACTTATAAGCTCTTAAGATATGACATCTTATAAGCTCTCGTAAGAGCTTATAAGCTCCAAGAAATTATAAGCTCATTAAAATAAGATTAGTCAAACACCCTCTGAGTAATATTATTGGGTGTTCACAGTAAATCATTATCAGATACAAGATTTATTTGCTACAAAAGACTATTATAAACTCTCAAGAGATGCCATAATTTAGTTATTACAGATGAAAATTTAACAAGATGTACCTGTTGAGCCCTTGAAACAAGACTTTGAAGTTTGCGCTGATAACTCTCTGGTTCCTCAGTCATCATTCTCTGTAAGACAAAAATAATAATTAAATTTGATATCTTCGAATTTCACTGTTATTAATCAGCAAATGACACTCAATACTTGCCTTCAAAAGGAAAGTTGAAGAGTAGTATGCCACTCTTGCATCTGTATCGTCCAACAATTCCCTGGCAAGTGCACATGCAAATATATAGAGGTAATTCAAATAAACTCCATTAACAGTGAGTACAAGCCGATACCTTACCTGAAGAATTCTTCTCCTCCAACATCCTTGAAAGCAGCACGATCTGCTGTGCATTTACCAATCAAAAGCAAGAGAAGCGTAGCTCTTATATCTGATGTGCCACCTGGAAGATTTCCTCTCCCTTTGCTACCTACAGAGACGCCCAATGCAATATTATCTGTAGCAGCACCAGCTAGCTGGATCAAAGGCCAATAGAATAACGCAGCAGGAACGCGAGCAACCAACTGCAAGGGGACAATGGCTTGTCCACGAAGAAGCAGGGCTGCCATGGATGCAGTATCACGAATTGGAGTATGCATATGTTTTCCAACTTTGGTGCTAGGACCTCCAACAAAATCACTGCGATCGATGCTCTCTCCTAGGGAGACTCGTTCTGCTGCATCTGACTTTTTCTTTCTTTCTAAATTAATGGAATCTTGACGGTGCATTGTATCTCCAAATTGTGTTGGAGCAGCGTATGCGACTTTCAAGCACAGTTGAGATAGCAGAATATCACACATCTGCACATCCATCCATGTCCAAGAAACATAAGAGCATCAGAAAAATAAGTAGCACAAGGAATCATATAGCGAATGTTTCTCTGATATATCAGGAAAAAAAATCCAGCGACAGTTGTGTGGTAACATGAGGAAGGGTGCAGTTGTACTTGCAGCAAAACCTAAAACCACTAAAATCAAAATGGAGGAAAATGATTTCTTTTGGTAAATATTCCCAGGTTTTTCCAAAAAACTTGGTCAATGGAGTCAGAATGCAACATGTAAGAAATTCCACCAGCATCTCCTTTAATTTAAAGCAGACGCGGGTGGGATAAATATATTACAGGAAAATTGGAGATTTTATGCCCTTCATATTAAAAATATATTAAAAAAAGTAGCAAGGATGAAGCAGATAGATCATAATTACCTTTAAAATATTCATTCGGTCAGTTTCATTTATTTGAGCCATCAAGGATAAGCCACAGCTCATGATATCAATCACTGCATTTGCTTTTTGGAGACGAATCTTGTCATGTATATGGTCCTTTGATTGACTACGCATTACCTGTTGGACTTCCTTTTCGTCTAGCAAAAACTTACACTGAATCAGAAGCCTCTCCAGAACAAAAAGAAAGCCCCATCTAGTATGGTTATTCTTTGACTTGAGAAGTCCACACATAAGCCAAATAGGTAAAGGAACATTTAAGGATGCTGAATATTCATTAACTCCAGCGAGCGAAATTTTCTGCTCCAAGTTTTTAATGCTTGAGAGGCTCAGATCTCCTTCCCTGTTGATTTCTGCAATCAGCAAGTCCCCCAACCACAAATACCCGTTGTGACGATAAGCCCTTCGCTCAGAGTGAAGAAGAGAATGTAAAGTGGTCCAGTAAAGCTTTGCGTCCATAGCAACATTCACAGGAACTCCACCAATGCTTTCAATAGACTTGATTGATTTTGTGATCTTAATCATTTGGGTAAACTCTTTGTCTACCCGAGTAAATGATCCTATAAGAGTATCAAATTTCTCTACAATATTCTCCAGTAACTGCAAGAGGAGAATAATTTAATGCACAATCAAATTAAGTTCATCCATAAATTATTCTCATCCTCTATAGGCATGTCTCTGACTTATCACCACATTATCATCTCAAAACAATATAAGCAGAAAGGAAACAACAAGTAACAACTTAAATGAGCGGCATAACTGGTGAAAGGTGAGTTTGCCATAGCAAAGTGTATGCGTACGCATTTGGATAAATCAAGGAACTTGGTTCAAGTTCATAAGGACTAAAATGTATCCTTAATGATGGTGACAATGTGTAAACTTTAAAACAAATGAGGTAATCAAATAAAGAACAGAATGATTTTGTGAAGCTGAATTTAAGCATGACAATAAATCAATATAATCCAATATCAGTTATCTGTATGG
Source organism: Leonotis leonurus (assembly GCA_026898415.1). NCBI lineage: Eukaryota > Viridiplantae > Streptophyta > Magnoliopsida > Lamiales > Lamiaceae > Leonotis > Leonotis leonurus. The sequence goes on from JAPKLX010000183.1 coordinate 323,900, forward strand.
TCAGAAGAACATTTTGTGAAATATACCGTTAAAAGCCGGTCATTATTAGGATATGTGGACAATGATGTAGAGATTGATCTCTTCAACAGTTCCACAATACCTTCAACTCCCAACTTGACAGAAATATGCAGTGCTTCAGGTGCATCAGCAAGCACTAGCAAGGTAGCAATAGGGCGAACCTCATCATCACTATACTCTGAAACTCCAACAGCTACACAACTCTCATTTATTTTATGTAAAACGTAATCGAAAATCACCAGATATAGATTTCTCCTCTCTTCTCTTGAGTTTGACAGCACTAACTGCATAGAACAAATGAATATGCAAATTCAACATTACACTAAATTCAGCAAAGGCGTATGAATCTTTTATTTCTTTTTACAGTAAGCTAGTTATTTAGTGCTCTTCAGAATCCTGATTGAGGGATAGTAGTCTCGCACTGACCATACGATTGCAGAACTAGATAATATCCCACACATGACAAGTCGCTAGTTAAAGATGAAAGGAACTCCTTATAATTCCTAAAAAATCTTGGTATATATCATCCTTATAGATATAACTTGACTTCTAAGAATAGATAGATTGATACCTCCCCAAATATAAAGTCAATTCCACCAATCTGATCAACTTGGTTAACAAGAAAAAAAGGATTTGCTGAAACGTTTTTATCAGGTTCCTCGGGGAGTTGATAGAACAAGTTCGTCATCACACAGATAAGCTTTGAATGGACTATTTCTGCCCAAGTGTTTTTTCTACTGATCTTCATCAGTACTTCAATAACCTGTAAGCAAACGAAAAAAAGGAAAAGATATTAAAAATGTAACGATCAGGAAGATATTGAAAAAGTCAGAAAGGCACGCCAATGTTATGAAAGAGGGAATGTTCCTTTATCTTTTAGAGGGGCATGTTCCTTCATCTAAGATTCACTTCCATGCATAGAAAAGTTCCGTGATTTTCTTCTCCAGGACTATCCTTCCCAGTTTCTAGAAATTCACCCTATTCAAATTATGTACACCTTTCACTGAAAAAGATGAAAGTTCTAAATCATACTGAAAATGCAGATTCCACAAGAGTGAAGACATGCGTGCTTTTGTGCTACAAGTACATCTTCCATATTTTCACAAGTCTGCAAAGCTCAAATTATCTAGTTTCTATAATCTAAAAATATCATGTCTCTTCATTATAAAACGAAGCTTATTTTCTTATTATTCAAGGTAAAATACTGAACCATGGATTTTAATGGAAGAGAGTAGAAGCTCTGATCATGTTCGTTATATTTCTGTTTTTCTTTTAACTGTGTAGTCATCCCTACAGGATGCATATCTAATCCTATATTGTGCAAATCCTATGTTGTGTTTGAGGTCTCAGCAGTATTAAAAGCTATGTTTCAGGATGATTGTGTTCCATAGATAATCACCATCATTTATAAATTCAGTTGAATATAAAGGAGTGTTCAGAAATTAGTATATTACAAGGAGGTTATTAAAATACTCACTCTAATATCGAGACCTTTCAATCTGCTTCGCCGAATTTTGCCTCTATCACAAACGAAGTACAGTAAACAGCTTAAGGAAGAAGCCCAGACAGCCTCTTCTTCCTCTTCTATCTGTGAAATGCCATGCATCAGGTAGGAATAATAAGAAATATAACATGTGATCTTATAGAATCACTTTTTGATCTGAAAGAAGAAAATTAAGGATCAGCACAACCGAGCCACCAAAAAGATAATAAATAATAAGGATGGCTCAAGCATGATCTATGATTCTTAATACATTACAAGAATTATGTTTTCTTGTCCGTCCAGCAGCATCAAACTTTGGCATGACGCCTATAGGGAAACTTCTTAGATTTTCTTATGTACATGAATCATGATGTGTTATCATTGATTTTCAGCTAGATCTGTTTACCAAATACAGTTCAGATGATAACATTGTGCATTGCTTGAGAGCTACAAGTTTTAACCTCGTAAGGTTTTTCATGTAATTCCTTGTGTTACTTTAAAACTGTATCAGCACAAGTCCCCCATCATATGATCCCACCTAAATCTGATGTAAACCGTGAAATTTTGATTACCTTTGCTCATCCTTAAAGATGCCAATGTGAAGAATGAGCAATAGGGTGATGCAGGCTGAATCATAAGCCTCCTAAGGCCAGTGCAATGGATTAATAAAATTAATCAGAGGTTTTCTGAGATAAAATTCAACATTAAAGTTTACAAAAAAATGTCTTTCTCTCAGAGTGATAAATGATGTCTCAAAGGCTTCTATTGATTCTTTGTTTGCATAACAATCATCAAACATGGCACAAATCACACTTAAATAATTAATATTTAGAATGTCGTAAGATTTAAAGAATTATCTTAGATTCTTAATCAAAATCTCAAGTCCAATTCTTGCCTACAATGGACTTTTTCATGGATGTAAGGTAATTCGAGAAAGAACGGTAGCAAAGAGACATCTATTTTTTCATTTTCCTGACATTGGTGGATGATCTTGTTGCATCAGACAGATGGTATTCCTTAGTGTTAAAATGTCCCACATTGATGGATGATCTTGGAATGAACCACTTTATATGGTGAGGTATCCCCTACCCTTAATAAGACCTTTTTCAAGAGGAATTGGACCCAATATTCAATTCTAACACTAACCAAATAGAACCACAAGAGTTTCAAGCATGACACTCTTGCTATCGGTAGACCAATATGGACGGTCTAAGGAGAATATAGTGCTCTTCTCTTTCGTTAAGAGGTCACATCAAATACACAAGTTCATAAAAAATACAAACAGCTACAACCACATGTTTATGTTGCACTCCCTCCGTCCACGAAATTGTTAATAAAATATTGACTTGAAGCGTATTATATTGAGTGGAATTTGAGGCCCACTAGATTCTTATTGTTAATTGAATTGTGTGTATTGAGTGAAGGAGTCCACTTACCCAAAATGAAGAAAAAAAAAATTAATTGTCACAATTTCGTAGATGGAGGGAGTATTACAATTTGTAAAGTTTCGAGTGCAACATATGACTTATATTGTTAGAAAAATAACCCATCATGACTCCCATATTTTCTACTGGTTAGGACTTACAACACTCATGGATTGAGCAGGATCAAGAGTAACAACGTACGTAACACGAAACTCCCCCTAAAGCCAACCAAGAAACATGCAATAGTACAAAAAAACATGAAGAAGCAGAAAGCCACAGAGTATATTTAACACAATAATCAACCATTACTGATCTTTCTGGTTGCAAATAGGATATACCTGTACAAGATGAAGCAGAACCTCAAAGAGAATACCCAAAATCCAACATTCAAACTTCTCAATAGCTGAGGAATTTCCTGTTTTCCTGAAAATGTCAGATTTTACCCCATTTGTTGAGTCTTGAGTTCCATTGTCAAAGTACGATTCCTGGGAGTACTGTTCTTCAATTGTGGAGCCATCAACTGCTGGAGGCTCCAACAAATGTGCATGCACTCCAAGGTTGATAATTAAATCAAATGCCCGAGTTTTTGACATCACTCGAGGAGAATTTAGCATGTCCTACAATGTCATAATAACCAATTAGATTCCTTGCATGTTCAGCTTATGATCATGTGAGAAACAAGCAATACCTCTAGCAACGATAAAGCAAGAGGAGCAGCTGTCTCAGAATCTAAAACATACCTGCAAAACATGCCAAGGATGAAATCAGCAGAGCTGCTAGTAATAAAATATTGTCAGTTTGGTCATTACTATTCCCTCCCTTAAAAAATGCCAAAATAATACAAATTTAGTCTAATATCTTCAGATAATTGGTAGTAATTTGCAAAAACAGTCAGTGATGTTGTAGTTAACTGAGTGAGAGAAAGATTGTACTCTAATATGCACTCCCTCCAATCCATTTTCCTTTTATGGATGTCCCACTCAATATGTATTGTAACGACCCATATTTTTAAAAGCTATATATATATATACTATATTTAATATTATGGATTTCTAATTATTATTTTACCAATTTGAAATTTTAAAGTATATCTATTAGTTATGGTTGTTATATTTTTAAGAAGACTTATATATTATTTAATCCAAACCCTAGTTACCCCTACTCCTATATATATATCCCACAAACTTTTATTTTCTCTCCCACAGTATATAAATCAGCCGTTCCTTCTTCTACGTTCTGCCACTCAAATTTCCAGATTTTTATACAGCAGAAAGAAAAACGATTTCATCCCTAAGTGAGGTAATTTAATTATTTTTATTATAATTATATATATATATATAAATATACGTATGTATATATACAGTGTGTGTGTGCCGTGTGGTGTCTATATATATATTGTATATGTGTTCATATGTATATATGTATATAAGTGTACGTGTGTGTCTATATATATATATATGTATGCGTGTGGTGTGTTATTATATATATGTACAGTGTGTGCGTGAGTTTTATATATATATATATATGTATTGTGTGTGGGCAGTGTTTACATATATATAGTATACTTGATTTATACCTATGTACTATACTTGTGTATATATTTATATAAGTGTGCGTGTGTTGTGTATGTACATATATATATATAGATTATTAAATTAGAATTTCATTTTTATTCTAGATGCGACTTTGTGATCTGTTAATTGTTATCGTCTGGCTATCTCGATTGAAGTATTGATCAGGTGATGGATGTCCTTTATGGTTAAATGTAATTGCTAATATTTTTACTATATATGTGACTGTTATGTTGAAATGCCAAACCTACGTGATATATTAAAAGTCTTGCGCAAGCGTACGAAGGCCAGGGATTCAGTAAAGGATCCGGAATCCGAAAGGGTTCTTGGGATAAAAGCCCACCGTGCGATACATTCTACGGGCATTTGCATGATATTGTTATGTATCGTTTAAATATTGGTTGTTACGTGTTCCTCACTGAGTATGCGGATATACTCACCTCTCTATGATATTATATTTTTTAGGCTAAGGAGTCGGGCAGTGGCGCGGTAGTGGTATGTTAAGAACCGAAAAGATAAATCAAACGGACGTGCCGTTTGCCCAAGCCATCAAGGCTCCCAAACTTTTATTCAATATTTTGATAAAGGAATTACAT